>CM074865.1:9895000-10495000 GCA_037501455.1 Lantana camara
TCACAAGAGGGATTCATTGACTTGAGATTGTATAGCCCCTTATTCTCAATGCATGCTTAATCATCATTCAAGCTCCCCTAAATCATCTATTGCCACTTATTACACCAAAATTAAGTCCAAATTTTTTTATGAAATCTGATTAATGTTTGATTTTAAATTGACTGTAATAACGTGCCGTAGACTAAAATTTGTATATATCATGAAAAGTTTTTGTAATTTATTTTTAAATTTTTTGGAGAAGAGAAATTTACATCTGATTATCGTGTATTAGATTTAATTACGATGCAGTTTATTTAGATTGAAAAATTATATTTTTAAGAACCATTTGTGGTTTTAGAGGCTGGATATCCACTAATGTTCTGTTATATTGTTCTAAAAATACTCTTATTTTTTTTAATTTGATTTACGACTCCAGTAGAGAATTTGTTACTAAATTTATAATTTACGGGAATTATTTTATTTATATTTGTAAATTTTAGTGATAATTTTATAATATTGCTTATATATTCAATATATTCAATGTAATACTCAAACCATCAAGGACGTAAATGTATTTTTATAAATTTCGTTAGGGACCCCAAACCAAAGAAAACTTACAAGGATTAGAATGTAATTTTTTAATCGGGTTGATCTGACTCAAATCCGATCGATCTGAGGGTCAGATCTGGGTCAATCAGTCAAGAATTTGTTTGAGTGGGTTCTTTATTGACCTGAAAGCACTAGCAAACGTGAGCTCGAAGCCAACTTGGGGGACTTGGGGTTTTACCCAAGTTTGGCACTCCGACGCCCAAATCAGCACTGGATTCACTTAGAGAGAGAATAAATGCAATTTAATGCGGAGTAAAAGCTTACCAACCACTGTTCAAGGGGCGAGTATTTATAGTCTTGGCCAAATAACACAGTAATGTGTGTACTGCAAGTGTGCATTAATGGCGCTGCCAATCGTCGATCTGGCTGTCGGACGATGGAGCTGGCTAAAGTGAGATCGATTGTGCCTTATTCCCCTTTGGGTAAAGACTGGGACTGGCGGGCATTGAATGCTCCACAGTACGCCTGTCCTAGGGAAGGAGAAGGTCACACGTGTCCCGACAGGAGTGCTTTACAGTATTCGGGTGTCCGGTGACATATGTAATATCGATCTGGAGATCGATATTGCCTTCCGGGATCCTTAATCCTGTTTGGGTTTCCTCATAGGAGGGGAGCAGATCAATCTGATGACCTGAGTATTGAAATCGATCTGATTATCTGATGATCGGGCGATATGTAAATCGATCTAATGACCTCATGTAGATCTGATGATCTGAGGACCTGATATCGATCTGATGATCTGTCCAAAAGGCCGTTTCTGGTTTATCCAGGTTGGCGTGGGGTCCATATGGCGCCTACGCGAGCGTGCCACGTGTTCTCGTATTATCATGCCATGTCACGAGTAATGTCGGATAAATCCCCACTTGGGCATCATATTTTTACTTAACTGCCTAATTGAGCATCAAATTTTTATTTTACTCCCCATATGTAGTATGAATATGATATAATGCAGTATTTATATCCTATTATGTTGTATAAATTTTCATCACTCTCAAAACATGTTGTATAAATTTCACATAATGTAGTACTAAAATGTTCTAATGCAGTATTTATATCGTATTATGTAATTTAAATTTTCGAGGAGTAAAGTAAAAATCTCCAAACTGATGGGGAGTTATTTGAAATTACTCCTTTTTTTATCCGGATAAATTATGTTGTAATTAGGTTTAAATATATGATAGTCAAATGTAATTCGTCATTTGATGAATTTGTATAACTAGATCAAATCTTATAATATATATCAGGATTTTAGACATTTATTTATCCCTAATATTAATGACATAGCAAGAAGCAATTAATAAGAAAATTCTTGACGACAGAATAAATCTATAATATACGGATATAAATATTACTGATGGGGCCTGATTTGAGTTGTTACACTCCAATACTTTAGAATTTGTATGATAGGGAAACAGAGATCAAATGTTCAGGCGAGAGTCGCTGGAATGAGTGGGTTCTACCTGTTAGGAACAAGCACAGCAAAACGTCAGAAGACCAAGCTGGGGAAATGCGGGGTGAGACCCCATTTGGCTCTCCGACGCTCAAGTTAGTGAAACAGTTTCAGATGAGTGTGGAGGAAAAAAAACAGAGCTCAAGTATGGAAAGCTTGCTTATAGAGTGTGAGAGATTCTCACTAGTTATAGTTGAGGGTTAAGGCCTTTTAGTAATTGTCACCAAGTGGTCCTGGATTGGTGTTGTCCTAGACACGTGGCGTAATGAAGAGCCTCTAAGAAGGGTCTCCTGCAAAAGCCTACAAAAAGGTTGGTGGAGAGCAACAGTGACAGGTGGGCGTTTGCGTACTATTTGTCAAAGAGCGTTACAGGGTTGTTACCGAGGGCCAAGCACGCTCGGGTTGATATGCACTTTGGGGCTCGTAGGTCCGAAGGGGTACCTAGGCCCAAAGAGATGGCGTGGAGGGAAGGACTTCGCCTTTTACAGCCATGGAATGATCTCAAGGGCGAACCCTGAGATGCCTCGAGGACCGTATCATAATTGTATTGCTAGTCCTGCTCGCCCGCTCGGGGGAAGGTTAGGATTGTCTTTAACCAGGGAGCGGATACTGTTGGAATTTGAAAAGTTTTAAACCTTCAAAAATATAACTTACAAAGAATTTGGTAACTCCCCACAAATTGCATTCATTTGGTTTTAATACCTTATGTTACACAATACATTCTAACATTATAAATAGGGTCCTAGGGGTCTAGATTAACAAATACAAGCATCCTGCAACTCACTATACACCTATTCTTATATACTATAGTTTTGGGCAACGTGATAAGGTTTCGTTCCTTAGTTTCCTTGTGATCGTGCTCACAATAGGAGACGACGGTTGTGACCTTTTGGGTTTTATCTTGGGATGGTGGTGAGCCGATAATACCCGCACGAAGGGGAGGCCATTACGATCTTAGGACAGCGTCAAGTGGCGTGACTCCTACAGGCCAGCCGTTCTATACTCATACTTTAATTATTATTATTTATTATTATATGTGCATGATATATTTGAGAGAAAAGATTCAATTTTCACAACAATCTAAGATCGTGATGAGTTTATGTGTTGAATTGTTTGATTGTATATATAACTTGTTCTTAGCAAAATGAATCCATTTCATAAAAATCGTCAAGTTCTAATTCTTTGTAAACTCAACGGTTAATCAAGCCTCAACTGTACATACTCCTCACCAAATAGTTTTTATATTACTAAACAAAGCTTGCACAATAATGCAAAAATGTAAAGCTATGATTTTGTGATTTGTTTTGACCGTAACAATAAATTGTGACTGAGCTAACACTGTTTTATTGTCTAAGAATTGTAAGATTGGTTTTGGTAGCCAAGGAAAATATTCCAGTATGCAAGCTTGAGCAGCGAACACCAACAACAGAGGTACAAATACTACAATACTTTGTTATGTCTGGTTCATGGGGAAAATAAAGAGGTACGTTTTGCCTAGTTCAATTCTTAAGTTATTTGAATGTGTATATATGTTCCTAAAACATATTTGACAACTGATTGAGTTCTTAGAAGCAAAAGTAAGTTCTATAGTAGTGTGTATTTCTAGACGAAAGATACATGATTATTGAAATTACACACATAATATTGTAGCGTGCGCAATTGGATAGACTATGAGCTTTCAATTTATAATTTCTGATTATTAATATGACTCAGAAAACTTTACATTTGTTAGTAAATCTAACTATGCGTAAAATGAGAGTATCAATTATTATTTGCATATATTATGTACTATCTTGTTTGGCGTTGGCGGCATTGTATGTAGTGGGAAGAAAAAAAAAAAAAAAGGCCAAAAGGGAAATTAAACTGATTAGTAATACTAAAGAGTTTACAAAATCATAATATTTTAGTAGTTACATCCTTATGCATTTATGTAGTGGTTTAATTGGTGTGATAAATGTACTGTAATTGGTATCATGATTTTTTTTTTTTTATTGTGTGCCTAATTAGTTTATTAAACTTTGTGGTGACTATTTTGGCAAAGAACAAAGAACTTATAATTGTTTTAAAAATTGATTAAGTTTATCAATCATAATACCTGTTTAGGTTGTGATTAAGGATAGTATAGGGAAAAAAATGGGGCTAGTATTAATAAATATATATTAAGGCTCAGTTACCAATTCTCTGCTTTACAACTACATTTGTCAAAAAAAAAAAAAAAAAAACCTAGTCATTAGATATATCGTGTGTCGGAATGGTTACGCACACTAGTGTCATGAATGCTATTACAATATAAATTTATTTAACTTGTGATTTAATTTTGGTTCAGCGAGAACCAGATGAAGGTTTTGTATATTCCTTTAACGAGATAAATTCCTTGAGCATGATAAACGAATTGGTTTCAAATGGAAAGTTATTGGATCAAATTAGTTCAGCTTGAATTGTGCAAGTAAGAGTTTCATATTACATGGGAATTCGGACGCACCAGATATGTTTTGATAGATTCATATAAATTATACATAGCTATGACAAATATAACGAAATTAGTTATTTGCTTTGGTCATGTGTTATTTCTATGAATTTATTTACGTTCGAGAAATCATATGTTATATGAAATACTATTAATTGTTTTCCTATCAATGGTATTCCAAATAAAAATATTCCTACATGTTAGACCATTTAGTAAAATTCTCCGATGCATCTCCATAAACTGTGAATAAGAAAATCCATGTGTATTATTAAACAATATTATTGTTTATTGAGTGTATTTATTTAATAATGGAATGTGAATATAAATTTTCATAAATTACAAATTGATTTGGTGTTATTTGATACTCTATTCATGTATGAGAAATTATAAATTTTTAAATACAAATAAAAGAATTAATTTGACCTCATAATATTGGTTGCGGTTGTAATTTGAGCCTTTCAAATCATTTTTAAACAATGCATTTAGTAGTAATTATTTTGAGGAGTTACATTTGTAGGGATACAATAATTATTAGGTGATATTAATTTTCATAAGTGAGTATTACATAATTGATACCTTGGCATCTATATATTTGTGGGCTATATATATTTCATGTGAATTTATGTAAAAAGCTAGTGCCAACTAATAATCTTAATTTGGTCATAAATATTATTACCTCTCGTTCTATATTAAGTGACCAAATACTTTTGAATATGAATGACTTTGTGTGTTTGATTGATCTCTGAAAAATGGTGTTTGTCAATCGTTTCCAACAGCTGCTCATTTTATATATGGTTATTCACCATTTAGATATTATGCCGTATAAATCTGTTTGATTTATTTTTATGATCTAAATGTGGTGCTAAAACTAAGACTCATCAAAATACCCATGGAAATATTAATATGTGTTGGAGTTTATTTGCTTTGAAAATTCCCTATAATCTTTCATATAATAGTAAAAGAAAGTTTAGATTTATTTCATGGGAAATACCAATATGAATGTTTAAAATCACATGAAGCTTGTGCATAACACTATTAATAGAGGAATCAATTTAAATTGCTATTGAAATCCCTAATGATTGATAATCATGTGAATTTGATTATCCGAAAAATATGAAGCAATTTGAGGCATACTTTGTTAGGAGGAGAAAAGGTATGTTGCACTTTATTATACTTACTTTGTAGCTTTGAGCAGATTTTATATGAAAAGTAAAATTTATTTTATGTGATTATATATCTTGATAACACTATAAATTGTAATATAATCAGTTCTACAATTTTCGTTATCGAAATAGAACTAATTGAAAATGAGAGTTATAAAGATTTCTATATGTGGAGGTTGGTACAATAAATTATGGTGATATAACCATTTCCTATTGTTGAGAAATGTGGGGGTACACTTGATGTGTTTTAATAACTTATTTAGTTACAAAGTGTACAATTTGTTTATTTAAAAAACGGATGTAATGTTCTTAAATAAGAAAAATCTGGGGGTTATAATGTGAAATTGAGGTAAGAGGTTCTATTCGATCAAGTTTCATGTGTATACAATTTTGGATATATAACTTTAGAATTAATTTTTATGTGCTAGAACTTTATTCAAAGGAAATCTGGGGTTTACTTGATCACCATGAAATTATAAAAATATAATATACTTCTTTGGGTTATAAACATGAACTGAGTTTTAAAAGAAAAGTGTTTAACCAATTGGCCGGGGCATATTTATAGACCAAGATATTCTTGTGATAACAATTTTATGGATCTTAATAATATGTAGGTTCTTATAAATATTGGCTTATTGAGAAAGAACCGATGCAAGAAAAATGACCTATAGACAGTAATGATGGTCAAGAGATCCGATGGTGATATTTTAAATTAAATATTATCCAATTAATTTGATGTTATCTTGTGGTGTTTGTTTTGTGAAACAGGTATACAAACACATATGGAAAAGTATACGAGAAGAGAGAAGGAAAAAATATATATATAAGCGACACTATATATTATTCCATGGGTGGAAAATTGTCGCAAATAACTAGCGAGGCTAATAAGAGGCATTATATTATATTCCACGAGGTGGAAGAATTGCCTCGGGGGACTAGCGCAGAGGCTAGATCCTTTTCATCGAGGGGGATGGGCTAAGCCCATAAGGGAGTCACCTCCGGGAGTAACCCAACCTTTGTGATTGGAGACCCCATGAATGAGGTTCAATGTGGTAGAAACAACCCGCAATGCGTGACTCATTATATAGCACATTTTGAGGAGTGTGTTCAAAAGAAACCTCCTTCCCATCCCTAAGGTGAGTGCTATAAAGAAAAGGTGCGTTAGGCTGGGTGTTACCCTTAATGAGACCAAAGCGGGAAAATCCGCGAGGTATGGGCACCCATACCTTGGAGGGCTCACCTAAGTGAGAGTTGCCATGGGGCCGTGGCTATGGGTTTGGGCTAACTCTAGAGACTCTCATGAAAATCAAGATAAGAGCGCATGGCCGTTAACCGCACTAACCCTCTTGAACAGAAACCGATGTCAATACCGTGTGTGTGATGTATTGAAGTTTGATCAAGGGACCTAATTCAAGGCGTAGTCCATTATGGCTCCCTCAAATGGAAATCATCAACACTAAGTATAGGCTCAAGCCCGGAAGGCTCCTATACCCATTGCATGGTATTTAGTTGCCCTTATATATTTTCTATATATTTATATTTTGAAGTTTTAAACCTTGTGGGGGATTGTTGGAATTTGAAAAGTTTTAAACCTTCAAAAATATAACTTACAAAGAATTTTGTAACTCCCCACAAATTGCATTCATTTGGTTTTAATACCTTATGTTACACAATATATTCTAACATTACAAATATGGTCCTAGGGGTCTAGATTAACATATACAAGCATCCTACAACTCACTATACACCTATTCTTATATACTAGTTTTGGGCAACGTGATAAGGTTTTGTTCCTTAGTTTCCTTGTGATCGTGCTCACAATAGGAGACGACAGTTGTGACCTTTTGGGTTTTATCTTGGGATGGTGGTGAGCCGACAATACCCGCACGAAGGGGAGGCCATCACGATCTTAGGACAGCGTCAAGTGGCGTGACTCCTACAGGCCAGCCGTTCTATACTCATACTTTAATTATTATTATTTAGTCTTATATGTGCATGATATATTTGAGAGAAAAGATTCAATTTTCACAACAGATACTCCCTCGAGGGGAAATGTCAATCTCGAGGGGGGTGTTTGAGATGTGGCCCCTGAGATGTTACGGTGTCATACTTTGATTAGGTCACGTGTCGTATTCGTGGCTTGACCATATTTTGGCCTCATTACGATTGTGAATAAAGCCATAAACTAATTGTGTTGTGTGTAATAAAAAGGAATTTCGTCAATTCCTATGTTCATTAGTTTACATTATCTTTTGTTATGAGGAAAAGCAAAAGAAGTTGGCCCCTACACTAAGCCACATATGATATAAGGTCGTATCAATAATTTTGTCCTCGACTAAAGTCACTAAACACAGCATGCTCACTTGTATTATCATGCTTTCTAAACACTGATTATGTGGCGTGATTAGCTGCAACAGAGAAAATAAAATACAAACTTCATTGAAATCTTGGATAAAGTTGCTGTTATAAAGTGAAAAAGGAGGTATTATTAGTGGAGTTTAGTGCATAAAATCATAATACATCTCAAAATTTCAACAAAAATACTTGATTTCAAGAATTGTCCTTACTTTCCCAATTCTTGACTTATAAATTTGTGTCCCAACCATGATCTTTCCTCATGACCAAGTTTCTACAACACATCATGATTCGCAATGTTTCTTTGCTCTTGTTTGTCTTCATTCTCACTTCACTACTATTTGTCAAATCCCATCAACTATCTGAAAAGAAATCCGAATCGCCGTTTCGTCGCCTTCGCCTGACTTTTCCACCTCCGGGTTGGGTTCCAAGGCCACGGCGGCGGCCACCTCCACCGCCAGGTAAGGGATTTGATAGACCACCGTTGCCGCCTCCCCCTCCGCCTCCGTTCTACTTCTACTCTCCTCCCCCGCCGTGCCCTCCACATGCTTTTCCATCGTCTACCTCCAAGCAGCAGGATTAATTCTATAAAAGAGTTGCAATAATGTTGAATCATATATATTTGATGGAGTGATATGGTAGTTTGGCTTTTATGTAATTGGGGTGCTATTTTTTAAGTTGCTTCCGATAAATCATATATCGCCCTAATGTTTAATAGTTTAGCATGATAAAAGTGTACTACAAGTATTTTGATTTTTTTTGTTTTTAAGTGAAATGTGGTATGTTAAATTGTGATAAATTGTCGCTAGAAATTTAAATTGTTGGTACTTTACTTACATACTTCATCTCCTATTTTAATTATTCGTACACATTAAATGTATTGATAGACGGTCGATGTTAGAAAAGATAATCTTTTTTTTTTTTTTTTTCATATCATACTTATTTCTCTTTCATAATTTCAATTATCTATTAATTCACACCACGTGCATATGTAAGTGAAACAACAAATTAAATACAACACAAAAATAAAATAGAAAATTTGAACCGAAAAATTATCCATTATCCGGAGATAAGGCGGCCGTTGCTCAACTTTCTTGCCCTTATTTTATATATACTAGTAATCACGTACACTCGATGCGTGTGCATGAAAAAAAAGATTCTTATTAAAATATATTAAAATTAATTTTTTTATAGTAATACTTAATATAATAATATAGATAAAAATAAATTAAAAATATAAAAAAGAATTAAAGTCTTTGATGAGGCTAAAATACGTCCGAGCCACGCAAGTGTCATGGCCAATCTCCGTCTCACAACGTGGCTCTTCAAGAACGCTCTAAACCATCCCTCACGCTGGGGCATTCCCCTCGAGGAAATGACCGCCCACAACTTCCCAAGGGACCCTGGTCCTCCCAAGCAAAGGAACTAGCCTCCAAATACGAGCGTCACTCCACCCTCAGGACTGTTTCCAAATTGGCGCTCGAAAGGATCCCTTGACCGCGCAAGAGTAAGGCTACTCTCCATCATCACGCTTTTGGGCCCAAGCGTCCCCTCGGACCAAGCGAGCCCATAAAGCCCTTACCCAAATCCAAGCGCTGCTAGCCCTCGGTAACAATCCCAAAAGGCTCTCTGACACATAATACATGCCCACGCACCTGCCACTGTTGTCGCTACCAACCTTTTCACAGGCTTTTGCAGGAGGTCTCTTTCAGATACTCCTCATTACGCCACATATCTAAGGCAGCATCAACGCAGGACCACATGACGACAATTACCAAAAGGACCTTGACCCTCAACTATAAATACCCAGAAATCATCACACTCTGTAAGCAAGCTTCCATTACTTGAGCTCTGTTTTCATACTTCATCTTCTTTACCATCTTTGTCTGACTTGAGCGTCGGAGAGCCAAACTGGGTATTACCCCCAATTCCCCCAGCTTAGCCTTCTGACCCTTGGTGTTTGTTCCTAGCAGGTAGAACCCCATCGTCTCCGGCGACCTCTGCCTGAACTTATCATCCCTGTTTCCCCACATAAACAAATCATAAAATGTTGGAGTTTGCCACCTTGAATTAGACCCCATCATTTTTGGCGCCCTCTGTGGGAAACCAGCTTTCTTCTTCTTCTTTCCTTCCTTGCTAGTTGAGAGACAAACACACAGGTTCATTATGGTGACTACCAGATCTGGAGTCGTAGGGGGAGGAGGCGACCCTCCCCACGGCGGTGATGGTAGCGTGCCTACTGCTGAGGGCACAGGCGCCCTGCCCAATACTGGAATAGTCTTCCGTTGAGAGGACCCATTGGGTCTCAACAGGAGAACAACCAAAATCTGCCCCCCACCGGAGGATTAGGGTGCTCTGGCTACCTTCCCCTGAATCAGCCACCCGCCACCGCCGCTCCTCCAGGCGGTTACCCCATGATGATGCCTCTACCAGGATACATGCTTGAGCCACCCAATATGGTGCCTATCATCCAATCATACCACGTGGGGCAAATGTAACTTCCCGTTGTGGTGCCCAAAGAAATCGCGGTACTGGAGATACCCCACATGACTCCTAGACAGCTTCAGGCCATTTATACGCAATGCGAGGTTCAGGCTACCCAGAATGCGTGTAAGAACTTCACGACGACCTACTTGCCCACCGGGCAAGCCACTCAAGTTATCCCTCCCATAGGGGGTAGCAAGTTCATCCACTTATGGCGGCTCAAGCTGTGCTGCAGGCTCAGCCACCACCACCACTTTTTGCTTAGGAAAAGGACGCCTCTCCCCCCGCGAGCTAGAGGAACACAAGCGCAACCGCCGATCAATCGAGGAAAGAAGCCTGTAGATAGGATTGAAGGTGATGAGGAGGAACCCTCACAGGCCTCAAAAAGAGGCAGCAAAGTAGATGGGGAAAACCCAAACCCACTCGCGGTTGTGCAAGACCAGCTGCAGGGTCTACAGGACATGGTAGAGCAGCTCTCTCAAGCGCGGTCTCAAGTCCCTAGCGCCGGGGACGAGAGAGCCAAGGCCAAGACGCTCGCCGCCCAGCCAACAGTAATCACGCTCCACGTTACCACGAGCAGGAAGAAAATTATGAGAACTACGACATCAAGGGGGGTTATCACCATCCCCTGGTGAGGGGCTCCCCCCTCGTTGAGGAAGTCTTGATGGCCCAAGCTGGCATGGGCAAAGTCCTCACTTCCATCAATCGCTATGATGGAACCACTGACCCCGCAGAACATTTAGACTATTTCCTGCACCTTATGCACCTTTATGAGCATTCCAGTCACTATTGGGCCAAGGTGTTCGTCACCTCTCTCGTCAGCATGACCCAAGAACGGTACAAGCAGTTGTCACCCCTCTTGATCAGGGGATATGAAGACCTCACCAATACAGTCCTGAGCCACTTCAACTCCTTAAAGGCCCCAGTCACCGCACCCACGACCCTGTACAATTTGGCCCAAGGTGAGAATGAGTCGCTTTGTTCCTTTTTCGCTCGATTCAATAAGGAAGTGCTCTTGGTCGAGCGGCCTTCCATGGATTTCTTAATCCACGTGCTTTTCAAGGTCATCAACCACAAACATTATGTGAGTAATGAATTTTATGAAGCCATTGTTAAGAAAAGGCCAAAGTCCCTCATGGTTATGAGGGAGATCGCTGAACCGTTCTTTACGCTCGAGGACATGTACAAGTCTAATGCACCAAGATCATCCATCCAGCACAAGGGGGATTGAGGGAGAGAAGACACTCACAGGGAACGCCGTAAGTCATCACTCTGAGGGTCCCCCCGCTCGGAGCAGTGGAAGAATCCTCCTCAGATGATGGCGCAAACGAGGACGAGCCTGAGGGTGGGGACAACCGCCTCACAGAAAAGAAAAGAATGCTCGAAACTCCTCGTCCAGAGGCACGGATAGAACCAACTGAAAAGTTTTTAACTATTGAGCTTGAGCCAGACAACAAAGACAAAACCACCCAGATTGGTTTGAGCCTCACGGGACCCTCACAGATTATGATGATTGAATTTTTGAGGGAAAACATTGATTTTTTACGTGGAAAGCTTCCGATCCTACCGGGATTGACCCCAGTATCATCGTCCACAGACTCAACGTGGACCCCGCCCTCAAGCCCATCAAACAGAGAAAGAGAGATGTCTACGGATTTCGAAAGAAGGTTATTGAGGAGGAGGTGAACAAACTCCTCGAGACCCAAAACATTGAGCTTATCTTGTACCCAGAATAACTTTGCAATATCGTCTCGTGCCAAAAAGTGCCAATAAGTGGAGGATGTGCAATGATTTTACAGATCTCAACAAGGCTTGTCATACCCGTTGCCCCGGATTGACCAGCTGGTGGACTCAATAGCAGGTTGTGAATTAATGAGCATGATAGACGCATTTCAGAGGTATTATCCGATTTTTATGGCCCTCGAGGATCGCTCGAAAACCTCCTTTGTCGTGCATCTCGGGGTGTACTGTTTCCTGGTTATGCCATTTGGATTGAAAAATATCGGAGCGATATACCAGCGCCTTATTAACAAAATGTTTGAGCGCGAGATACGAGGTTCCATTGAGGTGTACGTGGACGACATGATCATAAAAAATGAGCGAGAGCATTCCCACCTGGAGGATTCGAAACGAACCTTTGATATACTGCGCCAGTATGGCATAAAATTGAATCCTTCCAAATGTACCTTTGGGGTCCGAGGGGGTAAGTTTCTGGGATATGTGGTCAGCCAGCGCGGAATTGAGGCCAATCCCGAAAAAATCAAAGCCATCATGGGAATCCTTTCCCCTCGGAACATGAGAGAAGTACAGGTCCTGGTGGGGAAGATAATCTCTCTCAACAGGTTCATATCACGCTTAGCGGATAGAAACTTACCATTCTTCAAGATATTGCGTAACTCTCGAAACTTCGCATGGGCCGAGGAATGCGAGAAGGCATTGCAGGATATGAAAGCTTACCTCTCCCGTGCGCCTTGCTAACAAAACCGATCGAGGGTGAAAATCTCTTCATCTACCTCTTGGTTTCTCAGGAAGCGACAAGCGCGGTCCTTGTGGCTGTTTTCGAGCGCAAGCACCTGCCAGTCTATTATTGGAGTAAAACTCTGCAGGGTGTAGAAAAGAAATATTTTGAGATTGAGAAGTTCGAATTTGCCCTTGTAAATACATCACAACGGTTGAGACCCTATTTTCAAGTCCCTTCCATTACGGTGCTCACATATCAACCGTTGCTGCAAGTCCTGTCAAAGCCTGATGTTTCTGGAAGATTAATTAAATGGGCGATTGAGCTGAGTCAATTTGACATCAGATACGAGCCAAGGACAGCCATACAAGCACAAGTGGTTGCCGATTTGCTAGTTAAGCGTTTTGGGTTAGAGCCCTTACCTATGGAGAATCATGGTTTATGGCTCCTGCACACAGATGGCTCCTCGACCTCTCAGGAGGAGGAGCAGGGGTGTCCCTTAGAGACCCCCAGGGAGTTGAGTTAGATTTCGCTATCAGATTGGATTTTCAAATTAACAACAATGAGGCAGAATATGAAGCTCTCATCCAAGGGCTGAAAATCGCCCTCCAAAATGGAGCCTCTCGGATCACTGCCTACGTCGATTCACAGCTGATCGCGAGCTAAATTGAAGGAATATATGAGGCTCGAGAAGCCACCATGGTGCAATACTTAGGAAAAGCTAAGGAAAGCATTGGCAAGTTCAGCGAGTTTCATCTGTTACAGGTTTCGAGGGCGAAAAATGAGCTTGCGGACGCTCTGTCTAAGTTCGCATCCGCCTTCCAGGGATCATGTGACGGTTCCATTACTTTTTCTCAGAACAGAAGAACCCTTGATAAAGGAGAGGGCATCCCCTCAAGAGGTAGTCATGATTGATCCGTCCAAACCCTGCTAGCTTAACGATCTAGTAAGATTTCTTAGGGATGACGTCTGCCCTATAGACAAGTTGGAGGTAAGAAAAATTAGGAATAAGGCCCCTCGGTTTTCCCTGGACCCGGAGGGAAGACTCTTCAAGCTGTCGTTTCAAGGCCCTCCCTTAAAGTGTTTAAAGCCTTCGCAAGCCAAAGAAGTCCTTGAACATATTCACAATGAAAGTTGTGGTAATCATTCTGGGGGGCGCATCCTCACCAAGAAGATTTTAAGAAGCGGTTTCTACTGGCCCACGGTTCTGCAGGATGCAATCGCATGCTCCAAAAGATGCTCGAAATGCCAGTTCTATTCTAGCGTTCCACAGCTCCCTGTGGCTTAAATGATTCCCATAGATGTAGCCTGGCTTTTGATCAGTGGGGTATTGATATCGTGGGACCTCTGCCAATGGCTGTGTGGCAAAAAAAAATTGGCAGAGGCAGAGGCCGTTACCAAGATCACTTTCTATGTTGTCAGAGACTTCATATGGAAAAATATCATCTGCAGGTATGGTATTCCGAGGGTGCTGATTTCTGACAATGGCTCCCAATTTATCGCAGTAGATACCCGAGAGTGATGCTCGGAGTTGGGTATTGAACAACGATTCACTTCCGTGGGACACGCCCAAGCCAACGGTCAGGATAAAGTCACTAACAGGATCATCCTGCAGCATTTGAAGACGATGCTTGAAAGCAAGAAAGGCGAATGGGCTGAAGAGCTACAAGGAGCCTTATGGGCATACCGCACAACTCCTCGAGCGGCCACAGGTGAAACTCCCTATCCCCTTGTATATGGTTCAGAGGTTATGATACCTACGAAAATTGCTCAGGAGTCTGCACGCGTTGCATATTTCGAGCCTAACTCTAACGAGGAAAACAGGGCGCTCGAACTGGATCTGCTGGAGGAAATAAGGGATAACGCTTGGACGCGTATCCACAAGTACAAAGCCTTAGTGGCTCGGCAATACAACAAACGTGTAAAAGAAAGGACCTTCCAGTTGGGGGACCTGGTTTTGAAAAAAGTGGAAGTGTCAAAGCACGTGGGTAAACTAGATCCAAATTGGGAAAGACCATTCGAAGTCACCCAAGTAAGGGCCAAAAACACCTACATACTTGAAACACTTCAAGGCGAGCGACTCCCTCGGCCATGGAACACATGCAACCTTCGACGGTTCTATGTATAAATTTCTTGAAGAACATATTTTGTAAAATCCCAATTCTAGGCTCGATGTAATCTTTTATTTGAAAAATGAAAGCAAAGGAATCTATCTCTTTTAGACAAGAAAGTTACATAAAATGTACTATACAACGTGGTATTCAATCCCCCCTTTTGGTACATAGGCAGGTAACCACATAGGCCCTAGGCGAGTAGGTTTCTTGAGAAGTGATCACACCACTCGTGCCAAGCATTAGTCCTATATCGAGCGCTCTTCGCATCACGATGGTTAGCGGGACAAGGGCCCTCCCCCCCCCCCCCCAAGTGGCCAAGCAAAACCAGGATGGGGCCAACAAGGTCCAACGCTTAGGCTGTGCTCGGTAGCCCAGCCAGACCATTAGAATCCGCATCCAGTCAACGCTCGAAACAGTGGAACGCATAACAAATTCCTTAAAGAAATTTTCACACAGGGAATTTATTAAGTAACCAGGGCACCCTCGAGACGGGTCCCTCGCGTTCTTTATTTAAACAACTTCCTTAAGGAAATTTCCAAACAAGGAATTTATTAAGTAACCAGGACACCCTCGAGACGGGTCCCTCTCGTTTCTTATTTAAACAAATTCCTTAAGGAAATTTCCACACAAGGAATTTATTAAGTAACCAGGGCACCCTCAAAACGGGTCCTTCGTGTTCTTTATTTAAAACAAATTCCTTAAGGAAATTTCCACACAAGGAATTTATTAACTAACCAAGACACCCTCGAAATTGGTCCTTCGCATTCTTTATTTAAAATAAATTCCTTAAGGAAATTGCCACACAAGGAATTTATTAAGCAACCAGGCACCCTCGAAAAAAAAGTCCATCGCGTTCTTTATTTAAAACAAATTCCTTAAGAAAATTTCCCCACAAGAAATCTATTAAGCAATCGGGGCACCCTCGAAATGGGTCCCTCGCGTTACCTTAATTAATAAATTTCTACAAGAATTTTTCAAAGTAACTAGGGTGCCCTCGAGAAGGGGCCCCTCACGTTCTTGTGTACAAATTTCTTAAGGAATTCTTCCAAAGTTCTCTTATATTAGAGCGTGAAAAGGATGAGTAAACAATAGGGAAGATATGACGTGAATGAGCATTTATGACAAAACTAAAATTCCATTTCATTAAAACAAAAAAAGAGAGAGAAAAGAGGTCGCGCTCTAACTACAACTTGCAGGGCATTCTAGCCCATGGAAAGCATAAAAGGGTAAAAAGATTAACAGATCAAAGAAAGAAACTACAAGTTTTTTTTTTCAAAGAGGAAAGCAAATCATGCTTGAGCATCCTGGCCCTGACCACCCTCAAGGTCCACCACTTCAGCCGTCGGGTTAGGCGCTTGGCGCTTGAACATTGGGCGCTCGGATATTTTGGGGCGTAACGATCTTGACCGTGGGAGCGGGAGTACCCTCGTTCGCCTGTACTTGAACTGTTTCAGCAGTCGGGCCCTCGGGGGCAGTTTCAACATCAGTAGCCCCCTCTGTAGTTCCTTCTAGCTGGGCGCCTCGGTGGACTCATGGGCCTTCACAAATTCCTCTTGAAGCAGAGCCACCAAATCATTATACTCAGGCTCGGTCAGGCTATCCTCAGGATTTTCGTCACTCGCCTTTGGGACCTTCAGGTCTTCATTGTACTGCAGCCCTATGCGCCAATGCCCCCGAGCCTCAGGTTTTGCCAAGCCCAGTGAGATTAACTGAGCAACCACTAGGTTAAAGGCCTTTTGAGCCTCATCATAACAGTGCAAGTTGGCAGCAAACCTAAAGGCCTTGGAGTGGTAAAATTTAAGCAGATCCTCGCGATTTGGTTCCTCAATGCGCTCGGGAAGCGCTTTGGCAAATTCCTCCTCGCAGGCTTTTCTGGTAGCCTCAGTGTACTGCTTCTTGGCGGCATTGAGCTGCCTATTCCGCTCGTCCAAATCCTTGGCCAGGCCCTCGTTGATCTCCTTGTACCTGGTCACCTCCGCTCGAGCCTTCTTGCGAGATTCCTCCCTCTTATCCAGCTCTTTCTTGAGCTTGTTGTGCTCAGTCTCGAGGGACTCAAGTTTGGCCCTCAGCACCTCGTTTTCTTCCTGTAGCTGGGTGGGATTGGGGGAGCGGACCATCTTCTTGTACTTCGCCTTGCGCTCGAAAAACGCCAGCGAGCGCTGCTGCAGATTAGGACTTCCTGAATTTGGATCAGACGATACATAAGCAAATTTTGAAAGAAAAAAAACTTGAAATCAGGAGTCTCAGAACACTTTATAAAATAATAGAACACTTACAACTATGAGGGCGTGACAAAGGTCTTCAACGACCTGGTTCGTGCTTTGGCCGAAAAGTTTCATGTGGTTGCCGATAAATTACAGTCTGTGATAGATCCCATGGACCAAATTCCGCATCGAGGGGCAGTCCAGCAAGAGAGTAGGGCCTGTGTAGGGGGATCGTTGATAGGTGTCCCCGTTGCGCTCGAAAGCCCAGATGTGGTCCCCCTCGGAAGAGGAGGTCTCGCCTGCCCCAGGCTCACCGACCACCACCTCTTTTCCCTTTCCGATCACAGGGATGGAATTTGGGAATCTTCTTCTCTTCCTCGACGGAGGGGTTGGGTCATCCTGTGGATCTCTAATAATAACGCCCGAGCGTTGGCCACGGTTTCATTAAGGCCAAGTTGAAGAGGATTGTTCCCGCTTGTCGGAGTGTTGCCCCCTTGGCGAAGGACGATGCTCGTTTTAGGGGTAGTCCCTCTGCCTTCCCCTCGCCCCCTTCCAGGGGTGCTCGAACCTTCTCCTCCTCGATCGCCACCGCGGCCATCACCTCGGCCACCGCCCGTGCGGCCTGGCCTTTGTTGGTTTTGTTGCTGGTGTTGTTGTTATTGCTGATTCTGTGGGCGCCCTTGGTTCTGACGATTGCCCAAGAGTGCTGCCACATTACGCATGCCTCCTTTTCCTGCCATTAATATGCTTAGGCCTGTCAGAAAGAAAAGGAAACGAGGGTCAGCCTTTATTGATCAAGGTTTACAAGGGTCAAAGTTAGCATCCCTAAGCTAAAAAGTTAGCTCCCTAGAATCTAACCATCTCTTTCCAAGTTTCGAGCGGATGGGCTAGCAATCATATCAGTGTTATTCATGAGTCCGCAAAGGATTAAGATTTCTTCATCATCCATCAATTCTTTGGCTTTGATGAGCCAGCGCTCGTTCCTTATAGCAAGGGCCAATTCCTGAGCCCAGGATAAAAGGAAGAGGGGCCCCAAACGGGGATCTTACTAGGGGCCCTTCTCTGTGAGTAACCCACTCTTGTTGGACGCCAAAGTCTTCGCCCTCGAGGGTCCTCAAAAAAAAGAATTTCTCCTTCTATTCAGCCCCATAAGACGTCGAGGGCGAGTCTATCAATCTCAAATTAGATTTGGCTTGAATATAGTAGAAACCTATCGTTGGGGATAAGCGTGGTGAGCGAATCTGTGACACCCCAAACGGAGGGCCCCACGTCCCCCGCACTATGAACCCGGTTCACACATGAAATGGAAAGTCCATACATGAACCAATCTCACAACGAACGAAGACAGAAATAAAACATCCTGTGTTAGGCGGGACTAGACCTTGTACCAACAAATCAATAGAAACAAGGAATGCGGAAGCCAGGAAATCATAGTTCACCGTCCATAATAAATTTTCAATTCAAGTAAGAATGTAAATACGGGTTTCACTAAATAAAGATCCTGTCCCGAGTTCAAGAAAATATTAAAGATACAAAATGGCCTACAAGGCCCGAATACAAAGCAGGAAACAAGTAAATGGTACAATGCAGTATGCAGGACCAAGACTCGAACAAAGACCTCACAAGGCTCCCGCCTAACGACCACTGAACCTGCAAGACAGAACTAAAAACAACGAGAGGGAGGGGTCAGCCAACTGACTGAGTGAAGGGGGTACACACACATAAATATATATAGACAGACAATCAGGCAGGCATAACTCCACTGTACGTTATTAGTTATTAAAACAGGAGACAGGAATCAGAAGTAATTAATACGTACGGGGTGGAATTATGTTCAAGCATGCAGGTCAGGCAAACAGGATAAACAATGCATGTGTTGATATCCTTACACCCTCTGTTGATGTCCATTTTACCTTAACGATCCACGAGCTCAGGTGTTGTATAGGGACTGGGGGCATACCAGAGGTTACTGATATCTATGCTTAATATTTTAGGGAACCCTACGAGAACGGGTATTTAATCCATCCTGGACTCCTCTTTTCACTTATTAAATGACAGGTACAAGCAGGTAATCAGGAAACAAGTAGGAAACAAGAGTTATAATTATTACAAGCGGGAAAACAAGTACAAGTATTCTCCTTCTTCAGTGATGGTCCGGGTAGCTAACCCTCGCCATCCAGGCAGGAATGATCTGTAGGTTCATGACTCCCCAGATTTGGAGCTCCTTCTTCCACCAAACCTCTTGATAGATATCAGGATAGTCCAACAGGATGGGACTTGCGCAAGAGGTCACCGTCGGCCCGATACCTTCCCGGTTCACTCAAGACACAAGCCCCTGGGCCCCAGGAACAGGAACAGGAGCATGAACCACTCCGGCTAGTCCAGCGCTAGAAGAGCCGGGGGCACAGGCCACTACAGGAAAAACTGGATTTTGTGACGCTGAAATTCGTCACAAGAAGTAGCTATTGTGACGCTTTGGCTGTTGCGACGCCGCCCTTGAGCGCCATCTATTCCGGCGTGGCAATAGCTTTTGATGACGCTTTTTGGCGTCTCGAAATTTGATCTGTTGAGACGCTGAAAATCGTCACGAAATCATGATGTTGTGACGCTTGTGAGTGTCTCATTTTTACAGTTAACTACCAAAACTAACTGATATTGAGACGGGCTGAAGCGTCTCAAAATACCACTTTTATGACGTCTACATACCTCATATTAAATTAGGATATTGTGACGCTTTTATGTGTCGCATTTTAAATCCTAACTATAAAAACTAAACGTTTTTTGGGACGCGTTAACGCGTCTCCAAATCCAACTATTATGACACTTGTGAACCTCATAATAATGTCTGGATATTGCGACGCTCTTGTGTGTCTCATTTTAAAATCGTATTTACACTATTTATTATAAATTTATTTCATTAAATTGGTCTCAACAATAAATCCAAATAACAACATAATTTAAGAAACCATACCAAAGAACATAATATTAATATGTTGACAAAATTTTCAATTCAAAATAATATTAGTTACAATTTGTACCTAATATATAACATTAGTACAACAAAAATGACAAAAAAAAAAAATAATAATAAGTATCACTACCACTTACATTACTTAGTGAAATTCTGCACTGAACTAAAACAAACCAAATGTCTCATAACTGGTAATCAAAATCCATCGTCAACCTGAGCCATAACAACCTATATAGAAAATCAATTATTATAGTCAATATTAAATAGGTACCAAAGAAAATTTCTTAGAGCTAATGAATTATAGTATTCACAACTTAATAAAAAACAATGTCAATATATAAAACCTCCAAACGCATAAAGATACCAACAAAGGCGCCATCATCATGCCCCGACGAGAAAAGAGACGAATAAATGCTTGATGAAAACAAGCTTGGTGAGATCACCTGTCTCAGCATTAATTACTTCTTGTATGCCAACAGGGCTCACAACTACACTCTCTGCAATTTTAGTAATGACAGCAGTTCGGCCCCACTACCTTTACCTGAAGAAACAAAGAAGATTGTAAAGTATAAGTTCTCTTCATTAATGGAAAACCTTAGCACTTGAACATCTTATCAACAACCAGGCAAAAATAATGCATTTGACTTTTCAATTATTAGAAATGACTACAAGCATCTTTCAACGAACAAATTACAAATTCGGAATTAACATCTGAGTTCTCTGCATATAAGCTGTCAAAGTTTCGGTTTATTCACTCCACACTCTTAATCATGCGAAACTCATCCGAAAACATCAAAACTCATCCCCTAATCTTACCCTCAATGTTTCTAAACATGTATAGCACATAAAGAATCATATATTCATATCTCAAGCCAATCAAATCAACCATTCAATCAAGATTGAACAAGTTTCTCTATACACTGTTTTATAACTAATTCAAGCATACAAATCTTATGAAATTGCTTGCTAACATGCTGTAATTCAGATCCAAGGTACCAAACTTTTAACTATAGATATCAAAACTCAAGACCACATGTGAGTAACCAATGCCCTTTTTCTGAATTATGAATCGAATCAAACTGCATATCCCAATTATAAGAGATTTAGACATTGCAGCTAAATTCTAAGAGATTAATAATTAATAATTAAGCAACTAAAAATGATATATAAACAAACCATTAATAATTAAGCAAATATATATGATGTAACAATAATTCAAACTTCTCCTACTCTCTTAACTTCTCCTACTGTCTGGCCAGTTAACTACATAGAAAAGCAGTGCTCAAAATCCCGTCTATAGAGTATGTATTTAAATCTAGAAGCATCATGCTAGTCATCATAGAAATAAAGATTCCTCATTCATCACAATGGAATAAGAATTAAGCTAAAACATAACCTGCATCAATCATAGAGAACTTACCAGTAGTCAATACAAGTGCATTGGCCATAACATCAGCATCAAGAGCAGTTACAGTTGCTACACCTTTCAAGACATTAGCTGCCTAGTCCCACGTGGTTAGAAATCACTTAACATTAGAAATCCAACACCAGTTACATTTTACGCCTGCTCAAAGCTCAATGATAAAACTAAAACAACACAATTAAAAGAGATTCTTATGAAAGAAAGTAAAACTTAAAAGGAAAATAATTTACCGAACAAAAGAGATAGAGGAAAAAAGAAAAAAAACTTAAAATATGTTCCTTTGTTATGGCCTCAAAATGTAGATTAGACATGAAAATAGCCTCAGTCAATTTCAAGAAGCAAACTCAATACTCTGTTCACACTTTACGTTTACCCTATCAAATGAAATCGGATTAATCTGAAGTTTTATGTGAATATACTCAATATATTCATAAATATCCCTGTAAAAAGATTTTGAGAAATTCATACATTTACCCACTCTTTTCAAGCTATTATTACAGACCAGAAAACAGGGGACTGGTGGGTCATTTTGAATTTTTCTTGGGTATCAAATGGACTCGGATTAAGATAAAATTTAACAGACCTAAACCTTAACATACTAGTAATATCCAGTTAAAACATTTTTTAAAAATGAGGTCATATGAGTTCTAAATTTACGTCTGAATTCTCTGCATACATGCTTTCAAAGTTCGGTTTATGCATTCCACACTCTTGATCATGTAAAACTCATCCAAAAACATCAAAACTCATGATTAAAAGCGTATAGCCATTTAAACAGTCAATAAAAACAATAGTTTATGACAAAACCCTTACATTTGACTGGATAAGGAAGACTTTTCTCCACTATAGCGCTTTTTAGAGCGGGACTTCTCACTTGGAAATTTAATAGATTTGTGAACAGGGCATAACATTACAAAGTCATCCTGCAATTAAACATATGGTAAAAGTAGAATTAGTAAGAGCTAAGATAATTTGAAATAGTAGAGAAAATAGTAGGAATAATAAATCTAACTTACACAACTCCATCTACAGTCAGGGACTTTAAGTGCACAAGGTACATGGCAAGTTCTCCTGCAGGACTTTGCAAAGCAACCAAGTGCTGCTCCCTTTAACCTACAGCTATTGCACTTGAGCTTAGAAGATCTTGCCAGTTCAGACTCCAAATTCATATTCTTTTCTCCCTCAAAATAAACTTGAGGGATCCTGCATAGAAACCCCATAAATAAATTAGCTGATAGGAAAAGACATTATTTGCATATGAAGACATGATATGCGCTGTGAATTTTTCAAGGCCTAATACTATCACAAGCACCGCCGCCACCACCACCACCAACAACAAAATAATAATGATGATGATGATAATAAAAAATTAAAAATAACTTCATATTGGGCACAAATGTTCAGTCAATTTAACTAGAAATAAGAACACTTGCACCTCAACAACAATAAATTAATCAACCCAGAAAAACAGTAAGATACCCAGTCTCTGCTTCTTCATCAATATCACCTCCCCTTTACCGTCATCATCAGATGAGTCTGACTCATCTACAGCGGAATCACTGCCATGCATTTGTGAATTTCTTCCTCAATAACTTCACCTTGATTTCTTCTTCAACTTCACCTTTTGATATTAAAAAAGGATTAAGAATTTATTATAAGTAAGGCAGTTATTTCACAAAAAGCTTCTAGAAATCAATACCATTTATAGTCATCAAATTTAGTACTTTAGCAAGAAGCAATTGCAGGACCTGCATCCAGTGAATTTAAAATTCTTTTCATACCAAGAAAATTGGACCAAATGCCTCAACATTTGATTAAAAAATAATGAATAGAAAGAAGTAAAGATTTTTTTTTGGTGGAAAGAAAGTAGTAAAGATATGATACAATATAGAAATGTGACAAAGAATCAAGAAGAGTTAATTTTCATTTTCATTCTACAAACAATAAGACGTTAAAAATAGCATAAAATTTGCAAAGGTGATGAGATCTCAACTAATATAGGAGGGTTGATCTTCTGCGTCATATTTGATATATCCTCGGAATCAAACACTTGATACAAGGTCTCTTAAGGCCTTTCAACTCAATCCAGTTTCTGATCAAGTCTTAGTGATGATCAATATCACAGAATTACACAAAGACAACGGTTGTTTTCCTCTTCATTGTCTGTATCCCCTGTTTCACTAAGGCAGATTAAACAAACTGACATTAGAAAATAAGCAAGTTGTAAATTTAGCAAAATCCAAAGAGAGAATTCTCAAATACAAAGAACTCGCATAGCTTGGGCTACTTCACCTATCAAAGAATCTATATTACATCTTGATGGATGAGTCTTGACACTATCATCTCTAATTTTTATATAATTACCTTGTTGTACCTTAAATAGCATGATTTTAATAGCATGTAATAAGCAAAACCTCAATGTGTTGGGGTAAGTTTGTGTAATTATTTCAAACAACAGGGTATGTCAGTGTAATTATTGTTATATACTATTGTTAGTGAATTAAAAAGCTCAATCCATGTAAAAACCAACAACCACACATGCAAGAAAATAATTCTGAAACATGGTTCAAACTTCAAATCAAACAAGAAACATATTCAAGAATTTCAAGCACCTAGATTCAAACTCCTTGAGCTCAGCAAGTTCTTTCCCCAAGTTACCCATCCATTGTACTCTTTTCTTTCCCGCATCAACCTCCTCTGCGTGGGCCCTACAAGGGCTCTTCCTAATACAGCTCTTGAGCTGATAATTCTTACTTTCTTGCTTCATTCTTGAGCTAACCCTGAAAATAAATTCATTTGTCGGTATGTAGTCCAGTACTTAGAAAAAACATTTAACACTTAGGCCTCTTTCAGCAGCTAAATTTCTGACAACCGAAGCATGGCCAATGTTACTTTCTGTAATCTTCTATGTCACTAATCCAAGCTCAAAGTTGAATATAGGCACAACACTCAAATTAAACTAGACATTCCAAATTGAATTCTACACATTAGAGAAGAAAAACAAATTTCAGCATACACATATAGATTTTACAAAATAGATTTAAGATTCCAAACACATAAATTAAACCCTACAATCGAAACACTGAAACACTGAGTTAAAAAATTCTAAACCCACATACACAAAATCTTAGACAAAAGTTAGGATGCCGAAACCCACCGTAGCTTTTTCAGCGGAAGTCAGCTCAAATTCTTTCTCCTCGGCGCCAAATGATAGAAACCCAGATTAGGGTCTTCAAATCGCGTTCCGTCGTCTTCCCCTTCGATTCCCGTCCGACCTTCTACATGCCGATTCCAGTCGAGCTTCCTCAGTCCGGTTCCGACCGAGATTCGTTGGCTAAAAAGTTCATCACTTGATTATGTGGTCAAAATAGGAAAGGGTACTTGGTCCGGACTTTCAAGAATGTTGAAGTTGAATGGGGAGCAGAATTAATTAAGGTTCAAGAATGGGTAGCCACTTTTTTCGTTTGATTTTCGGTTCCCTCGTTTCTTATTTTGGAAACCGCCAATTTTTTACTTCCATTAAATTATTGTAACATATATTTGTAATAAATAATAATAATATGTTGTGATATTTGTTTAAAAATATCATAATAAATATACCATATTAAAACCCTTTATTAAAAACATCACAATAACTTCATTATATTGTGACGCCTTGCGTAAAAGTGTCTTATCATTATTAGTTTAGTTAACAAATTATTTGATAGATAAAGTAAATTAAATCTAATAAGACGGATCTACACAAAGCGTCTCAATAGGTTGTATATTATGACGCTTTTTAAAAGGCGTCACATTAGGGCGTCTAATCAGATTGTTTTTGTAGTAGTGGGCAGGATCTCGCAAAACAGTCTCAGGGTAACACATTCAGGATTTATAAACATTTCTGATACATAGCCAGTATAAAAGATAGGGCTAACTTGAATATTAAAACCATTTGACTTATTTAAAGCATGCAAGGTTATAGGTCGTTTATAGAAGAAAACCCTCACCTCCAAGTGTGCAAGACGGACCAAGAAAGAAAGACCACGAACCACAAACGTCTCCACCGAGGAGAACACTGTACAAGAAAGGAAACATGGTGTACTTGTGAGACACGACTCAGTAATGAAACCAAGTAGGACGCATGGCGATGTTCATGAAGTGGAGCATCATGTCATGGCATGCATGATTCAATATGCATTAATTTATAAATATGTCATGAAATGGTATGATCATGTTCATGAGCACAATTAATGTCATTTAGACACATAAATGATTTAATCATTCAATTAGGCATGTATGCAATGCATGTAAGTCAAATAAGAGGTCGAGGAGGTGAAAGGAAAGCGATAAAACGGGTTTTGGCAAAGTCTAGGAAAAGCCAACAGTTTCCCAAACCGGACAAGCTGTAGTAAAACTGGAATATCCAAGAAGTTGAAATGGAGTTTTGTTTGTTGGAAATGAAACTAGACACATAGACCTTTAAAATGGTATGTGGCTCGACTTGTGGTTCAAAGCGAGGTGAAAATAGCGTAAACCCGAAGTTGGGCGAAAGCAGATTGTCGGTAACGTGGCGACACCAAAAAGAATTGATAATATCTCACAAATGAGAAAAAATATTGAGGTGATTCCAGTTGGAGGTTATTCTAGACTTCAAGAGGTTTCCGTGAGTTCAAAATTCAGGTTAAACGGAGTTCGGATGAGGGAGTACCCGGCCGGGGAAAATACAAGTCAAAATCTACCCGGCCAAGGAAAAAGAGTGCAGAAACTCTCCTACAATAAAGTACCCGTCCGGGTACTTTTGTGTACAAAATTTACCAGCCCGGGTAGACCTTCTGGGCAGAACAAACGCAGCAGAACAGGGGCTAAACACGGGAGAAACCAAAGTTCATCAAAAACCACCTCAAACCTCAACCAAAACACTTCAAATTCAAGGCATAAGTTCATATAAACATGCTCTAAGCCTCTAACACATATCTTAAATTCAAGGCATGAAATCAAGTATATAACAAGTTGCCATTAAAGCTCATTTAAGCTCCAACAATGGAGTTTCATGCAATACACAACTAACAATAAGAATTCTTACAATTATGCCACAAGGAAGCTCAAGGAAACAATATATATCAATCTTGGAGTGTTAAGTTCAAGCATGAGAGCAAGAGATCAAATATTCAAAATTCTACACTATTTATCATCTTCTCCAAAGGCATGAGAATAAGCAAGAGAAAAGAGATTCAATCGGGACAAAACGAAACACGTAATGAGAGGATCACATATCTTACCTCGGATTGTTGATTGGACGAGAAATGGAGACGAGGCTTGAGCTCAAGGTTGAAGATGGAGGAAACCCTTCTTTTTCTCTTCCTTTTCTCTTGTGGAACGATGGAGCAAGATGAGGAAGAAGAGAGTTGGTTTGGTTTATTAAGGCCAAGAAAACCGGTTCGGTTCGGTTCAAGATGGGTTCGGTTCACTCGGTTAGAAATTAAATTGGTAGAGAAGTCAAACGGCTTCAGAAAAAGGTAAGGCTAGTCCCGTTGGACCTGAATCATCAAAATGAATCCAATGATGAAGTCAGAATTTGAATTCGAATTCTAGAGCTTAAGGTAGCCACGAGGGCTCAAACACCCTAATTAAAATTAGGTTCTTAACGAGCAATTATTGGACAATTGAGTCCAAGTACATTTAATAAATTCTAAGGGGCACATAATAAAATTACATGTTGACATGTGATTCATTTAAATCACGTAAATACCGAATTAAACTCTCACGTGACCTCGTACCTAGCTTGCCGGAAAATTGGGGTGTCACAGAATCACCTGGAAAAGGCTGTTAAAATTATGGATTGAAGGCTCGTTTCCAGTGCACTTCATCAAAATTACAAAGGCATTGATGAGGGTTATGCCATTGGGGATAATTTGGGAAGGGCTCAGGTTCAAACAGTTTAAAATACTTGCCACTGGCGCGAAAATTGGAAATCTCAACCCTCCTGCTTCCACGGCATCTCTATAAACCGCCATCAGGAGGTTCCTCCGAGGGTCCAGCCGTTTCCTCTTGAATGGGGCCCGAAACTGCGATAGTTACCCTACTTCGTTGAGGGTTAAGGGCACTCTCCATCAGGGGCAGAGTTACCCTTTATCGTTCTGCTTCGAGAACTAGGTCCATTTCCTCAAAAATGTGATCAACACCACCGAGTTTTCTTTCCCCCATGGCCGACACAGCGGCATCCAACTCCTCGTCTCTAACCTCACCAAACATTTCTTCCACTGTTTCGTGGTGGGGAGTGGGATTGTGGGAAGAGGAACTAGAACTAGCCATCTCATCAATCTCCCTCACAGTATCTTCTATAATTCTCTTGGACATTGTGGATTGAAAATGTGTAGGAGGAATAGCAAGGGAGGAGTAGAAGAAGGGAATACCTACGGATTTAGGGTTAGCAAATCAGAAAGTTAATAAGAAAGAGAAATTACCTAAAAGCTTTGAAAAACTGGGAAATTGCTTGAAGTTCTTTGGAGGATGATAGAAGACCTCTTGGAATGCTTGAATACTTTGAAGGAAGGATTGCGTAAAGAAATAATGGATGTGCATCTCCCTATTTATAGGTGAGAGTGTTGGTGGGATTTGGGTAATTAATTCAAAAGTTGCAATCATTCCCACCAAGGTAACTACCCACTTTTGTGAACCGCCGCAAACTTTCCAAGATTCACGCGCCGTTTCCTGAAAAGGCGCGCCCACTCGCCTGAACAACATTAAATGCCTGGCGGTCAAGGTGAAAGGACCGCATTAAATGCGTTCACAGAGCAAAGTTCCTGAGCGCGGAGCTTCCCCGCCAATGACGGACCCTCGAGATTTAAAAGCTGAAATTCTATAGCCCACATTACTGTGGACTACAGAATTGGGGGGCAAAATGATGAGGCTAAAATATGCTCGAGCCACGTAAGTGCCAAGTGGCCCAATCTCCGCCTCACAACGTGGCTCTTCAAGAACGCTCTAAACCATCCCTCACGCTGGGGCATTATCCTTGAGGAAATGACCTCCCCCAACTTCCCAAGGGACCCTGGTCCTCCCAAGCGAAGGAACTAGCCTCCAAATACGAGGGTCACTCCACCCTCGGGACTGTTCCCAAATTGGTGCTCAAAAGGATCCCTTGACAGTGTAAGAGTAAGGCTACTCTCCATCATCACGCTTTTGGGCCCAAGCGTCCCCTCAGACCAAGCGAGCCCATAAAGCCCTTACCCAAATCCTAGCGCTGCTAGCCCTCGGTAACAACCTTAAAAGGCTCTCTGACACATAGTACATGCCCGCACACCTGCCACTGTTGCTGCCACCAACCTTTTCACAGACTTTTGCAGGAGGTCTCTTTTAGAGACTCCTCATTGTGCCACGTGTCTAGGGCAACATCAACGCAGGACCACATGACTGTAATTACCAAAAGGGTCTTGACCCTCAACTATAAATACCCAGAAATCATCACACTTTGTAAGCAAGCTTCCATTACTTGAGCTCTGTTTTCATACTTCATCTTCTTAACCATCTTTGTCTGACTTGAGTGTTAGAGAGCCAAACTGGGTATTACCCCTAGTTCCCCCAGCTTGGCCTTCTGACCTTTTGTGTTTGTTCCTAGCAGGTAGAACCCTATCGTCTCCAGCGACCTCTGCCTGAACTTATCATCCATGTTTCCCCATATAAACAAATCATAAAGTGTTGGAGTTTGCTACCTTGGATTAGACCCCATCAATCTTATCAGTCAAAATAATAATAAAAATTAAAAGTATGAAGAAAAAAACTAAAAAAAAATTGCGAGATAAAATTGGAGCTAAAAGATAGTACATAAATAAATTAAAAGAGAAGAAAATTGAGGTTAATAGATAATATGTAAATAAATTAAAAGAAAATAAAAGATTTTACCAAGAGAAAAAATGTTTTAAAAATCAGGACAGAAAATAAAAGAGTCCAAGATACCAAAACGATTTTTATCTACCTCTGACACTTAATATAATAGTATAGATATATATCACTTTATATTAAAAAATCTAAAAAATAGTGTGTTTCAAGAATTTTGCCATTCTGAAATTTGAATTCTTTTTCTAGTTTCGCGCCAAATAAATCTCAACTCCCACGCTTAACTTCTACAGTACTAATGAACATTTAAAGTAAATAGATACGTCTTCTCTCTCAATTCTCTATCTTTTAAGAGACTAAAGTTAATTGAACTCCCATTCAGCGATTAAGAATACGGTTCTACTATCAAATTGGCTCAAATTTGTTCCGTTATCATCACCGCATTTTGTCTGCCACCACCATCTCGTATTTACCGCAATCCCCTAAATCTGCTTTCATCATTTCAGATCTATTGTCATTTTTTCAAATTTGTTTCTCCACTATCCTCTCAAATCTACACTAGCCTTAACAAAGATGCTCTGTCTTCCGTATGAAAGTTTTGTTTCTTCCGCATTTAAGTTTAATTTCTTTATTAGGGTTTAATTTTATTCTATAATGCATGGATACGGACACGGCGACACGAACACGACACGACACGACACGACACGGATACAGCGACACATATTTTTTTTAAAATTTTCCACGTGGGGAGTGTCGGACACGGTATCGGATACGAGTGTCCGACACGACACTCACGACACGGTAAAATGATATTTTTAGAAGTGTCCGTGCATCATAGGTTTAATTATTATCTCCTTATGAAACTTGATATTCAACGCGAAATTGATTGTGTAGCTCATTCGTTTTCGAGTTTCAACAATTACAACTTCGACTAGCAATTTCCCCCTATAATTTTAACTTGTATTATTTTCAACTTATTTATACGGTATTGGTTCTACTTTTTAATTTGATAATATAATAGTCCATATTTTTTTCCAAAAACTTCTAAAGTAATGTATTTATTACAAGAATAAAAGCGTGTCTTTAGGGGCGTATATATGTAGGTTTAGGTAGGGGCATAAAACAGTAACTGTAAGGTACTGAATTTATGTCATAACAAATGAGAACATATATTACTCTATTAATGTACACTAACTTATTTCCCTACTTATTAATTCTTATTGATGGGAACAAAGCCTCAACTTAAATCAAACTAAATAATTTCCAAATAAGTTTATATACTTTCTCAAATTAATTTACCTCTCATCTTTCTCATTATTTATGACGAGTATATATCGGCTCGAACCCTTTTTTCTTCTTTTCTCTTTATGTGACTTGATTATTTTTCTAACCTAAACTCTTCTTATATATAGAGTCTGAGTTTCTTAGTGTTTTTTTTCTTATATTGTCACGTCTTAATACCAACTCTCCTCAGTTCGACTTTATCTACAAAATTTTCTTACTTCTATGTCACGTTATCCTAAGTGTTCTTAATTAATTAGACTTTCTTTATCTCAATTTTAGGAAGCTCGCTCTACCATGAGTTACGGAACTATCACGCTTTATCCCGCTAGCTATCATCTAATCTTTTCATATCTATGTAGAGGTGACTAGATGGCCTAGTTGAATAGGAGCCCATCAATTTAAAAGTATTTCCATCCGTGTTTATTTATTTATTAACCATATTCAAAATAATTTTTTTAATCATTAAATTACGTGTACCTGTAAAAACATTTCACACTTTAAACTATTATTTAATTAATTACATAAGTTATTGTTTTGCACAGTCATAAGTTTTTCTTGGTTTTGATTGCCAGCTCAAATAAAATCCACCTCATTGTTCTGAACTTCTAATTATCCAGATTAATTTGGGCCTACAACAGATCAGTTATCAACTATTGGGCTTTAATTTTAGCCCAATTATAGAGTATCCTTATATAGTTCATGTAGATTCGGACATGTTGCAATAAATAAGCTAGCTCTTTTTTTAAAAAAATAAAATAAAATAAATAATCTTTCCTAAAGCACGTTTAATGAATTAATACGAATCCTTACAAAAACTATAAATAAGTGGGATGAAAAAAACATTAGGGTTTAATATGGCCGAACGCAATGCACTAATTGGATTAATTCCTTTTTCTTTAAATAAAGAATTAATCCCTCCATATTTAAAGAACTATCATAGTAATTTAGAGTTTTGGCGAGGCTAACTAGGATATATTAGATCAATTCGTTGGATCGTCATATTTCAAGGATTGTATTTATATATTGAAAATTTGTGTTAATCGTAGTCTCGTACCTAAATCATGTAACTTAACTTTTATCGGATTTGATATGATTCGTTCTATTTTGAGAGATAATTCGCTATCTCTAAAATTTATCTCATGAAGAGTCATGATGCTTCGTCAATTCTGCTGTTCTCACGATTTTGCATGCTTGTTCACTGACAAGCTTGTCAACTAGCTCCTGGCGAATTTGCTTGTTTGTCTTACGCATAGATTTAACAATGAGATGGATGCGAGATCATCATCAATATGAATTATAAAATTGTCATTATTGACATCGATCATATAAAGTCACATACCGTCGACATATGCACAACAAAATTTTAATTTAAAATTAATTTGAACATCTCTATTGATGTTACAGATTTTTAAATTATTAGAAATTAAGTTAGGGCGAATATAACTTACTCTAAATTGATTTAATTTAGAAAAAGTAAGGTTAAGCCGAAATATAAATAGTATACGCATTGACAAAATCACTTTAATTCTTTTTTTCATTATTATAAGTTAAAGACTTAAACCACAACCATTGTTTTGTTTATTAAAAGGCCTCAAATATTTATTTTGATGGAGATAAAGTTTAACATTTCACAAGATAATACGTTAGAATTTGAAAAATTAATATTTAAAACAAGTTTTAGGCCAACACGTCTAAATATGATTTAATTTTTTTTTAGATTAAGGTGCATCATATATAAATAAACATTATAGAAATAAATATTGAATATTTCTATAAATTGACAACTCCCCAGAAAAATGCCACAAAGTGCATGCAATCAATAAAAAATTAATATATAATAGTTGCTATCTATTCATGATTTTCAATACGCGGAAAATATATAAACACGTACAGTAATACAAATATGATCGATAATTTTTTTAAAAAATTCACTCGATAAATGTCGGTATGACATTGTACATAAATATTCAATATAATATGACACATATGATATTTTTAAAAATACATATAAATAAATACAGACTTATATAAGACACATAACATTAAAAATTATAACGATGAACTAACTATAATTAGTTACATCATAACATCTACGGTCGATTATAAGAGGGATCAGTCTCTCTTATTAAATATTTTTAAGTATATCAAGTGTGGGACGCGGTTGTTTAAGTATATTTCGATGACTTGTAAATATTAATGATAACTTTGTACCAAAAAAATAATAATAATAATGATAACTTGACAGGCTTTAATTTATTCTGATTCAAAAAAGAAAGTGCTTCGTAATGCCTTAATATTAATAAGTACACATGCTTGATTCTTGTGCTTGTTTTTAATTTATCCAATTTGTTTTTAAAATGCAAAATTACGACTTCTCCATAATTCTGATCCAATTCTTCATGTGGCCACGTTCAAGCTAAGTTTATTTATATACAATAATGCATTATATTAATCCATGTATTATAAGGATTTGGATGTATAATTAAATACAAATACACTCAATCTTCACATGAAAATAATGGGACTTATATATAATTATATATATTGTTTGACTATAAAAAAGGGAGGCAGAGAAGTCATTTTCGATTTTGGAATAAATGATTGAAAAAAAGTGGAAGAATCAATAATTTATTTTTTAAAAAAAACAAATACGTATGATCCACGAGGATTCTTATGGATCGATTTAATTGTATGGGTAAGATATGTATTATTAGTACCATAACTTAGGAACTTAATTTTCAAATAAATATTTATATAAATCCAGAAGCTCTTATATACTTGAGATTAAAATATTTATCAGTATAATTGCGTCTTTTTCCGTGTTTGGCATGTGGCATTAGATAATACACAAGTATGTATACAACTATACATATGAAGCCGAAAGACAATTATAATTTATAATATCACATTTGTGTGTGTGTATATATATTAATTTGAGAATTTATCACTTTACCTACTATTTTATGTCCTCAAAATAATACTTAAAAAAAAAAAAAGAGAGAGAGAGAGAGATTTTATAAAAAATTAGTGCAAAAAGAAGGGAAAAAAAAAAAGAGAGAGAGATGGATTTTATCAAAAATTAATGCAAAAGGAATATATATAAAAAAAAAAAAAAAGATTTTATCAAAAATTGGTGCAAAAAGAATAAATCAGATGGGAAGCTACTCTCCAAATATCAGAGCCAGGTTTCGATCCTGGGACCTGTGGGTTATGGGCCCACCACGCTTCCGCTGCGCCACTCTGATTTGTTGAGTTGGAATATATGAAAATATAATAAAATCGTCTTAGATTTATTTATTTTACTAACTTTATTCCTCAATTTTTTAAATTTTGAACTTAAAACTCTCAAAATAGAAAAAACAGACTCACCTCCCTAATCTTTTAAAATGTTAGCATTTTACACCAAATTAGAGCAAAATGTTGAAGATATTATAATTTGGTGTTGGTTGAAATCTTTTCTCTCTCGTTTTTTTTCCTATTTCCACGAGAAATCGCTAGATATTAAAAGTTCCATAGGGTGAAGTAAAAATGAATGATTCGCTCTATACAAAATATGATTATAATAAAACTAAGTTATCAAAATTAATAAATTTTATAGTGAATAGAGTTAGTATCTTCAATAAGAAGACCGAAACTAACGGCTCTGTTAAAAATTATTGGTCTTTTTTTTTTTTTATTTATTTTTTAACGCACACGCCTAACTAGTCTTTTGGTAAGTCGAGAAGGCGAGGTCTTAAATTTATAATTTTTATACACAACAATAATGAGTAGTGTAATAGTATGCCAATTTTAAAGTATAGAAGAATTTAAGATGGCAATAATATAAGAGGAATATCCTAGTCAACTATTCCATAAGCTATGATCGATCATACTCGGCAGTCGGCATTGCAATTTCCAAATACAGCCAAGATAAGATATCTTGCACGCTTATATAAACTCCCTATACATACATTATACGATTCTCACACCATTCTATCTCTCTCGACAAATGGCTCTTCGGAGAACACTTTCCAAGCGCGTATTCCACCGCGCAACCACGCCACCCCTCCTATCTCCGGCGACTCCAACCACTGTGACGGTGGCGGCTATGCTTGTTCAAGTTCAACCCCACCGCGAGTTCTTCACTGCCCCGCCATTCTTCCGCCGCTATCTCCAGCGCAGCGCCATCAACCGCCACTCCGCCGCCACTTCCCTCCCCTCGACGTTCCTCGCGCTTCCGGTCGGTGAAAAGCTCAGAGAGAATCTCAAATCTCGGGGCTCCACCGGAGACCACCGCCACGGAGTGAGTTCGCCTCTCGGGTGCTCTCCGCCGTCTGCGGTGGTGGAGGGAGGGTTTGGTGTGAGTGCGGCGGACGCGAAGAGACTGCTGAGGCTGATGCAAGTGTGTAAGGTTAGGGAAAGAATAAGGAATATTCCGGCGAGTACGATTCAGTACGGCGAGTTTGTACGGATGTGCGGCGACGTGTGTGGGGATGATGAAATAGGTTCCCAGTTGGCCAAGGCGTTGGACGAATCAGGAAACGTCATCGTTTTAGGTGACGTCGTCTTTCTCCATCCAGATCAGGTACATTCATTGTGACTCGTAATCTTGATAATTTGATTTAATGATTAATTAGCAACATAATTGTTGAGCATATATATATTATTCGTTTGTGACTGCAATTAGAGAGTATTAATTACAATCAGTACATATCATAATTTTTTTTTTTTTTTAATTTGGTAAATTAAAAAAAATAAATAAATTATGATATGTACTGATTGTAATTAATACTCTCTAATTGCAGTACATATCATAAATAATGCCCCTCATGCAAATTCATGCAAAGACAATGTTGTAAACCACATTATAAAAACGGTTTTAAGGCATTCGATTTTTCCTTTAAATCATGCGTTTCATATTGAGCTTCACTTATTTCTGTCCTATTCTGAACGTCAATTAATATACATTATGTAAGTGAAAAAACAAAACACAAAATGAAACAAGATATCTAAATCATAGTAACCCAAAAGCGAAAATTATAAATTTAGTATACCAACTAGATTAATTTTGTGTTTTTGATACATTTTATTTTTCGGCAACAAAATAGGACCGTATCTCAAAAATCAAGCAATTTAGTGCATATTTTTGGTCGGAAAACTAATTTTACCAGCTGGAATTTACATGTGGAAACTCAGGATTCGCCGCGTGTAAAACTGGGTTGGGTTTTTGGCAAACAAAATAGGGTTCCGGTAAAAAAGTACTAAAATTACTGAATTAGTGAGTTAGTATACTAAATTCGTAATTTTCCCTAACCTAAAATAAAGAAAATTTTACCGGCCATTTATGACCCCGTTGGAATTGAAGTACCAAAATCTCAAATACTAAGATAACAAAATAAAATTGATTTTAAGGTTTAACAAAAATTTGCTTGAAATTTTCAACTATTTCTTCAAGTTCACTTCATTCATCTCTCATTTTTCTCACTCAAGTTGCCGTCTAAAACGTCGTCGTTTCAGGTGGCAAAATCAATGGAGGAACTCCTATCCAACTCCACAGCCATGCCCAACGACCCAAGAAGAGAAGAACTGGCCCAACTCCAAACCCAAAAGGCCTTAATCGACAAATCGGCCCAATTCCTCGTTCTCAGGGAGCTCTATTTTGGGCTGGGCTTTTTGGTGGCCCAAACATTGGGCTTTATGAGGCTAACTTTTTGGGAGATGAGTTGGGATGTGATGGAGCCCATTTGCTTCTTTGTCACCACACTTTACTCTATATTGGCCTATGCCTTCTTCTTGAGGACCTCCAAAGAGCCCAACTTTGAAGGGTTTTTCCAAAGGAGGTTGAGAGTCAAGCAGAAAAAGCTTATGAGAAGTCATAATTTTGATTTGAATAGATATAATCAGCTTCTTGAAGCTTTTTATCCCAAGTGTTGTGACCAAAGATCAAGAGTGGGGAGTTTCTAGGGTTTCTTGGATCAAGAATGAGTTGTATAGACGTAATTAGATTAGTTTAGGGTTACGATATTGTTCAGATATTTTTAAAAATATTATTTTGTTGTGTCGATCACTCTGTGTCTGATACTTCTCACGTGGACAATTAAAAGAGAGATTTGTATCGCCGTCTCCGTTTCGTGTCGTATTCGAATTATCGTGTTTGTATCCGTACAATATAGGTTTTGGGCGTAGATGTTGAAAAGATTTCTTTAATGGTTGATTATGGTGTAGGGTTTAATTTTAGCTAGGTGGTATGATGGGATAATTGGATCATGGCAATGTTTAAAGGTTTATATAATAGTGAATTATTGTTTACATTTCGTTTATCGGTAATCAAATGCTGTCAAGAGTTCAAATTTGATTTTAAGTATGGAGTAATTTTAAATTTTGAATCAGAATAAGTGCTGATCATGATATAAATATTTGCTGAAAATGCATAATTGAGTGTTTCTGTGTTGTAATCCTACTAAAGTAGTGATCGATGGTGCTAAATGTCCAGTCCATTTCATGTACAAGCTAACAGGAGTTCGAATCCCTACTTTGGGGTGCTTGTGTTTTTTTATTTAAAAAGTTCCATTTCATGTAAAATACTAGCAAAGAGTGCCCAACAAAACATTGCATTGTTGTCGTGTTTGCTAGGTTAAGACGATTTCATATATATAAAATGACGTCTAACTGAATCTCTCATTACATAAATAAATAATAAGTTAATAACTCATATTTTCGGCACAAATTCATATCCGTGCACCGTAATTCCTTCCTTTTTTCTTTCTATTAGGCACGAATCAAATCGTATTCAGAAAACCTAAAATTTCATTTTGCATAAATTTATTGTATATTTGTTTAACAAGATTTTATATAAACTTGTGGGACAGGTGATTCTGGTGTCCAATCACTTCAGTGGTAAATTATAGCAATTTTTGTGTGACACTTTTATGTATACGTAGGGACATTTTGCATGGCCCTATGTGGGGTAATGTTAATGAGTTGTCCCTTAAAACTAACCTAATTATTCATACAATTTGTCACAGCACATATAAATTAATTTCATCAATTTCTTATCCAAATTGGGACATTATTTCTTTACGAAAAGTAATTTAAACTTTCAAAAAGTTAGTTAAAGTATCAACGGGAGAGGCCAATTTATATCACCATTTACAAGATTTATACCGAATGACTGTTTTCCTACATATCAATTATAATTTCGTATTCAAAAATTTAAATATAAAATTTTTAATTAAGTTAATATAATGTCAAACTATTCAGACCATTTAAGGATTGTAATGGTACTCATCATAGGACAATTTAAGTCAAACTTTCTTATTAAACAGCTTTATATAAAAAAATATTAAACATGATAAAAATAATTATTTCTTTGACCAAAGCACAGCTTATACAGTTAGTAGCTTCGTAGATAGCTGCTTACCAAAATTTGGAGAAACATAAACACTCTTTCGACTTTCGATAATTCACTACTTCCTAACCCTATATAACTTTACAGAACAAACTTCAATGTCCCACCACTCCACACAAAAGAAAAAATAGGAGAAAAGGGAAGTGATACATATATATATATATATATATATATATATATATATATATATATGAATTCTATTCTGCCTACGTTGATCCGATTAAACTCAACTAATTACACAAAATACATAATAAATATAAGTAGGCTTGTTATATTGGTCAAATCGAACCAATCTGAGTTAAAATTAATAGGAGGCTAAAGTTTAAAAGTAAGATTTTTTTAAGAAATCAGTATGCATTTTTTGTGTTAACTAAAAAGTACAATTTTTTAAAAAAATAAGTATGCCTTTTTTTTAAACTCATGCACACTTAAACGAGATTCGAACCCGAACATTGTATTGGAGAATGAATCCATTAACCACTTGAACTAACTCCTATTGACTAAAAAAACCGGTATGCACTTTTTATTTTGTGAGTGTAATAATGCAAAATTAGCTTGTAATAATTCATTTTTGTAATTATTGAGAGGCAACGGATGTTGGGACAGTTGCATGACCTAACACGGAGACCCTAAATTCTAAATTCTAATAGAGTTGTTACTTAAAACTTACATCATATATAATTGATTCATGACGTTTTGTCATGCCCAAATTTAAACATATTATATGTAAATTAGGCCAACTTCTCAACCAATATAGGATTTTATTTCAGTAAATTAGTTTTGTTAATCATCAAACATATCAGCCATCTATACTTTTCTGTCAATTGATTTTCCATAATTGTCTAAATAGAATTTAAATTAACAACATAAAATTGTATAAATTATAAGCTGAATTTAGAAATATGTCTTTATTTTTTACTTAAAATAAGCAGAAATTTGTATTAAAAACAAATACTTAATTTTGGGAGTTTGCATACGCGGACTTATATAAAAGATCTTTTGTATACATATATTTATGGGGTTGTATTATCTTATAGGGGTGGTGGACCTATGATTTGTCCCATTAAGACATTAATGGTATAAAAAATGGTGACAATTAGTGACTAACCATCTCAATCAATGCTTTAAAATTGCAAAGATTACCATATATTATTGGTGAGCTGTGATTTTGGTCATAGTTGTTAATTAGCTTATGCACATTACTTAAACCATGATCGGATAGGGCCATTCAACTTTGATTGCATAAATAATAAATTTAGAGTGCAAAACATACAAGAAAGGGATGTATTAAAGGTCAAAGTTTAAATAAATTAATTAATATTTAATACTCAATTACTAATTCAAATTAGGTTAGCAAGACAAACAACAAACCCTAACTACCCCACACAAATTAAGGATTTTTAGATACGTACATTTGGCCTTCTTTTATTCTTTGTGTTTTTTTAGTGGCAAATTATTTTTGTTGGAATCATTTTATTCTTTAAGTCCACACACAATCCAACCCCCTAATGAACATTTTTTAAACTCCTTTTCTCATTTGTCATCTTAAAGTATATCATTGTTAAGATATCTATAAAATATATATATATTTATTGGTTTTGTACGATTAGAGCCTTAGAGTACTATACATGCATTTTCTTGGTGTAAACTATTGATCTGATACTTTTATGTCCCCACTCGGGTTACAGGTTCACGTTACCTAACCCCGCAGAAAATTTATAAATACTTGGTATAATAGACTTAATAGTTGGATAAATACTCGTAGAGAAAAAACTACTAATCTATGTTAGTCTGAATCTTGATGCGTATTTGGTGGTTGATTTGTTTATCGGACTTGAGGCTTATTTGCTAGTTTGATTGTCGTAGTTGTGTTTGGGTCTAGCATGTCCTCGAGTGAGACCAAATTAAACCTTGCCAAAAATCCAAAATTGTTCACGCCTCACTATTTTCTCAGACATCTGTATATGTTTCTTATGGTAAAGAAAGAAGAAGAAGAAGAAGAAGAAGTTTTAGTATTTCTTATGGTAAGTTTCAGGATTTGAATTCACCGACTCAAGGAACAAATAGATATTTTAGTGATAAATATCCATTTGTGAATTGATAAATCATGAGTTCAATTTCCATTAAAGTATGTTTGTTTATGTGTATAAGCAAAAAATATATTTACCACCCCCAAGGAAATCAAATTAGTTTTATACTTTTATTCTATTTGGAAAGTATCCAATATATATTAAATTAATTATAGAAATATTCCAAATCCAGTAAGTATAGAATAATATAAGATATTATAATTTTACATACTATATAGAAATAAATTATGGCTTAACAAACTAATTATGCACACCATTTAATGTTCTTTTAAGTTTTAACCGTTTGTGTGCTCTATAGTCTATAGCCCACTATGAAGTTTTTGACCAAACAAATGTAGTTAACATAAGACTGAACTTTATTTTTTCCAAAGCAAAGTTGACACAAAATTATTACTATTTAGACAACATATAATTACTATTCATCTATCATTTTGCTCTATCATATTATATCAGATACCATATTAGACATTCTTTACGTAAAATTTTAAAAAAAAAATTATTATCGTCATTTTCGTATCGTTGTCGTGCCCGTGTCACCGTACCTATATTCGTGCATCATAACTATCGATATAAATTTACCTATATAGTCTCCTTTCCTTTCCATATAGAATACAATTCCTACCCGAGCGATCTTCAATAATTGCAACATCTCATGATTTATATAATCCTTTAGCCATATACATAAGATATGCACAAGGCGACTTACTTTTTATATTATTAATAATAATCTTAAATATATAATCCAGCTTTATCCAAACCAAATATTTCTTGTATTAAGTATATATTAACTAGTCTAATTGTACCTAGATTAATTATCAGCTTTCTAATAATATAAAAGCAAGTGGGTCAGGGTTTTTTCGGTAATTTCACTAAAATAAGACCACTTTTTTAAATACCACCCAATCCTTGGATATTTTTATATGCAAGTTGTAACCTTTTCTAGTATTACTTTATACACCCTTTACCATGTTTCTAGCCTAATAATACCCTCCTCAGAAAATGTACAACTTTTGTGTTTTTAATCAAAATAATTTAATTATTTATCTAATATAATAATTTATAACTTAATCGAAATTTGTGTAAAATTAATCCAGCGTATAATCTAATATTTTCTTATAATATAACGTGAGTTTAAAAAAAGATCGTTAAAGATAGATGAACTCTTTTATTTCAATTACATCCTCTTTTAAGTTGAATAATTTCAACCCAAAGTTGATTAAATCAAACTACTATAGACGAAAGTTTTACACTTTATCCGTGATTGATGAAAGCGTTGGTCTAAGTGATCAAAAAATTTTTTTTCCAGGGTAATCACTCGGATTCGATTCTCTTTAATACTTTAACTATTTGGATATCTTAAAAATAAAATAATATATTTATCATTATTATTGAGTTTTCTTTGAATAGTACCCATAAGTTGAAAAAATTCTCTTTAACTCCCCACTTTCAAAAAAGTTTCCCGTTTGCTCCCCAGATGACAGGCCAAATTCCTTTTAACTCCTCATTGTTGTATAAAAACTAAAGAATCACGTGATTTGGGGATTTTGGTACGCGATTCTTGAATTTTTATACAATATGTCAAAAAAATGGGGAGTAAAAAGGAAGTATGATTTTCATCTGGGGAGTTCAGAGGAATATTTTTGAAAGTAAAAAATAAAGAGGAATTTGAATTTCCATTTGGAGATTTTTCGGAAATTATCCGCATTATAAATGATTGGATTCGTTCGCATGAGACTTATATATATATATTTGTGTGTTTAGATAGGAAAACCCAGAAATACCCAGCCAAGAATCAAAAGAGCTCATCTAACTCTACCCACCCCACCAATTCGCACTTTCTTTACTTATTTAATCTCAGCAAAGTTTAATCATTTCAATTTCCTCGTTTCTGTGCACTCTCTACTCTTCCTCCACACTAAAATCTTTGGTGAGATTTGTATTTCCTCGGTGAAATTAGGCGGAAACAGTGTGCAAGAGCTCACGTAAAACGAGATTGGAAGAGCTGTTGACTGTCCGCTTTTGGAAGAATCATCGGAAAGCTGAAACATTTTGTCATTTCTCGTGAAGTTTGAGGGTTTTCGGTTTCTGGGTTTTCGTGTGCTGCGTATAATGCGGAGGGTTTCGGGCGTTTTCCACGGGTTGGAGCCGATCGGAGAAGCGCCGACGATTTGATGGAAACGAGGTTGTACGCGTTCGACGTTTTTGTTTCATGGAGTTCAGGATTCGGTGTTGCCGATGTGCCGAGGCTTCCTTACTCCCAAGATTTGAACTGAATTTTGTTGTAATTTGTATCAAGGTAAGATTTTTTTATTGTTTTTGGGTTTTTTGCAATAGAATTTATTTTATCTTTTGAAGGAGCTTCTGGGTACTGAGGAATTAATGCTGGGGAAGGAAAAAGATGGATTTTAGCTTGCTTCTAATCTGTGCAAGAGCTGTACATTTTGGGTTATTTATTTGTTTTCTTGTTGAGCTGATGATGTGAACTGGTATTGCAATTTTGGAAGGTGGGCTTGTGTATTTACCATCGGATTTCCATGTTTTTGGAAGTTTTCCTTTCTGGGTGCATGTTTTATATTCGTTTCAGAAATAAATCTGTTCTTATTACCAGTTTATGAACCATTTAAAAGAAGAAAAAGTGGAAACATCTTTAGAATTTGTGTATACTGTACCAATGGGTGTTTACTATGTTCTCGGAAGTGGTTTCCGTTGAATTAGGAATTGATTGGTTAATTTGATGGCCTTGTTCTTGAAGCTATAACTAAATTTATAAAATTCTTACTCTCAGGTCATTGGGTGTTTTACAAGTCAGTTTCAAATACGGAAATTAAGAAATTATATGTTACAGATACCAGAAAAGTCATTATCACTGTTTATCTTTCAGGTTTTATTGGTGTTGCTGCTCTTGGAAGCTGCTTTTGCATCTACCAAAGAGTATCAGTTGCAGCGACAAGTGCATGAACATGACAGGGAAAATATAATATCACATTCTTGCATTCACGATCAGATAATTGAACAAAGAAAGAAGCCTGGTCGTCAATTGTATTCTGTATCTGCTCAGGTTTATGTTGAACCTGATGTTTCCGAACCCCTCCAAAGAAGGGGAAGATCATTGCTTGGAGTATCTGAATTGCCAAAGCGGCATAGTGATGCTAAAAAACCGATTAGAATTTATTTAAATTATGATGCAGTTGGCCATTCTTCTGATAGGGACTGCCGGAACGTGGGAGATGTTGTGAAGGCAAGTGTTTGTGAAAGAAGTGAAATTTTTGTGCACTAAATTCTCATATGTGCTGATTTTCGATTCTTTCTGCTGTATTCTTTTTCATATATATTTTGTTGACCAGCTAGGGGAACCAACTGGAGCTTCTTATTCTGGTACACCTTCTTGTAACCCTCAAGGGGATCCTCCTATTTACGGTGATTGTTGGTATAATTGTACACTCGATGATATTGCCGGGGAGGACAAAAAACATCGTCTCCGCAAGGTTCTTTATTTATAATTTTAAATAATAATTTTTCTGTTATTGCTCTTTAACTGAATAATGGAAGGATGGGATGCTGAAATGCTAGAAAACTCTCCAGGCTTTAGGACAGACAGCAGACTGGTTTCGAAGAGCCTTATCTGTTGAGCCTGTAAGGGGGAATTTAAGGTTGAGTGGATATTCTGCATGCGGTCAAGATGGAGGTGTTCAACTTCCTAGGGAATATGTGGAAGGTCTTTTTCTTGCATAAAGATACTATCTTTTCAACTCTTCAAGAGATTAAATGTGTTATTTATTACATCTTCTGTTTTTTTTCCCTCAGATGGGGTGGCTAATGCAGATTTAGTTCTTTTGGTTACTACAAGACCGACAACTGGAAACACTTTAGCCTGGGCAGTGGCTTGCGAACGCGATCAATGGGGTCGTGCTATTGCTGGTATCGATTTTTATTTAGCAATGAGATAAATTCATTTCTTCATATTTTATTTAAGTACATTTTCTGAAGGAGGAAGTTTTGGAATGGAAAACAGGGCATGTGAATGTTGCACCTCGCCACCTGACTGCTGAAGCTGAAATCTTACTTTCTGCTACCCTTATACATGAGGTGAGTTAATTTTAAATTTTAAGGAATTTTCAAAGTTGGAGTTGCATTTTTCATTGAATTATTGAAGATTTCGACTTTTGTAGGTTATGCATGTTCTTGGATTTGATCCTCACGCCTTTGCTCATTTTCGGGATGAGAGAAAAAGAAGACGTACTCGGGTAAGTTTGCGTAATTATGTTAATTTTTGTTCATGATCAGGAAATTTTAATGCCAATTTCCCACTTTTTGTTGGAGAATGTGGAATTATTTGAGATATAGCATATTTATATCAAATTTGTGAACTTTTGATGAAGGTTTTGTTAGTCGACCAGCCATATATCATTAATGCACTCAGTGTTACTGTTTATGATGTCCGAATTTCAATGTTGGATATTTTGATTGATGGTTGAATTAAATTCAGATACAGTGTTGTCACAGATATTTTTATGAGTTTATCCCGTCTCCCTAAATTCTGAAGTTGTATTCAAATTTTATGTTAAGTTTGATATAGTATTACTTTGTTTTATCTAAATTTATCTTGATGCAAATATTCCTTTTTTTTTGGGGTAAAGATTGATGCAAATATTCATTTATTATATAACTCTGTTGCAGGTTACTGAACAAGCTATGGATGAAAAACTTGGACGAACTGTAACAAGGGTTGTGCTTCCTCGAGTTATCATGCATTCTCGTTATCACTATGGGGTGCGGTTATTGACCTCTTTTTATACAGTTTCTCTTTTGTGAGATGTGTTTCTATACTCTTTTTTATTTTGCCAATATTACCTTGCACCACCAGATATTATATTAGTAAACCTTGTTTCATAAAGCTTTTTCTCTTCAGGCTTTCTCCAAGAATTTCACTGGCTTAGAGCTTGAAGACGGTGGTGGGCGTGGCACATCAGGTGATTCATCATTTGATTTTTCTAAATAAATAATTGGCATAATTGTTCTGCTTTTAGCTTTTAATAATTACATTAGCTGCTGATATTACCATTAATATTGTTCACTTTAATTAACTCAGGATCTCATTGGGAGAAAAGACTCTTGATGAACGAGATTATGACGGGCTCAGTTGATACAAGATCAGTAGTTTCTAAAATGACACTTGCTTTACTAGAAGATTCCGGCTGGTACCGGGCTAATTACAGCATGGCTGATAATCTTGACTGGGGTAAAAACCAAGGGACTGAGTTTGTAACTTTGCCTTGCAACCTTTGGAAAGGAGCATATCGTTGCAACTCAACACAGTTTTCTGGGTGTACATATAATAGGGAGGCCGAAGGCTACTGCCCTATAGTAAATTACAGTGGTGATCTTCCTCAGTGGGCTCGCTATTTTCCACAGGCTAATAAAGGTCTGTATTGTTGTTAAAAAACATAAATTAATAAGAACCCTTTTATTATCTTGTATGGCTAACCTTCTTACTGTGTTCTTTCTTTGTTGGACAGGTGGACAGTCTTCATTGGCTGATTATTGCACTTATTTTGTAGCTTACTCTGATGGTTCTTGCACAGATATTAATAGTGCTAGAGCACCTGACAGGATGTTGGGTGAAGTGAGGGGAAGTAATTCAAGGTGAATTTTTTTTAATGTTTTAATAACAAATTATGTAGTCGGGAAACAAATAGATTTTGATTTTTTTGCTCGTTTATAGGTGCATGGCCTCATCATTGGTGCGTAGTGGGTTTGTCAGGGGTTCGACCACCCAAGGAAACGGTTGTTATCAGCATAGGTGTATAAACAGCTCACTTGAGGTACATTTTGCAAAAACTTCTGCTTTTGGGGAAGCTAAAGTTGTAAAATGTTGTAGTAGTTATAATTAGGAGTGTGTAGAGAAGAATGATCAAACGCACTTAAATAATAGAGAAAAGAATTAAAGAACCTATAAGCTCGAAAAAGCACCCCAAAGATGCTTGTAGCTTATTTTACTTATTCCAAGCAGCAGCTGTAAAAGCCCACTCTAATTCTGCTTTCCTTAATCTAAAAGAACTCTTTTTGTGGTTTATAAAACTTTGCAAAAACAACCATAACAATTTTTTTAACTACCCATGTTTTAGATTCTTGTGCATCATATTAGCTTCGTAATCTAGATAAGGGATTCAAATATCTTGAATTACTTTGTAATTATTATGAATTCCTTCTTAGGTTGCTGTGGATGGAATCTGGAAAGTGTGTCCTGAATCTGGTGGACCTGTTAAATTTCCGGGCTTCAATGGTAATGACTCTCTTACACAAACTCGCACACACATTTTACGTTCGTAGGCTATTTTCTCTAGAACTTAAATCAAAATTCATGTTTCCTAATTTGTAGGTGAACTGATCTGCCCTGCTTATCATGAACTTTGCAATGTAAATCCAGTCCCTGTATCTGGTCAATGTCCTAATTCATGTAATTTTAATGGTGATTGTGTTGATGGGAGATGCCATTGCTTTCTGGGGTTTGAAGGCCATGATTGTAGTCAGCGTGAGTGGATTATCAGTCTTCAACCTTGTAGCTTCTGTTTCTATTTTGATAATCAGATTCTCATATTCTCATCCGTTTTCAGGTTCTTGTCCTAACGAATGTGGAGGTCATGGTGAGTGTCTTAAAGATGGTACTTGTGATTGCGAACATGGTTACACAGGGACTGATTGCTCTACAGGTAATGTTATTGTTAGGATTTGCTTTTCTTTTGTTGGATTGACTTGTTTTTTAATAGGTATAATTACACTGATTTTGTATACCCTGGTTTGGCATCCCTGTGTGGGTTTTGCTTCATTTTGGACCAAAAAAAAAAATAATTACAGGCCCCTCCTCCCCAAGATTGAGAAATTACAAAAACTTCCCCTGACAGAAATTGAGGTTGATTTAATGCATGCTATTATAGTTATAAATTTAAATTCAGATATTGATCAGTAAATGTTTAGGCAAAATAGATTATGTATTAGAAGTTAGAGATAATATCATCAAAATATATCAATGCAGATGTAAGATAGGGTAAGTTTGTGTTATTTCTCAAATATCAGAGGGGAGGTAAGTGTAATTTACCCTAAAAAGATAATAAAAGAGAGGTTTTTTGTTCTAACATGATTCTTTTTGGTAATCTGCAGCTGTTTGTGATGAACAATGCAGTCTTCATGGCGGTGTTTGTGACAATGGTGTGTGTGAGTTTCGTTGTTCTGATTATGCTGGCTACACGTGCCAGAACAGTTCCTCACTTCTCCCAAGTCTTTCAGTGTGCAAACATGTACTGAAAAATGATATGTTGGGGCAGCATTGTGCGCCTAAGGAATTGAGTATCTTACAACAGTTGGAAGAAGTTGTTGTGATGCCTAACTACCATAGGTTGTTCCCTGGAGGTCCTAGAAAGTTCCTAAACTATATTCGAGGCAGAGACTGTGATGGGGCTGCTAAAAGATTAGCTTGCTGGGTAAGTTTCTTCTTTATTTTCTCATTTTCCAGTTTCATGATGATTGAAATGGTAAATTTTACATAGAAAGGTCACTTGCAATGATTTCCCCTGTTATTACGCGTAATTACATTAACTACTCTTCTTTGTTTCAAAATTATGAATACCCCCCTTTTCATTTGGAAAGGTGGATAATATGACAATGTAAACAATTTACTAGAATTTGAATTATGACATCGCTTAGCTACGAGCAATAATCAGCAGAAGGGGGTAACTGTAAATATGTTTTTGTAACTTTGATAATTGCAAAAGATAATACCGTAATTCTTGCTTTACAATTAAACTCAGTCTTGAATAAGTGTTCACCTCTACTGATTATTTGATTTACTGCACATACTAGATATCTATTCAGAAGTTTAATTACGAAATCCACCCTTTTGGTCTTTAAAATTTAACCTATTACTGAAAATTTTCATTCCGAAGCTTGGATATTGTGAGCAATAATCAGCAGAAAAAGTAGTTGTAAGGGAGGTATATGTAATTTTCAAACTGAACTCGTATTTTTCTGCAAGTTTATATAGTTGCTGTGGTGATGCTGTAATTCTTGCTTTAAAATAAAACTCAGCCTTGAATAAATGTTTACTTACTAATTATTTTGGTTTACTGCACATTCCAGATATCTATTCAGAAGTGTGATGAGGATGGTGACAACCGACTACGAGTATGCCAATCTGCCTGCCAATCATATAACTTAGCATGTGGAGCTTCGCTCGACTGCTCAGATCAAACCCTATTTAGCAATGAAAACGAGGGTGAAGGTCTCTGCACGGGCTGGAGTCAATTAAAATCTTGGTTGTAGCAATGATCTTCAACGGAGCAGCAAAATGGGGTAAAATTTCTCCCTTCGAGGGGCCATGTAAATTATAGGAAGCATTTTAGCTATCATTTTTTCTTTCCTGCTATCCTGGGTAGGTTTTGTAGGAGAAAGGTGGCAGAAATTTGCAGGTGAATGTAGTGTAGAATTTTGTAATTTTCGATCCCAACAATTGTTTGGGAAAAGGATTGGGAGGGAAACGTGTCGCCGAGGTTTGGCTTTCGAAGAAAGTCCATATGTAGAGAGAATTCATGCTGCTGTTAGTAGAAAACAAAATCAATGAAAAAAAAAAAAGAAAAGCAATGTAGAACAAATTGTAACTTTGGCCAAAGGCCTTGATGAAATGCAAGTCTCGTGTTATTGTACTTTCTACTTCCATTTTCTTTTCATTTCTAGTTTGCCTTGATCGAGTGACGATTGGCTACAATCGCAGTATATTTGTCGTGTGATCAAGTTTGCGTTTATCAAGCGATGATTGCATTATACTTGTCGTATGATTAGTGTATATTATAAAGAAAGTAACCGGTGTACGTAATTGATTAGGTTCCGACCGAACTAAGGCTTTTTGGATCCCATTTTTTTCCCAGTGCTGGAAATGTTCAATACTTGGAGAAACACTTTCAGATTTCTGCACATTTTCCTCTTCAGAAGACACTTTGTGAAGCAAATCTAGGACAACTATAAGTGGGTGGGATGAAGTTATCTTTGAAGAAAGTAACATACCACTTGCAAAACAATATATTAAATTTAATAAATGTTCTAAGATACCACCTCGTATGATATATGCTATGATACACGGATACAGACACAATATGGATATGGCGATAAAAAAAAAATTTCTTAAACTTTCCATGTGGAAAGTGTCGGACACGTGTTAGATATGATACAACACGACACGATAAAATAATATTTTTAAAAGTTTCGATACATTGAAGTGTGTATTGTCCTTTTATTTTTTTTCCCCTAAGAATACGTACTTATACCTTTTCATATTCATAAAACCTGGTGATTAGATCTATGTTTAGTACATAATGTTTGTCCTCAGCTACTTGTCAGTTGTCTCTATTCAACTCCAAGATTCATTTTAAAGAAAACGTACCATAGTGGGCAGCAAATGTAATTCGCTATATATATATATATATATATATATATATTATACTTATTATTTGATTAATCCCTTTAAAATTCACTTTAATTCTACAATAATTAAATGTAAAACACCTCCATGTCATTATACTGTTTGATCTAATAAGATTTAGAATAGAATTTTAGTTCAAACCCGATTCCGCCTCACCCCATCTAATTGGTCACTCACCTTAAATTTCCACAAACCACATGATAAATATTAAACACTCGTTCCTTTGTTACACCGATATCTAAACTAACGAATAATTCTTGTCATAAAAAAATTGTATGTCTAAACACCAAACTGATAATAAAACGCGATCCCATTGGTCTATTTTGTCTATGACAATGCAACAACTTCACCTAATCCAAACATAGAAAATGTTAATAATAATTTATTGTGGTTTGTTAATCTTATATACAATATTTGCAATAATATAATGTAATTAATGTGTTCAAGAAAAGGGATCATGAATTTAATTTCATTCAAGATGAAGGGCAAAACGTGATCAAATAATCAGAACCAGTGCATGTGCATGTACTCGACAAATCGTCGTACGCATAACTATACGCCGTCGGGCAAGCATTCTTGAACATCTCCGAGTACGGCGTCGGCCCGCAGGTGTCCGCCGCCGCGTGCTCGCCGGTGCAGCAATACTCCGCCGTGTTGAACGCCGCGCAGGCGCTCTTGCACGCCACCACCGCGCCGCCCTCGTCCACCACCTGCAGCTCGCTGGGACAGTTGGCATTGACGTCCGCCACGCACCCGGCGGACTGGCAGTCGCCGGAGCCCCCGCCGGAGGGGAGAACGGAAAGGCCCACGTTGTAGCCGTCGACGAGGCTGACGTCGTAGAAGTCTTTCGCGGCGGCGTCGCCGCTACCTAGGGTGAATTCGGCGAGGGAGACGGGAATGGCGCCGCCGGTGGTGCATTGCAGCGAGCCGCCGCAATCTCCAGTGACGCAGTGGCCGTTCCCGGCGTCGTCGAAGCTGCAGCCGGTTCGGGCCCAGAAGCGGCCGGACCAGCCCTGTGGGGCGGGGAGTTGGATGGTGTCGCCGGGGGCCAATTGGAAACCTCCGCCGCCGAGAACGGTGGCGCCACTGCCGGAGAGTGTGCCGGGCCAGACTCTGTAACTGCAGCTGTTTTGGAGAGTGAAAACCGTGGCTGAAGCCACCGTGAACAATCCTGCAAATCAAGAAAAACGTAAGTTAATCTGAGTTTCGAATAGAGACGGAGAAGAGAGAGATTCACCTATGAACAACAGTGGCATGAACAGAACAGAGAGACTTTGTCTAGCCGCCATCTCCGACGGAGTAAAGGGAAGACAGTATAAGCTAAAGCTTTGGCTTTTGATTATGAAGTTGGAGGGATTGTTAAAAGTTGATAAGCTACCTATTTATAGAGATCGAAAAATTCTAGCTCAGATTCGACTCGTACGAACCCGATCAAATATAATGACAAGCGTATCATACATGTTATTTGATTGGTTACTCAACGTAAATTTCCCACTAATCATACCATAAGTGTAAAAACACTCGTTTTCTTGTTACACTAGTTTGACCGAATTAAGATCCGGCTAAAATTACCGGATACACATCACCCTAGAATTTTCCGACTATATTATGTTGTTGATGTTTATTTTCTCCTTATTTTAAATTTAATAGAGTAACCAATTACATAATAAATCAAATATATAGTACTTATATATTAGGTAATTGATTAATTCAATTTGATGCACCAAACTCCAATTCTGATATAAGACACAATCAATCGCTTTAAATGTCCACTGAGTAGCTGCGACTTACATGCTTTACAAAGTCATATTATTTTTTCTTTTTTTCATTTGAGTGAAGATTAATGCCTATTGTTTCATATACGTATTCGAAAACAAGACATTTATTTAATTTAATAGTATCGAATCATTAAATTATATGACAAACGGATATTCACATTACAATGTTTGTGAGGAATCCACCAAATAAACTATGGTGAATATGATATTGGAAATGTACAACTACCATGTGATTACAGCTCTTTTTATCTGTCGTTACCAGCTTTTTTTGGTGGGTAACATGAATTCTATGCAACTTTAATTGCATTTTCTATTATTGTATATTTGTATTTTATTGATTAATTCTTGGAAAATCGTCTTTTATTCAGTCTAGTGGACTTTTATCGTTGTAAAATTGCAAGGGAAGCTTTCCTTAAAAACAAATGTGCAAACATTGTGATCAACTATCAAAAAACAAGAAAATGAAATGACTGACTTTATAAGTAATTTAATTTCTAAAATAAACATGGACTCTTGATATAAGTGGGGTAATTCTAGGTTGAATTTAGCTCGGTCAAACCAGAGTAACAAGGGGAATGAGTATTTTATACTTGTCATGTAGTTGGTGAAAAATTTAAAAAGAGTAACAAATCAAATAATAAATATAATACATTTACTTTTTAATTAGTTGAGTTCGAACATTTGTGGGCTTAAAATATTCAAGCAATTCCCATGTGGTGGTTAGTGTGTTTATAATGCGTCCAACTTTGTCTTGCACTAATCAGTAATCACTATTATACAATCTGCTACAATTATTTGTCACTTTCTAAATTACTACTAAACTAGCCCATTAATGGTTCAAACCTAGATCACATAATCCTTCTATTATACTTAACGCACTCGTACTCAGTTCTCCGCACTGGTAAATTTATGCGCATTCCTCGCTTTAAGCCGACTTAAAATTTTAATTCTCCGCATTGACGAATTTGTGCATATTTTTCGCTTTAAGGCGAGTTATAATTTGTCAATTCACGCCTTTAAGAGTATAAAGACACATTTTAATTTTGATTTAACATATAATTACCGTAAAATGATAGAATTAGGTCATTTTTATCAATAATTAAAAAAAATCATGTTTTGTCATATTAATTTTTAAATTTTATCATGAAACTATATATAAAATAAAGTTATATTATATATATAATTATTTAAAATAATTTTTTTATTAAACGCTTTAAGGCGCACCCGCACTCAATTTTTTTAAAAATTTTGCGCACTGCGCATTCACATCCGCACCCGCACTCGCACTTGCTCCCGCATTCGCATTATGTGACCTAGATCCTAATAGAATTTGTAAAAGTATACTTATGGCCCTAATGGTTGTATGAGCATTCAAATATAAACATCCTTAAAGTTTTCAAATATAAACAAAATGATCCCTATAAATTATGAATTTAATAACAAATCAGGGGTATTTTTGGAATGACATGACGGAACGCCGCGGAACCCTAACAGACTTCAGTGACGATTCTCAAAAGTTAGATAGACTGTGTTGTAGTTAATACCTAATGCAGAGCAGTCAATGTAATTATTTATAATTTCAAAATATGCACAGTTTGGCAAATGGCAAGAGATTCTGGAGTTTCCCTTTCAAGTAAAAACATTACCTGAATACTTGCCTTAAGAGTACTCTTTCGGTTGTTAGAAATATAGTTTTATAACCAACCATGCATGCAGGAATAAAAACGTACACTTTGTTGGACTTCTTTGAAGCACATAATGAGAAATTTCTTGTAGCCCAGTTTATAACCACATTTTTCACTTGTAAAATACTAAAGAAGAAAATTAAAAGGAAAAACGATAATTAATTAGTTAGTCGAGAAAACTTTGGAAGGCAAAGAAAACTTGAATTAACATATATTCAACCGAAGATGGACAGCTATGCTATTACAATGAACAAGAATCACAGCCAAAACTATTCCAGAATTCCACCTTATAGTTTACACACTATGCCATCAAATATCCTACAACTTTAACACCTTTTCCTCTGACTTGTAGTTTGTTCAAATCGAACAACAGGGTGCGGTCTGAATTTGAAATAAGTAGAACAGACTAGGTATACACAAGACGAAGCTACGTACACTTTAAACCAAACGGATGAAAAAAAGGTGAGAAAGATGAATATACCAGTAACGGCGAGTACAACAGCACATTTAGCCACACATTTCACTGTTGAAAGTTGTTCTTCTGTACCTTGATTAGGAAAATGACCATTTATGATGAAATCGGTAAGTAGCTGGTCCTTGGAGGCGAATTCATCCACCAACCAAGAAGAAACCTCGACCTCGGATACTGGGATTTCTTCAAGAGGGATGCGGTTCACATGCATGTGTACTTCGGAAGGGTCCACACCAAATACATTGTCCAGGAAAGAAGGGCACTGATTCTTGTATGCGATCGTGATGTCATAAACTGCCCAGAAATGGTTTAAGAAAGTTAATGTTAACGAGTCTGGTTGGTTGAGATAGAATCATAGAACTATTACTTGTCACATTGTGAATCATGACAACTTTAAAGGTGAAAACACTAAGAATTTTGAATTAGATTAGTAGATTGGCAGAAAGACGAACCTGCATCCAAGGAGCCCCTCAAGATGTCCAAGCAAGTATTGAACCCCTTTGTCTTTGGAAGCAGCACGTTTTTCAGTATTGGCAGTTCATTTTCCTTGGCAAATGCCTGACTTTTAATGCACTTCTGCTCTCTGCATGGACAGCAAAAGTGTTGTACGACATAATTCAGATGAAGTTCGCAATCAGTTACTAGAACACAAATTCTATTCCTCATTGAAATTATCTTCCAATGCAATGAGATGAAAAAGGTAAATTTAACCAAAGGAATTTCCTTTTGTCTGAAAAAAGATAAATATTCTTTAACTTCGAGAAACAAAAAGGAAAGATAAGACAGTACGTATAGTCAGTTCCTTCAGGGAAAATAGCAAGCCACAATGGATCCTGGCGATTGGAAATGGTTGAGAGCATTTGGCGCATTACTAATTCATCAGCTTCCCACTTTCTCTCCACTGGGATGAACTCTAATATGTGAAATCCCCAGCCAAAAATTGGCAGTTTCATCAAACTGTTCTTAAGTACATACTTGATGTAGCCCAAGCACCCTTTCCGTAGAGCAAGATTCCACAAATACATCCAATCAACCTCAGTTCTGTGGTTGGCTATTATTAAGACACGCTCTTCAACTGGAACTTTATCACCAGAAAAGACAACTCTAGTTTTGTTTATCTTTTCAAATAAGAATGGCCATAAACCAAGCCATAGACCAAACAGGAAAGCTAAAGACTTTCTACTGTAATGTACACTGATTAGGCGGAGGACAACAGCTGTCGGAACTACAAAATACACTAGGAACATAAAAGCAGTTGAAAGATAAACAATTAAACACAGAATACCCCTAAAAATCCTAAAAGGAGTCAAAGGGAAGTGCTTTAATCCTTTGGTAGATTGGAGAGACTGGCCGATTTCCATTTTCATTTGGTTCATCTTTAAATTTGGCTTAGAATACTGGTGCTATATAAAGATCCTCTATCAGTTTAGGTCTACTCTGAGTTTCTTGGAGTGAGCACAGAGCTAGCCAAGACCCATCACAAGGTCATAGAAGTTCAAGAAGCTCACATCTGCGAAAAAATCAGAAGAAGTGCAGGATAAATAGCCAAACAGTGTCCTCTATACTTGAAGAAGATGCTTAGTAATTATCATATAGCTGGTTGATCTATCAGACAAGTTAGATGGGAGATCGTTCAATGAGATGATTCTAGTTGTAATACATAACCATCATAAGCACGTAACCCCAGACACATGTAACTTAATGAGTGACAGATTTTCATTACCTTAACACAAAACATCGCATATGAAAAAATCAACCACTAGTTTCTCCTATAAAGATGCCTAAATAAGGGACCTCAGGAACTCACTTCTTTTATCCTCTTTCATTCAGTTTGTCATGTATTCAAAATCCCCACGAGAGTGCCCTCGTGCGATAGTATGTGCTTCTTAAATAAATGAAAATATTCAAGGAAGGTACAATTAATTCGATACGAACTGAGCATCTTAAAATAGAAAACTTATAGGAGAATCAGTAAATATTTTTAGCAAATAAACTTAACAAAACTTGCATAGTTTCTGCCATCTTAAATGCAAACCTCACAGTCAAGTTAAAAAAAGAACCAGCCTCAAAATGGTATAAGTTTCTGAGCTTATGTTAGAATCTTTAACAGATTTGCAAGTGCACAAAGTTTTATCCAGATGGAAATTTTTTGATACAACAACTTGTATAACGAATCATGTGAACCTTAATATACCTAATACACTAAATTCTGTTAAAGAAGCAAAAATCATTTTGACCTTTTAGCCTAAAACAGGTCGCCCTGTAAGATGCGGCGTGTAAAAACTACGTGCACCGTTCCAGCAAGTGCAGCTGTCAGATTTGACCAAACAGCCCAAAAATCTGATCACATCGTCAAAAATTCATATCTATCCTTTCAAATCCAAACTAAATTCGATATCGTGTTAATTAATCCACAATCACGTCACTCAAGCATTTTCTCATATGACGTCTTCGCAGATAAACAATCCAAATCCAAAACTCTATTCAAAAAATAAAAAATTCCTCAAACTAATGAACATTCGCATCACAACAGCAATAAATTCCCCACACAAATCCACCAAACCACCCCCAGCTGCAGCAAATTCCTCAAATCATGCGAATCAACACCACCAATTCCGCAACAAAATCCAAAAAAAACAAAACACGAAACTGGAAATCAAAATCACTGAACGGGAGAAATATAATCAAGTGAAAGAGCATACATACAATTTCTCTCCATTTCTATCCGTGATCGCTTTACATACCTGATGGAGAAATGGTGAGACGGAGTTGGGGTGCATCGAGAGTGACGAAATAGAGGGGAGGATCACGAAAGCTCCCAAATGCCAGCCAATATAACAGGGACTGCGGAAGCGTATATATACACACATATGATTGTGGGGAGTAATCAGGTGTGGACCCGCCTACAGTTGTGGAGTAAATATCAGTGGTTGGATCAGCAGAATGTCAAGGATTTGAGGTCCACCTTCAGCAATCATTTGGGGACAAATAACGACCAACCCGGTTTAGGCCCACAGGCCACAATCAATATCCGGTTCGGGTAGGGACGTTTGACCCTAAAAAGGGGAAATAATGGGTTCAATCAAATTTTCCTTCAATAGTAATTAGGTAGTACCCATCCACATATATACAAATACCACCATATGGATATGATATAATACAAATTCGACGATATAAATTTTTTTTGAATTTTTTAAGTAAAAAGTATCGAACACGGTATTTAACACGACACGACACGACATGATAAAATTATATTTTTAGAAGTATCCGTATATGATGCACGAACACTTCTAAAAATATAATTTTATTGTATCGTGTCGTGTCGTGTCGGATACTCATATCGGACACTCCTCACGTGGAAAATTTTAAAAAAATTCGTGGCGTCGTATCCGAGTCGTGTCCATGTCGCCATATCTGTAACCGTATTCGTGCATCATAAATATATGTCCTTCATAAGTTAGTACCTCGGATATTTTTAAAAATCTCGAACACTCATATACTTTTAAGAATATTATCGTATCTGTGTTGTATCAAACACTCATATCAGACACCGTATTGGATATTTCTAACGGAATTCTTTTTAAAAAAATTCTTATCACTGTATACGTCGTATCGTGACGTGTTGGTATCACTGTATTCTTATCCATGCATCACATGTTAGTATTAGTGTACTCAAATTACGAAATCCTAACTTTTGGGGTTTTTTTACAATTTCCTCAAATCTAAAAATTTGTATGAAATTTTATTAAAATTTTTTTAATATATAGTTGATAGTGCCAAAATATTTCTAAGTCTTGCGTTCCACCAATTCGCGTTCCACCTCAAGCGCGCTCCACCTTCGCACTCCACCTCAAGCACGCTCCACCTTCGCGCTCCTCCTCAAGCGAGGTCCCCCAAGGCGGAGCTCGAGCGCATCCCATACCTGGTGCGGGGTAGTTACCCACGTTCCCACGTCACACAACCACTCAACGCACGATCCGGCGATATTCGTACCCACTACACCCACTCAGACGCCACCCTGACTCAAGCCTAAGGTATAAATATTCTTTCTTCTTCAGAACTGAGGTATGCACACTTTTACATACCGAACCTCTACCTAAATTTTCGGTCATCTTTCCTAAGGCAATCTCACTGTCTTGAGCGTCGGAGTGCCTACGCGGGAAATACCTCCCGCTTGGTATTCTACTATACGGATATGATATGATACAAATTCGACGATACAAATTTTTTTTTGAATTTTTTAAGTGAGAAGTGTTGAATACGGTTTTTAATATGGTATTTAACACGACACGACATGATAAAATTATATTTTTTAGAAGTATTTGTATATGATGCACGGACTGTTGAACACTAGAGAAGACATTGTAATTTTGGGTATTTTCTGTTATTGAAAGTATATTGCTGTACCAAGATACATACAAAGGGATACAATATATAATACAAGAGTCCACCTATACTAGGTAAGTAAATAATACGATATGTACAAATCCCTAAATTATAGCTTTCCTAACACTCCCCCTCAAGTCGAGTATCGGGTCAATGATGCTCAACTTGCTTAGGACTTCGCTAAAGATCCTCCCATTTACCGCCTTCGTTAAGATATCCGCTAACTGATCCTCTGACCGGACAAATGGAATGTCAATAACTTGCTCCTCAAACTTTTCCTTGATGAAATGTCTATCTACCTCCACATGTTTGGTCCGACCATGTTGTACCGGATTCTCTGATATGCTAATGGCAGCCCGATTATCGCACTTCAATTTGCTAGCTCCTGCTACTGGAAAACCAATTTCTGCGAGTAACTTCCTTACCCATAAGACCTCGGTTATTCCACGTGCAATACCCAGAAATTCAGCCTCTGCACTTGAAAGTGCTACCACTTTCTGTTTTTTACTCCTCCAAGTCACCAAATTACCTCCAACTTGTTGGGTCCAGCCCATATTTGTTGGCCCAAACATCAAAGCCCATGAGAACTCTTTTGTCTTAGTAAAAATAGGTTTCTTTTTTTTTTTGGAATTGAATATAGCGGCAGCCCTGTTTACCGAGAAAGAGGCGTGGGTTTTCAGTAACTTTTGATAATAGTTTTGAAGGTGCCGACATCATCTTCGCGCGGATGATCGGGAGGTCATTTGTGGTCCGATTGAGCTGATTTTCGGACAGCAGGTTCCTAACTCATCGAACTTGAAAGTGAACAGTGGAGATCGGATTTATAGCTTTGTAAGTCGGGTTTTTCGGTGTGTGAACTGTAGCGTGTTTTCGGCTTGTTTTGTGTTCTTTTTCTCCTTTTGTGTTCTAGTTCGTTTTGGATCGAATCGGTGTTTGGTTCGTGTTTGGAGTTAGATTTATTGGTGTTTGGTTGATTATTTTTCTATCCATTGACATACTTGGTTGTTTGTTTATTGGGCATTTGGAGATGAGTTTTAATTTCCGCTGTGTGCACTCGATTTTGGTGTATCCCTTTCCTATCAGAATGGTATCAGAGCCAGGTTGGTTCTTTTGCCGGTGTGACCATGGATATGAATACGAGTAGGATGATAGCCTTGAATGGATTGAATTATCATCTATTAAGTAATAAGATGAAGGATCTACTATTTGTTAAAGCTTTGCACTTGCCTGTTTTTGCAACTCAAAAACCCGGGTCTAAAAGCGATGAAGAATGGGATTTTGAGCACAAACAAGTTTGTGTGTTTATCAGACAGTTTGTTGAAGAGAGCGTTTACAACCATATTCAACATGAGACACATGTGAGAAGTTTGCGGGAGAAGTTGCAGAATTTGTATGCATTGAAGATGGGAAACAATAAACTGTTTTTGCTTAAGAAGAAGATGCAACCAAAACACAAGGAAGGAACTTCTATTGCTGATCACTTGAATGAATTTCAAGGTGTTCTTGATCAGTTGACAGGTATGGACATTAAATTTGATGATGAAATTGTTGGACTTTGGATTCTTGCCACTTTACCTGATTCTTGGGAAACTTTTCGTGTTTCACTTGTTAACTCTTCGTCTGATGGTGGTATAACTGTTGAGCTTGTGAAGAGTAGTATTTTGAATGAAGAGATGAGACGAAAAACTCAGCATTCATCTCAACCCAAGTTATTGGTTTCAGAGAATAGAGGGAGAAACCAACATAAATATAATAATAAAGGTAGAAGCAAAAGTCGAAGCAAGTCAAGGTCAGGATGAAAAGAATTTAAGTGTGATCATTGTGGTGAACCTGGTCATATCAAGAAATATTGTTTTAAATTGAAGAGAGAGCGTAGAGGCAATCGTGATGGGCACGATAAGAGAGACCAGGATAAGAATGATCGTGTTGCTACTGCTACTTCCAATGATGATCTTATTCTTGCATATGATGACAATGTTGTTGTCGTAGCCAGTGATGATTCCAGTTGGGTTATTGACAGCGGTGTCTCATTCCAGTTGGAGTTTTGAAGATGAGGAATGTTATGGTGGTACCGGTAGTAGGCACTGGGGCTGCTTGTTTGAAAACCAATAGTGGGTCGAGTTTGGTGCTTCATGATGTTAGACATGCACCTAATGTTCGTTTGCACATGATTTCAGCAGGAAGGCTAGATGATGATAGCTATTGCAATTTTTTTGGTAATGGTCAGTGGAAACTCACAAAAGGGAATCTAATTGTGGCTCGAGGTGATAAATTTCATAATTTATATAAGATGAAGGCTTCTATCTGTGTGAACTCGATTAATATAGCAGAGAGTGACAACTTGTCAGAGCTTTGGCATAAGAGACTTAGTCACATTAGTAAAAAAGAACTCGATTGTTTGGCCAAGAAGAATTTGTTGTCAGGGCTGAAAGATACAAAGTTAGAAAGATGTGTTCACTGTTTGGCTGGGAAGCAGAAACGAGTTTCATTCAAGAGTCATCCCCCTTCAAGGAAAACTGAATTGTTTAAATTGTTACACTCAGATGTTTGTGGACCAATGAAGGTACGAACTCATCGTGGTGTACTTTATTTTGTCACTTTTATTGATGATTGTTCGAGAAAAGTTTGGGTTTATGTTTTAAAAACCAAAGATCAGGTATTTGATGTTTTTAAAGTGTTTCAGGCATCAGTTGAGAGAGAGACTGGTAAGAAACTGAAATGTATTCGTACAGACAATGGTGGCGGGTATTGTGGTCCATTTGATTCTTATTGCAGAGAACAGGGCATTCGGTATCAGAAGACGCCTCCTAAAACACCTCAATTAAATGGCTTGGCTGAAAGAATGAATAGGACTCTAGTGGAGAGAGTCAGATGTTTGCTTTCAGATGCGAAGCTACCTAAGTCTTTTTGGGGTGAGGCTTTACTTACTGCTGCCTATATAATTAATTTGTCTCCTTCTGTTGCATTGCATGCCGATGTTCCTAATAGGGTATGGTATGGAAAGGATGTCTCCTATGATCATTTACGTGTGTTTGGTTGTAAAGCTTCTGTGCATGTACCTAAGGAAGAGAGGTCTAAGTTAGCCAGAGAATGTATATTTCTTGGGTATGGTCAGGATGAATTTGGTTACAGATTTTATGAACCGGTTGAAAAGAAACTTGTTAGAAGTTGTGATGTAGTCTTCATGAAGGATCAAACCATTGAAGATATCAGTAAAGCAAGTAATTTGGAGTCTCCTGGCGTTGATGACTTGATAGATTTGGATCCCAAACCTATTGTTAATTTTCCTGATGCAGTTGAGTTAAACAATCAGAATAATGTGGAGACAGAGGTTGATCATGATCATGCTGAGGAAGATCATGAAATTCAGAATGGGGAAGATAATCCAATTGTTGAGCAACCTTCAATCCAACCCAGAAGATCTACCAGGAACAGAATGTAATCTATTAGATACTCATCTAATGAGTATGTGCTTTTGACAAATGGAGGAGAACCTGATTGTTTTGAGGATGCCATGGATAGTGAGCTTAAGGAAAAGTGGTTTGAAGCAATGAAAGATGAGATGCAATCTTTACATGACAATTATACTTTTGACCTTGTCAAGTTACCTGAAGGCAGAAAAGCTCTAAAGAACCGATGGATTTATCGATTAAAACAAGAAGAGAATAATTCACAGCCGAGATACAAAGCCAGATTAGTTGTTAAAGGCTTCAGTCAGAAGAAAGGAATTGATTTTGAAGAGATTTTCTCACCTGTTGTGAAAATATCATCAATCCGTCTTGTTTTGGGCTTAGCAGCTAGTCTTGATTTAGAAATTGAACAGATGGATGTGAAGACTGCTTTCATCCACGACGATTTGGAGGAGGAGATTTATATGCAGCAGCCGGAAGGTTTTGTTGTTAAAGGTAAAGAGGATTTTGTTTGCAAATTGAGGAAAAGCTTGTATGGTTTGAAACAAGCTCCAAGGCAATGGTATAAAAAGTTTGAGTCGGTTATGCTGTAGCAGGGTTATATAAAGACTAAAGTTGACCATTGCGTATTTATTCAAAAATTCTCTGATGTTGATTTTGTCATTTTATTGCTTTATGTTGATGATATGCTCATTATTGGCTATAGTGCTTCCAGAATTGACAGGTTGAAGAATGAGTTGAGTAAATCTTTTGCAATGAAAGATTTAGGACCTGCGAAGCACATTCTTGGCATGAGAATTTCTCGTGATAGAAATGCCAAGAAGTTGTGGTTGTCTCAAGAGAAGTACATTGAGAAGGTGATTCAGAGGTTTCACATGGATAAAGCTAAAATTGTAAGTAGTCCTCTTGATGGACATTTTAAGCTGAGTAGTGCACAGTCTCCTTCTAATGATGAAGATAAGAAGGACATGCAAGGTGTTCCCTATGCATCCGCGGTTGGAAGTTTGATGTATGCCATGGTTTGTACGAGACCGGATTTGGCTCATGCAGTTGGCAAAGTTAGCAGGTTTCTCTCAAATCCGGGTAGGGAGCATTGGAATGCTATAAAATGGATTATGAGATATCTCCGCGGCACTACAGATTTGAAGCTTTGTTTTGGGTCTGGGAAACCGGTGTTGTTTGTCTATACAGATTCGGATTTAGCTGGAGATTTGGATTCAAGAAAATCCACATATGGTTATTTGATTACTTTTGTAGGGGGAGCAGTGACTTGGCAATCTAGACTACAAAAATGTGTTGTTTTGTCTACTACAGAAGCCGAATTTATTACAACCACTGAAGCTTGCAAAGAATTACTTTGGATGAAAAAGTTTGTTCAAGAACTTGGATTTTCACAGTCGAAGTATGTTTTGTTTTGTGATAATCAAAGTGCAATACATCTCAGTAAGAATTCGAGTTTTCATGGTAAGTCGAAGCATATTGATGTGAGATATCATTGGATTCGAGATGTTTTGAATTCCAAGTTGATTGAGCTTGAAAAGATTCACACTGATGACAATGGTGTTGATATATTGACAAAGGTGGTGAGTCGTGATAAACTTGAGGTTTGTGCCGGGATGACGGGTCTCAAGTTTGAATGATTAAATGGTGGTTTATCTCCTTCCTCGTATGGGCTGGAGGGGGAGATTTGTTGGGTCCAGCCCATATTTGTTGGCCCAAACATCAAAGCCCATGAGAACCCTTTTGTCTTAGTAAAAATAGGTTTCTTCTCTTTTTTGGAATTGCATATAGCAGCAGCCGTGTTTACCGAGAAAGAGGCGTGGGTTTTCAGCAACTTTTGACAGCAGTTTTGAAGATGGCGACAACATCTTCGCACGGACGATCGGGAGGTCATTTGTGGTCCGATTGAGCTGATTTTCAGACAGCAAGTTCCTAACTCATCGAACTTGAAAGTGAACGGTAGAGATCGGATTTGAAGCACTGTAAGTCGGGTTTTTTAGCATGTGAACAGTAGCACATTTTTGGCTTATTTTGTGTTCTTTTTCTCCTTTTCTGTTCTAGTTCGTTTTTGATCGAATCGGTGTTTGGTTTGTGTTTGGAGTTAGATTTATTGGTGTTTGGTTGATTATTTTTCTATCCATTGACATACTTGGTTGTTTGTTTATTGGGCATTTGGAGAGGAGTTTTAATTTCCGCTGTGTGCACTCGATTTTGGTGTATCCCTTTCCTATCACAACTAACGTGAAATACCCGTAAGTAGACAGTCTATCCACCGGGTTTCCGGCCCAATCTGCGTCCGTATAGGCCTCGATGTCTAGGTGCCCATGTTTACCAAACAAAACTCCTCTCCCCGGATGCCCCTTCAGGTATCGGCAAACTCGCAAAGCTGCATCCATATGTTCTTTTTGAGGTCGATGCATAAACTGACTAAGAACCCCTACTGCATAGGCTACATCCGGCCGAGTGTGGGAAAGATAGATCAATTTTCCCACTAACCGTTGATACTGGCCTTTATCAGTTTCTTCTTCCCCATCTACTATTCTTAATCCATGATTAACGACTATTGGAGTGTCAGCTGGCTTGCACTCGAGAAGCCCAACCTCAGCAAGAAGATCTAGAACAAACTTTCGCTGAGAGATAAAAATGCCATGTGTCGACCTCAGCACCTCTATCCCTAAGAGATACTTAAGCTCCCCTAGGTCCTTCATCTCAAACTCCCGGAACAGGTTCTCCCGAAGTTGAGATATCTCCGCTGAGTCATTACCAGTGATGATCATGTCATCTACGTAGATAATGAGGCATGTCACCTTGCTTCCTTTCCTTTTCAAAAACAAAGTATGGTCTGAGTTGCTCTGATGAAACCCGTACCTTCTCATAGCAACTGTGAACCTTCCAAACCAGGCCCGGGGTGACTGTTTCAAACCATATAGTGCCTTCCTCAACCTGCACACTTCCCCTTCACCATACTTTCCTGAAAAACCCGGTGGAGGCTCCATATAGGCTTCTTCTCTCAGATCACCATGCAATAACGCATTCTTGACATCAAACTGGTGTAACGACCAATCCTGATTCGCAGTAATAGAGAACAGGACTCTAATCGTGTCAATTTTTGCCACTGGAGAGAAAGTCTCTGAATAATCGATACCATACGTCTGTGTGTATCCTTTGGCCACTAGTCTGGCCTTATACCTCTCCACACTCCCATCTGTTCTGATACCATGTTGAATACTAGAGAAGACATTGTAATTTTGGGAATTTTCTCTTATTGAACGTATATTGCTGTACCAAGATATATACAAAGGGATACAATATATAATACAAGAGTCTACCTATACTAGGTAAGTAAATAATACGATATGTACAAATCCCTAAATTACAGCTTTCATAACACGAATACTTCTAAAAATATCATTCTGTCGTGTCGGATACTCATTTATGACGCTCCTCATGGGGAAAATTTTAAAAAAATCCGTGTCGTCGTATCCGTGTCGTGTCCATACCGCCGTATTTGTATCCGTATTCGTGCATTATAAGTATATGTCCTTCATAAGTTAGTACCTCAGATATTTTTAAAAATCTCCAATACTTAGATACTTTTAAGAATATTATCTTACCGTCTTGTGTTGTATCAAACACTCATATCAGACACAGTATTGGATATTTCTAACGGAATTCTTTTTTAAAAAATTCTTATCACTGCATCACATGTTAGTATTAGTGTACTCAAATTTAGAAATCCTAACTTTTGGGTTTTTTTTTTTACAATTTCCTCAAATCTATAAATTTGTATGAAATTTTATTAAATTTCTTTTTAATATATAGTTTTGCACATTTTGTGATATTTGCAACGGAGTTAAAGAAAGATCCAATCCAAATTTGAGGCATGGGCGAAATTTTATATACATATATATATATATATATATTATATATATATATATATAGTTTTTAAAATTAACAATATAAATTTGTAAATTTGTATATTTGTATAAAATAATTTATATTAATGTAATTTTGTACTAGTTCTGTTTAAAATAAATAAGAAAACTCTTTTCAATTTTAAATACTATATTTGGATTAAACTATGACCGATAACTGTCACCTTTTCTTGACTCCTAGGGATGAGTGCCATCTAAAATTATATAAGTTTTTGTCCACTTGTATTTGTACATTGTACATATAGTTTCCTATATTTGTCAATCACATTATCTTTATTAAATTTAATTTATAATGTAGAGAGGATTATTTAATAATTTAACACTATTTTAAATTTCTACTGTACTTAAAAGATTACTTAGCTTCGTTTTACTTTTACTTTTAAAAGTCTATTCAAGTGTTCAATCTTCTAATTATGCATTCAACCACTACAAATATGGCAATTCTAAATTTTAAATATCAAGAGACTTTTCTAAGTTTAATTGGTCAAGAAGAATGAACCCTAATTCCTTTTAAGTATGGTTTGTAGTTTTGAACATGACACGTGATTAGAGCAATTCAATTGGAAAAATCGTCGTACAGTCATAATAATATGTCTCATAAAAAAATGTTGTTTCACGACCAACTCCATTGAAAAAGTTGTCGTGAAGTCCTAGCAGTATGGAGTGTCGGAAACTATTGTCCCGTCGCCAATTAGACTTCAACCCATAGCTTTTCGGTTTAACTTAGAAATAAATCGAATAATTAATGGGGAGGAAAAAAGAAAAGAAAAAAAAAAACCCTAGGTGGGCGTTTTGGTCCTATTTAGAAAGGGATGATCCACTTACATAAATAACTACAATTTATGTGGTCCTATTAATATTCCTATATTTGCAAACAAAAAAAAAAAGAAAAAGAAATTAATGAAAAAAATTAATTTATCTTTATTAAAAACTTATATACATTGCGTGTGGACTGTGGAGTATTCAAACACTCAAAAATCACTTAAAATCCGAAAAATCATTATAGACGGTGAATGTCGATTTGTAAATATCATATAGATGAGATGGTAGTTTACAACAAAAATAAATTCGAATAACAATGTATAAAAACGAGCATGGATCGGATTATAAAAAAAAATTATCTCAAAAAAAAAAAAAATCCTATATTTGTGAGTCAAAAATGTGGAAAATTCCTATATTTTGCCAAAAAAATAGAAAAATTAGAATTTGTCACCATTCACCCCGTCAAAAATAGGACGGCCAATGACAAGATGCCACGTGGACCACGACGAATCTCCAACTTTACTTCAGCGACACCTTATTCTTTGTTCCCGTAGAATCATCTCATATGATCGTTCATTATTACTGCAGGTAACCATATCTGCTTCCTCTCAATCTACCCTCATTCGGTCCTTCGATCGCGCGGCTCTCCTCCAATTCTAAGGTGAAACCCTTTCTGTTTTTGATTTGGTGTTGGATTCGCTTAAATTTGAGTTAAATTCACTGGATTTGATTGGGAATCATGCTTGAAAGTTCAATTTTGAAGATTGTGTTGTGTTGGGTTAGTTGGGTTGGACATGAATTCGCTGGAATTTTGGGTGATTCTGGATTTAGGATTAGTATGTTTAGCTTTGACTCTAGTTTTGTTCATCCGACCTGATAAATTTGTTATCTTTATGTGTGTATATGTATATTGGGTGTGTGTGTGTGTGTTTGTAATCAACTGACTGGATTATTGATAGTGTTGGTTTAGGGTTTATCTTTTGTTTATCTTATTCAATTGAAGCATAATTGTGAAGTCGTAATTTTGTAGGTAGTTGGGTGATTTGAGGTTGAAAGAACATGACTAGTGGGGTTGGGGAATCTACAAGCAGGCAACCCCCAAGCCCTTCGTTCTCAAGCAGTAACAACAGCAGCAATGGGGATGCTGGAAATTTCGAGTGTAACATTTGCCTCGACTTAGCTCAAGACCCGATTGTTACTTTATGTGGTCATCTCTTCTGCTGGCCTTGCCTTTACAAATGGCTTCGTATTCACTCTGGTCCCCAAGGATGCCCTGTTTGCAAGGCTCTGATTGAAGAGGAGAAGCTTGTTCCTTTATACGGGCGTGGTAAGAATTCTACCGACCCACGGTCTAAGTCAATTCCTGGGATGGAAATCCCACACCGTCCCACTGGACAAAGGCCCGAGACAGCTCCTCCACCGGATCCAAATGCTTATGCTCATGCTAATGCCTTTGCACAGCAAGGATACGGATATATGGGGGGTTTTGGGCCGTTTGGTGGGTTTGCACCAGCGGCTACCGCTAGGTTTGGGAATTTTACATTATCTGCAGCTCTAGGTGGTTTATTTCCATCAATCTTTAACATTCAAGTCCATGGATTTCCAAATGCCAACTTGTACGGGCCAGGGCCCAGTTTTCCACATGGGTATCCGAATATGTTCCATGGCGGACATACCCATGGATTCCCTCGCCGCTGGAATCATCAGCAACAGGTGGATTCTAATTTGAAACTGCTCTTCTTGTTGATTGGTGTGAGCTTGATTCTGACTCTTGTTTGGAGTTGAGGTAAATCAACTTGAATAGTGACCAATATGAAGTATCGTATTGGATCCTTGTATATTTTTGCGAGTTCTGTGCCATTTTCTGTTTGTATTCTTCACTTTTCATTTAGGAAGTTTTAGTTTTGATGTTGTTTCTAGTTCGCCAATAATAGTTCTACACTTCCATGGGTTAATGCAGTATACCTTGCTATAACTCTATTCTTTGGCATATATGTCATCTTTGTACCCAAGGAACTGAGATTACACTGTAAATATACCGTTCCTGGTTTATTGTTTTGCTCGGTAAACATGATTTACCGGCCAGTTGCCACGCTCGACCAATGAGCTTAAGTTGTATTAGGATTATCTTAAGAAAATGTAAACTATTAGCAACTCGATAATATACTCTCATTTCTTATAGTTAAACAAGATCATCTGTTTCTCCCCCGCCCCTTCCTTCCATCTCTCTCAATGCGCATGTGTTTTTCAGATTTTCTTTATATGCATTTGCAGACACTTCTCACGTGGTAAATTTAAAGCGATTTTGAAACGTCGTGTTGTGTTGTTGGTGTCGTGCCCGCCAGCCCGATTTATATCCTCTCGTCCGTGTACATCCATTGTAATCATTGATGGTTCGCGACGGGAAAGTGGTGTTTAGATTAGCAGCAGCATTCTCTGAAATCTCAAGGGCAGCCATGATCGTCCTCCCTCATGTGAAATCATACTTAATAGTAGAAGGCTTCATTCATATCATGTGGCTGGTTCGGTAATCAGTTGACTTGTGTAACACCCTTTTGGGGTTTGAGGATTTTATGGGTTGCCTTACCTTGTCTTTCACATTCTTCTTGTCTCCCCAAACCCATACTCAATTTCACCCTTTTCATTTTCCCTAACATATTGTATAGATATACATATAGATATGTAGATATTAGGTACCATGAATAGCTTAACTTGTTAAATGTTAAAGGTACAATGAGTTAGCGACAATCGAAATATAATAATGAATTATTAATTCACTGTTATATGGTTGGGAGTTTGGCTACTAAATGAATTCGATTATTGGTTGAATTATATAGCAAGCAATCGTTAAACTATATATATCATCACGTGGTGTAATTTAATGTTTCGACGTTATACTAGCATAATTAAAAGTCTTAAGCTTGAATATCTGGGAATACAATTATTATTGGTAGAAAACTTCAAAAAAATTTCTATGTTATGAAAATGAGCTATATGAGGCTACGAGCTATGGAATTGAAAATTAATTATTGCACTATATCATTTATTAGTGACGAGCTATGATACATGGATATGGACAAGGCGACACGGATTTTTTCTTGAATTTTTCACGTGAAGAGTGTCACGACACGACATGACAAAATGATATTTTTAGAAGTATCCGTGCATCATAGGTGACGAGCTGTATAGTGAATGGTGCGGACGGTGTCGTGTTTGTATTTGTGTTATTAATCTTTTGAACTACTCTGTTAGTCTATTAATGTATATTAATTAATAAATGAAGCTTAAGTTAAAATCAAGAAAGGGCTAATTAATCATGTAGTAGAAATGGTGATTTGGTCCCCACGATTGAGTAATCGCCACCATCTCAAAGGCTAAAACTTTATTTATACTTTAGCCATGTTGCCCCTTATCACAGCCTTGCAATTTGCAAAACTTTGAAATTCTTTTGCGTGTGTTGTCCCCCATCAACATGCAATTTTGTGTTATCTACCCATCTTTCCACTTTTCTTGATCATTCGTCCTAATAAAAGTTGTTATATAAAATATATAAGTTGGGTTGTATGTATCATTCTACCCGAATTTGGTTTAACCATTTAATCAATATAACGAGAAAAAATGAGCGTTTTATATTTATTATACACCTATTATTATGATTTGTTGGCTCTGATCCAATATATGAGCTAGAATTTTTCCCTATTTATTTTCAATAATATCGATATTTCTTTCCACATTGAACCCAAAATGTCAATATCAAAGGCCCGTGAATGCAGAGTGCTGTTCTAGTTATTTGCTAGTTTGTTTCTATTACTCATTATTTTCCGCTGTAATAGCAAGAATTTAGCTAGTGTCGACTATAGATACGATCCTGTTAAAAAAAAAAGGTAAAAAAATAAATAAACAAAGGAAAATGAAAATGTAAAAGCTCAAAGTAAATCTAAGTATAAAACTCACTGTCCCCTGCATGACAAGAATCTAGTATAGCATGAATCATTCAATGAAGCCACTCTTCTTTCTACTCCTCACTCTCAACATACTTCTCACCACTTCACAACAATTCAGAGAAGCCCCTAAATTCTACAATTCCCCGGAATGCCCTTCCATCCATGCCGACGCCGACGCCGACGCCGACGACGTTAACGATCGCAATGTCATCTGCTCCGACGCCGTCGTCCACGTGGCGATGACCCTCGACGCCGCCTACATCCGCGGCTCAATGGCCGCGGTCCTCTCCATCCTCCGCCACTCCTCCTGCCCCGAGAACACCTTCTTCCACCTCGTCGTCTCCGCCGACGCCGACGCCCCCCTCCTCCGCGCCACCGTCGCCGCCACGTTCCCCTACCTCAACTTCCGGATCCACCGCTTCCACGACGCCGCCGTGGCGGGGCTGATCTCCACCTCCATCCGCTCCGCCCTCGACTGCCCGCTCAACTACGCCCGCATCTACCTCGCCGCCCTCCTCCCTCCCTGCGTCCGCCGCGTCGTCTACCTCGACTCCGACCTCGTCCTCGTCGACGACATCGCCAAGCTCGCCGCCACCCCCCTCGGCGGCGACATCGTCCTCGCTGCGCCGGAGTACTGCTCCGCCAACTTCACGACCTACTTCACCCCGACTTTCTGGGCCAACCCGGTTCTCTCCCTGACCTTCGCCAACCGGAAAGCGTGCTACTTCAACACCGGCGTGATGGTGATCGACCTGCAGCGGTGGCGGGCCGGGGATTACACGAGGAGGATCGAGGAGTGGATGGAGTTGCAGAAGAGGATGAGGATATACGATCTGGGATCTCTGCCGCCGTTCTTGCTGGTGTTCGCCGGAAATATAGCTCCGGTGGATCACCGGTGGAACCAACATGGGCTCGGAGGAGATAATTTTCGTGGGCTTTGTAGGGGTTTGCATCATGGGCCGATTAGCTTGCTCCATTGGAGTGGGAAAGGGAAGCCGTGGGCCAGGATTGATAAGAACAGGCCATGCCCATTGGATGCATTATGGGCTCCATATGATTTGTTAAAACCTGAATTTTCGTTTGATTCTTGGAATTAATAAAGAAATTCTTATTTTAGGGTAATTTGATTAATGGGTGTCTTTTATTTTTTCCCATTCGAAAATCTTGTGATTTTTAAATTGAAAGTAGAAGTATTGTATTTTTGGTTAGTACAGTAGACAGGTCGGATCTCCTGCTACATCTTTCTATTTGATGGCCTACTGTATCTCTTTTTTAATTTCAATCGTCTACCGATATACGTGTATGATGGATCAAGCAGGAGATGAAGCAGTAAAAATAACAAAGAAATCTAATGTGGAAGGGAGTGTATCTCACTCTCCGTTTTTATGGTTGGGTGTACGTTTTTAATGTAAGAAGCGTTTGTTACCTTAAAGAATATGTATCATTATATTTATCGAACGAACTTACCAATTTCTATTCAAGTATAATAGTGCTTTACATGGTTTGTGATTAAATTATTAAGTGCAAAGATTAGTTTGGCTAGGACCCTCTTGCGAGTTGCGAACCCTTTAAAAGAAAAGTTTGAAAGTGGGTGATTGTATATAATTAGTGTCCGTCTACGTTACATCAGTACTTCTAAAAATATTATAGTGTACTCGATATTTGTGTCTGACACGTAGGCATGTATGACACCTCTCATGTGGTAAATCTAAAAAAAGGGATTATGTATATGACACCTCTCATGTGGTACATATAAAAAAGAAGATTATATATGTGTAACGTATATGTGTCAATATAAAATGCTTAGACAGTTTATATTTGCTTTGATTAGAGATGGAGATAACTTAGGAATGAAACCATTAACTATCGAATCGTAGTTGATCAATTATCTGCATCACCTTCGCAATCTTCGGATAGAGCTTCTCTATGGTTCTAAGATGGATTCTACTATCAAGCATGACAAAAACTGGTTCATCACGATAAACGTTAAGGGGCCAGTTCAATTCAAATTAAAATTTAATGAGAATCAAATTGTTTAAATATACACGTTTTATTAACACAAAGGTTAGGGCCTAATCTTGCCTAATATATTAGGTCGTTTGGTAGCATCATATAGGTGCAAAAACTGGCAATAACAATGGAAGATGAACCTAAAAATATTCTTTGATTGTTTACCTAATTAATTCTCCAACATTCTACAATTCCTTAAAAGCAACTCCTTCATTGTTATGGCATATATCCCTTCATGCGTACAGTTTACAAAAGTTCCACACTTTCTTTAATAATAATTTCCTCCCGAAATACACAAAATCTTACTACTTGGACTTTAATTTACGTCACATTATATCTAGTCGAGTCGAATTAATAAGATGTACGGATAACATTCATACACTCAGAAATTCGAACACCATACTTTTAATTACAAAAAAACTAAACTACTTAATTGATGGTCTAACGTTCAATTAATTAAAATGGAGTAATTACTGCGAATTTCTTTAAATTACACTTCTTTGTTAATCCCTGCCCAATTTCTCTCATGGAGATCATCCATCTGCATTTCCCCTTTTTTACATCAAACCTACTGATATCTTGAGAAATTGGTAATAAAATATTATCATGAAGAAACATACTCAGTGGCCACAATTTCTCACAGTAGTTTTTTGTTTGGAGTCAAAGATTTTTGTTTTCTTAAGGACATATAGGATGTTTTCTGAGATTTTGTTTTATAACAATTCGTGGATTTTTATGTAGGAAATCAATTATAGATGAGGATGATCCCAAAATTGAGTTCTTTTTTTATTTTGATTTCTTAAATAAATCTGTAATCAATCTCCTTCGTGTTTGTATGGAAATTTGAGGATTTGTTTATTGCTAATTTTATGATTAACGATGTTAACACACAGTTAGTTTTCTTAGGGACCCATATTAATTATATGCATTTTAATAAAATCTCAAAATTGGACACATGTCACACATCTGATGGGTGGAGCAGATGAAGCATAAAGTGGAGCAGAAGATCCCATCCTATATTTTCCGAAACTTTCCAGGAAAATCCTCTGGTGTGGCACAAATTTCCAGTAAATTTCCGGGATAAATTAAGTAGCTTTTAACAGGGAAAGCAATCAGCTATTTTAACTACTTTCAGAACTGGAATTTCAAGGAAGCTGCCATGAAATTTCAAGAAGGCGGTATAGAGATTTGGTGATTTTCATTTATTGGCAGATAATTTTCTCTATATATATAAACGTTTTCTCTTCCAAGTTCCAACCATTCTCCCTTAACTACACTACCATGGCGATGTTTAGCATTGCAAAGCCATTTAACAGCAGGGTTTTCAAACTCCGCCTCCCCCGCCGCCGCCGTTCAAGGCCGAACGCCGCCATCCCTCCGCCGGAAACCATAACGGTGACGCCTGGAATCACCACCAGCGCCAAAGAAGACGAGTTCCGCCAGGTTTTTCGGTTCTTGGACGCGAACAACGATGGAAGAATCTCCGTGGAAGAGCTGAGGGCTTATTTTGGATCCGTCGGAGAATCATTGTCTCGTGATGAGGCGGAGAAGATTATAAGAGAGTTCTCCGGTGGCGCCGGCGGCGACGAGGGTTCTGATTTGTTGCTGGAGTTTGGAGAATTTGTGAGGGTTATGGAGCTGCGGGACGGGGGTGATGACGACGGCGATAAAGTTCTCCGGCAGGCGTTCGAGGTGTACGAGGGGGAGAAAGGCGGCGGTTGCATCACGGCGGAGGGGCTGAGGGTGGTGCTGCGCCGCCTCGGAGATGCGAAAACGGTGGAGGAATGCAAAGCCATGATTCGGGTTTATGATCTTGATGGGAATGGGGTTTTGGATTTCCATGAATTCTATAAGATGATGACAACGACGACGTAGATAATATTTTCTTGAATCTTGAACTTGTAACTGATGCTAGTAAATATTTTTGGACGAATGTATGAAATGATATGATGATTTGAAGCAAAAATTATTCTTTGGTTAGTTGCATGTTGACGTTTAAGGGCACGGGATATATACATCAGCCACTCGTGTCTCACTATTGTATCATGACCAATAAATGATAATGTGTCAGACGTTTTTTACTATAGTATTGTCTCGAATACTTGTATTAAACATCATATCAAACACATCTCACATGAAAAATTGTATCAAATATAGTGTTTGGATACTTTTCACATGAAAATTTCAAAAATCCATATTCGTGCATCATATATCTGCGTGCAGAATGTGAAGACCAAAAGGTCTTGTACTAGGTAATACAATCTCCGGGTATCAATATGTTCTTATTGTTATTTAAATATGTGGAACCATTTAAAGCGCACGTTATCAAGGGGGGCAGTTGGTTTAAGTGGTTAAGGACTTGAGTTCACTTAAGTAAGATTTCGGGTTCGAACCTCGTGGATGTAAAAAATTACGTTGGAAGAAATCCCGTATTTCTCGACGAACTCGCATCTTAACCCCGTTCCACACCATCGCAAAAAATATGAAACGGTGACTCTATTTCAATACCTGGCCAGCAAACCATGTATGGTATACGACGTACAAGTTGCCGGGAGATTCTCATACGGGCCACCCCGATTCCCGATTCTCCCTCTAATTGCTCAATCCTAGTTAATATACATCAAAAACAATTTCGGAACACAAAACAACTCAAATCACGTCGTTTATTTGAAAGAAGAATTCACATATGAACTTTCTAGTTTTCTGTAAAAGCAAGTGTGAATTAAGACTTAAGCTGTACAAGAAGAATGATCCGCTATCATTCTATATCAACATATATATTATGTGTAGAGCCTCAAACGCTAAAACATGAAGAGGCCAAACTAAAGTCCAATCCAAAAAAAAAAAGGAAAAGGAATCTGTACTCAAATTTGCCCCTGATTTAACGTGGGAAGTCCCCGGTTTTCCTCATATGGTCGAGTGTGCTCTGTAAACCGAACCTGATCACAGCCTGATGACCAGCTCTGAAACCATTACCATATACGGCAGATGTATCCGTTGCAATCTGATGTTTGAAAAACTTGCTTAGTTTCATCTCAAATGGAGATTTGTTCCCATGTTTGTTTGATGAAGATGATGTTGATGCATAGTTGTTATCAGACATGGATAGAATCTGAGATTCTAACCACATACTGGCTATCACTTGGCATATTCCTTCTTCAACTTCTTGTCTGAGATTTTGATAACCTTAATTTCACAAAAATAAATAAATGAGATGGATTGAAGAGTGCACAAATAAATTGTGGCCATGAGAGAAAACAGAAATACCATTAAGTCGAAGCCAAGCGTGCATCATCTCATGAGCCAATATTGTCCCGGTAAGCAACCTTTCATGGATTCAAGAAATGGAATTTTGAGTAACGAGATAAGAACTAAAGCGTATTTTGACAGAATTCCAATTGAAGAAACTAAAAATACCTTGGAAGGCCATATAAAATAAGGATTGCTGTCACTTCACAATGGCGTGTTAATCTATAAGGTTCGGTTCTCATGCCCATGACTCGATTTCCTACTCCAACCTTAGGTCGCCGGGATATCTAGTGAAAGAAATTGTAAATAAGAAAGTGTTAGTAAAATAAGCAGATATAATTTTCCAAGTTGCAACTTTACCGAAAGTAAATAGTGACGAAGATCTTACGGTTCTGATTGTTTGTTCCTCGGATAGACAAAGCCCACGAGTTTCAGGCATGTGGTGATGACCCTGGTAAGAAAAACAGAGAAACAGATTCTTAATTTTTGTTTTTACTCATTCTTCAACTATATTTTCCAACTGATAATATAGCGGTGTTTGCGAACTCTAAGAATGAGCGTCTTTATGCTTTTAGCTTAAAAAAAGCAGAAATGGAGTGTTTTGTTTTACTGCTTTTGCTTACAATAACCTGAATTAATTTAGAAATGAAGTAAATCTGAGGTGCTTTGTTCAACCTCTAAATTCATTTTTCTTCTATTCAAAAGCATGCTTATATGCTTTTTTCTCCGAAGACTCTTTAACTTTTAGTGCTCCCTACTTGTTCGTCTCATTTCAAACAAAAATACAGGTCATCTTCATTCTCATTACGGGGCTCACAAAATCCATTTTTAAAAAAATGTGAAAAACAAGAATGCAAATTCAACCATTTGGGTCGCAAATTTCTTTATTCAACTAGAAATATTACTTACATGCCTCTCTCCACCGATGGCTTCATTCAATGCCTGTTTCTCAACCAAGAACAGAGGCACTTTCTGAGTCACCTTCATGTTTAATCCTTTGTAAAAATCTTGAATTTCGAGAAAAAGGGGCTGACACTCTTTTGTGTCCATTATTGACGAATCCAGGCATTCCAAACAGAGCTTCCGGCCATCATTAAGGGCAGCAAATTTTGCATCATATGACTGCAACAAGGAATAAATTCAAGAATTGGATTTCAATTAATCTAAACCAAATCATTCAGGTTTTTCCACTGCAAGAATGAGAGATGTTATGTTGATTTAAGTCCAATTTACCTCCATTCTCTCACAACTACAGCATCGAGGAGTTCCATCATGCTCATGTCTAGGACAGTATTTCTGGGACCAAAAAGGATGAGCCCTGTATTCAATAAGACCAGCTGCATTTGTTGCAATCTGGAAAGGAACAATATGGAGATCAAAACTTGTTCAAATGAGATATATGGGGTTTTCTATGCAAATTTCAAATTTTATACGGTCTTCTATGATCTTTTATCACATGTTTCTTATGCCTGTTAGCCATATAACGGGGAGTTTGGAGCAATTAATTCGATAAATAAAAATTGTACAGGAAACATGTAATATATATAATACCAATTGGAGTAAAGTATGATAGGGAAAATAGTTACAATATATACTTACGAAGTTTCTGCATACATCACATTTTGGATGATGAAACTCCTTATAGCAAACTTTATGATATGGGTAGCTCGCCGACACAGAAAACTGCATACAAAAGACACCAATTTGATTATTAATGTAATATGCAACAAGAGGTTAGGTCTACAATCTATATAGGAAGTTTTGATTACAGTGATAAAATAGTGAGATCATTTTACCTCGTAGTCAGATATTGGTTGGTTACATCCACGACATCTAAAACATTCTGGGTGCCAAACAGCATTCATACAATTCAAAAATCTTCCATGGCCAATATCCGTGTTACAACCAGCACAGATCCTATAATTGCAACAAATTAAAAGTTCATTGCTTGTGCAGAAACTATAATTGCAACAAAAACAAGAGTACTAAATGTAAGAATCTGTTTACCTAAAGCCTGTCGAATAAGGAAAAGATATAGGCGTGTAAAGGCCATGATCATTTCCATATCCATATCCATATCCATATCCATATCCATATCCGTATCCATTATCGTTTCTGCTCCATGACTCCGTATTCAGACTCTCCTGAACAGCCCTGGCAAGTAATTCATCATCTTCCAATTGTGGCTCTCTATCTATACAACATCAGATGCATACATAAATAGTAATTTATGAAAAACATAATCATTTTGCAAGTTCATGTATCGTTCCAAGACTATAGACAATTATGCAATAAAATTGGCAAATCACTCACCAATGACAGCTCTCCCGTTCTGCTCTTCTTCTGAAAGAGATAATGCAATTGCACGGTCTATATCTTCATTCTCGGACCATGAATTCTACAAATGTATACCCACATAGCAAATCTTTCTTCATTTTAATACATTTAAGAACCATAAATTGATTCTTGAACTTGATCTAAAGAGTTGACAATAAATACTTACCAATGAAGTAGATTGATGGTTGTCGATAGTATCTGCTTCGTATCTCCAATCATATCGCCGATGCTTTGAACCTTTAAAAAGTTTGCTAAGCCAATCCATTTTGTTAACTTTAATCAGTACTTTACCTGAAGCAAATTTTATTTAAGAAAGCAGAAGAATAAGGTTTTTAAGTACTAATCTCCTCTCATTTACAAAACTACAGATTGATCATCGAAGCATTGAGCAACTACATATTCTATGAGGCAAAAAGACAAACAACTTGACTGCAAACCCAAACACTCACAAAATCAGGTAAACTCCAGAACCACAATCATAACACTTCCATTGGCCAGCCAAACAGAATATCAGAAACCAAAATTCACAGACATATATCTGATCCAGCTCAATCTATGTTTGTATTCAAGGCAACTACAAATGCTGCGTTTTAAATTATTACAAAACAAAGAATACATTGGAATAGCCGCTGACCTTATGATGCAACCCATAATCAGCGGAGATGGTGGAAGCCAACAGGCAATCAAGATCAACCAAAAAACTCAAAAGATTTTCCAGAAAAAAAGCAAAATAGCCCAAAACAAAATGATTCCGAAGGCACCCTTTTTTGACGATTTCAATCCCAGAAAGAACCTTTGAATCAAAAACTCAAGACTTTTCTCTCAGACACACAAATCCAGAATCTTTTTGCTCTCAACGGGAAAGAACTAAGACGTGGGCCTTTAAATATATGGAAAACAATATAGCTAAGTTACATGATGAAGCCAAGAAATATTAAATTCATACAAAACAGTGCATCTAGAATTTCTAAAGATTAAATCTTTGTTTGTGGGGAAGCTGTCAGCACAGTGTGAATGTGAAGAATATTCAATATAAACGCAGGATTTTCCAAGTCAAAAAAAGACACGATTAGTTCTCATATACATTTCGAGTAATTTACAGAAAAGGTTAAACCCAGAAGACTCATATACATTAAGGTAAAGAGTTAAGGATTTAAACGATGACGAACTATATAAATGGGGGGTTAAAGATTCAGTTGAATTAGGAAATTTCCAATCTCAAACTTTACGCACACGAATCATTTGAAAAACAACATTTCCTTTTTTTTTTTTTTTTTTTAATAGAATCATTATTGGATTATCCACTACTTCTCTTCAGATTCAAATTCAAATATTTTTTTTTAAGCGATAAAATAAATTATATTAATTCATTAAATTATTCAACAACATCACAATATTGAAATCTCTTTCTTGAAAATTAGTCGATTTTTTAATTAATTTGTGAGCAACACAATTTTCCGTTCTTTTACAAAAAGGAAGTTAATAGTGTGAACCAAAACTAAAACCTACCTAATATCTTGTACAAGATGATAGATCGATTCTCCAATCGAATTTTTAGTTTATTAATTATTGATTTGCAATCATCCTCTAAAATAACTTGCTGCCACTCGTCCCTCATTGCTAGCCTAGCCTGCAACAGCGTTGTTTCTAGATTTGTCACAATTCTTTTTCCTCTATCATGTCGTCTATATGATAACTATGCCAAACAATTTTCATGCTCGTTCCTTATTACTATACCTACTCCAACTTCGCCCTCCCAAACTATCTATTTGAAATACAACTCAACTATGGATATAACCCCATTTTCAGTTAATCTTATATTCATATTTTTAATGAATTATTTTATTATTATGTTTAGTTTAGTGGGGGTCCAATTTTCCCTTTGAATCTTTGGTGAAGGAAAGAATAGTGCAAAGAAAGGGCAAAAGAAAAGTGCAAAACAGATGAATCTTTTTCGAAATCTGAGATGTTTTTTGTTTCAATTGAATTCATAAAAAAATCAAGTTGATAGTGGAGAAATGAATCAGAAAAGGTGAAAAGAAAAGATGACAAAGATGATAGAGCAATTCTTCTGTTTTTAAAGTGGATATTTGATGAGACTCGATTATGTGACTGATTTATTCATAAATATAATATACTAAATTGTTTGCTTGTCTATTAGGTAATAGAACTTGAAATGAAATTAGTTTGTGATTTCAGTTAGGCCCCGTGAAACTCGAATCTATGATTGATCTGTTTACATATATAAATACTTACCATTAAATTATTTATTTATTTCTACTGGTTAGTAGAGTTTAAACTAAAAAAAGTTTGTGATTTCAATTAAGGCTGTGAATGGTTTTGATTTTAAGCACTTTCGATCCGAATTAGATCTGAAAATATCTTTGATTAATAAACTTTAAATGGGTCCATTTGATAATGATCAGTAGGATATGCAAAATTATTAATAAAAATAATTAAGACTAAAAACTCAATCTATATGTCATTGTGTTTAATAGTATATTATGTATTGTTTTATTATTTTCTAAAAAAATATGTTATTTTTTATTAGTATTTTCTTTCTAGAGTTTTAAAATTATATATTCCAAACGAATAAATGGAAAAAAAAAAAAAGAAGCATAATTCATAATATAGTAGTTTTTTGGTAAATCCTGATTCTAATCGGGTTATCGAATTATGTAATGGGCTTTGGATACTAATTTTCCGAATCAAACCTCACAACCCTAGTTTCAATAATCTGGGCTTTATTAGGATTGGTGCAGACCCAACCCATTTTGTGTGGCCCATAAAAATAATTGGGCCACGAGTAAGCCCAATTGTAAAAACCTCCCATAATATGAGAAATTGGTTGATTTGTTGATAGTTTTTCTTTTTTCTTTTTTCTTTCTTTTTTTTTTTTTTTTCCAGCTCCGATACTAGGACGACCTTCCAATTCAATTGCTCCCTTCGCGAAGTAAGATTTCAAAAACCCTAGATCTTATTGATAAGGGATCAAATGTTTCTTTCCCAATAGATCAACTAATTTTTGGTACATACATATAGAATATCTTATTGAACGATAATAATGATAATTCTTATTTGTTATCATCATCGAGACATCACTATACTCAAAGGTAAAGCCATGTATAAATTTGGGCGTGTTGGTAACCCCTTAACCTTTTAGTAACCCTTATACGTATAGTTCTGATTGTCGCGAGACACAACAAAGTACCTGACTGTTTTTGAACCCGATATTATATATAGTTTCGCTCTTGACTACACTAATAATATTAATGGTCGATTGTGCCAATAAAACAATCATAAAATGACAATACAAAAAGGGACCGATATGAGTGATAAAGTAAAAAAGATGCCCCTGAATCCTTATTATTTAGTGAAAACTTTTGAATTCCAACTTTCATGCATATTATTGTATCTCTAATTATTGATTACAGGTTCCCTTCAATTCGTACAAACGTAGTTTCAGTAAATTACCTTTTCCCCCCAAATGAAAGCTATGTAAAGCCAGAAGAAAGCGACTTACTGAACTTAATAAAATAATTTAACATGATTATGTAACACTGGGAGTTGGGATGATGTGTTTTTGCTTTTAATTAATTTCCCCGAAACAATAATGTTTCTTTTCTTTATAATAAATTAAATCTCTGTTTCTATTATTACTACATCATGAATATTATTTTTGTCTTGCTAATTATGGTTGTCATCGACCGGAAGAATTCCCCTTGGAAATATAGTTAGCTTATTAAATTTACTATCTTTAAGTAGTTGCATGCAGAGGGCCGGATCTAGAATTTTTCAACGGGGGTTGAAAATTCCTAAATCTTAATATATTAAAAAAAAAAATTAAAATTGATTAAAGACACTAGAACTCATAGAAAATAGCTGTTTTTAACGATTTGTGTTCCCTTCAATTGGCTCCCACTATTTTTTCTCAGACTAAAGTTTTCACGTACAGATACTAATATGGTCATTTATTAAAAAATGCTAAATATTATTTCGGGATTAAAATATCCACTATCGAATGTAGTAATTAATCCTTTCAATAAATTATAGGTAAGTTAAAGTATAGAAAGTTGAATAAAAAAAACTATTAAGTGTTTTGTATTCGAAATTAAAATCCGAATTTACAACATTTTATTAAAATACTATGTATTGGAAATTAGAATATTTTGTGATATTAATTTGATAGAGTTAGGTTTTGATTAGAATTACAATGTGATATGATATATTTTATCTCTTTAATGTTATATGATACATTATCTATACAATAAGATACATTATACTAATTTTTCATTGCATAAAAACACAATACATTTATTTTTTTCCTGAAGTGTTCGGCGAATTATAACAAAAAACTCACACTTTTAATTATTTTTATATTCGAGCAAAACTTAAATTATATCTAATATAATATATACATATAACATATGTTATATTTAATAGCTAGTAAATTTTATACTGGCTCTTAAAAGGTGTTAATTAATGTATTTTTAATAATATATATTTGTATTTTAAAAATTGGGGGGGGCTGAGTCCCCCCTTGTCCTTGAGTGGCTCCGCCCCTGGTTGCGTGATTCGGAAATTACTTAACGGTTTAGCTTATTGATTCAACGCGTTATACTAGTTCAACTAGAGGTTTCGAGTTTGAGTATTTGAATACGTAATTACCATTGTTAGGGAAGATTTATACTTTAGTAGTCCAATTCGACTCAAACATATAATATGATTCGAAAAATATTATTTTCTCAAGAAAAAAGTTTTGTGGAAAAAGAAATAGAAAAAAGTGGAATATAGATGGTTCTTGGGGGGTGGGGGTGGGGTTCCAATGTGCAATTATTGGGAAAAATTGTAGGGCCAAAGCCATAATTTAGACAGTTGAAGTGACAGATGACATATATATATATGATTCATAAGTGAAAATACTTCTGCAAGATTTTAATTAATATCATGAGACTGATTGAGTTACAACTTTGTCACTATGCTTATGTCCATAAATGGTAGTATGTTTGCCAAATATTAAAACAACTCTTTTTTTATTTTTACTTTTATTTTTATTTCTTGTCAGTCTGTGTATATATATTAGTGTGTCGTCTTCATTATTTTGTCTGCTAAATAATTTAAGGGATCCCTTTTTTTATTTCTTTTACTCCAAAATGTAAATATTTCAGACAATCTAAACTTCTTAAGTTATTATTAAGGGAAAAAAATTGAAATATCAAAAATAAAGGGAATGAAATTTCTAATTTAGGGAGGACAAAATTATAAAAGAGATGTATAACATTCAACATTCATTATATAACTAGTATATTGAATATTCACAAAAATAGAAAATGATAATTTGCTCAGGTCATATAATGCACGAACATGAGTATTATGATATAGATACAATTCAAAACCATAATATGACATTTTTAAAGTGTTCGAGTTCTAGATCACCTCAAATGTGTTTTTATTGTCAATTACTCATTTCATTTGTCAAAAGGACCGTTTCTTTTTGGACGACGAAATTCCCCTAACAAATTTAATTTGACCAAAGTTTTCTCACCAAAAACTACTTAAAAATCCCGTACATGGAGGAAATAAATGATCAGTTGAAAGTCATAAGTTCATGTCAAATTTAGCCACAAATTTGATGAGACCACCATATAGTATATAATAGCTACTTCAATGCACGAATTAATTGCATAGAACATATACTTCCCACTAGCCCTAAATGACCTAATATATAATACACCTAATTATTTCTAAACCACACGACCAAAATTTAACATCTCTTTGGACCGACCCCATGCACAAATATACTACAAGATATAATTCGCGTACACTCTTAAAAATATCATTTTATAATGTCGGATACCATATCAGACATTCTTTATGTGTAAAATTCAAAAAATAAAAATAAACTTGTATTGTCTTATCCATATCGTCATGTCCGTATCCGGCATCACAGAGTACAAGTCTAAAATTAATTATGTAATTTTTAATATGTCATTCAAATTTGGACACTTAATAAAAAGCTTTGTTATGAACCCCATCAGCTCATATATCTATCACTACTTTTTCGTCTGTCCACTTGTTCTGAATTAATTATATCATATCATCTATCCAATAATCTTTTGGTCTTTCTTTATTGAGGATTGGAGGTTGGTGGTGAAAGCTATGGTAAACTTTTCATCACATATAATATAGTCCAACCAAATAAAACAAATTAACACACTTATATATGAATCATTTGATCAAGAATATAAATTTATGGTGAGAATTTCCTTACCTTATTTAGAGATATAATAATCTATTATCTTTGTTGCAGTTATTTATAGAATTGAGATTTGAAAAGGGTGTTTTGTAAATTAAAGATTAAGGTTTTTGTGTTAACGACATCTCGTTCCCATCGGATGGAATAATTATAAATAGTACCCTATATATATATGTATTTTGTTGGAAAAATAGTATCCTATATTCAGATATCTTACACTTGCAGTACCTCATGGAAATTTTAGTCACGCTTCATTTAAAAAATATTCCAATAATTAATATATTTTATATGGAAGTATATATTTATATTAATTAAACCATTACTAGCTAGTGGGGGGGCTTTTTGTAATTAAGAGTTTTGGATGCGGTGTAAGTGTAATTATATGTAAAGATAAAGTACCACTTGTAATTATTTCGTTCGATTCGAGGGTTTGATATAATTAACCTTAATTTTTATGTAATGAGAAATTCTATTTTTATATGTAATGAGAAATTGCAAATTTGTTATATCGATTCGACCAATTTAATATTTTTTAAATATTCAATTTTCAGGGATAAAATAAGATCGTACCTCCAAAATCAAGTAATTTAATGTATATTAATTTTTTGTCGGAAACGTCAGAATTTACATGTAACAAAGTAAAAGTTTCCAACGTGTAAAACGGGATCAGGACAAAAAGTGCATTAAATTATATAATTTTTAAAGTACGATATTATTTTGTTATCGAAAAATAAAATTTGTCAAATTCGCTAAATTGATCGAATTGGTAATACCAAATTTACAATTTTCCCCATATATATCAATAAAAGTCAATATATTCAACGCTTAATCTTTTTCTCCAATATTTATTTAATTTCTTGTCAAAGTAAATTGTATATATCATATATTATAGTTATGATGAGATATTGGTGGTTGTCACAATCTATACGCACAATACCAGCTGCTCTTTTCTTTGGTAGTCCCCCACTCCCATTCATTATTTATTATGAGCAACAAAATTAAAGAGTATTCCATCTTTTTGTCACACAAACTATATATATATATATATATGTATTATTTTCCATGGTCGACAACACAAACTGTGGTCCCAAATTACATTTCTCATCTCTTCATCATCATCTTATTAATTATCTAACCTCTTATTTCACCACTTGTGACTTATGTAAGAGGGAAAAAAGGGATCAATTTGTTTAATTATGACCAATATTTGATTATTTTTAGGTTAAATGGTGCTTCGTCAGTTCCAAAATCGTAATTTTTTATTATATTCTTGCACGCTGGTCCTTGTATCGAGGAAGTAAGTTGAAAAAGAAGCACTTCACAACTATCTAAAAGTAATATTTCTTATATATATATATATATATGAGCAATATTTTTCTATATTTGGCATTCTGATTGAAGAGAAAAAAATAAATAATTCTTTTCATTTAAAGAGTTTTTTTTTTTCCTGATTTTAGAGGAAAAACAAGAAATTCTTTAAAATAAAATAAAAGAAATAGCTATCAAACCCTTGATATTATAATATATATATATATACATATATATATATATATATATATATCATATTCCTATAAAATTCATTAATACACCCTAACTTTAATTGTGGCCAATTATGATTAAAACATAGAAAAACTAGATTAATATATAAATATATATATGACATATAAAATTAGTACTCTAATGATCCTACATTTAAGATTAAAATTTCTAGTTTGTAGCTGTACAAAATTAATGTTGTCTCCAACACTAATCAATCGGTGAAGTCAAGAAATAAGTTCTAAACTCAAACTCTTCCACATAAACCTCTCTCCTTACGATCAACAAACACTTCTAAAAATATTATGCATGTTACTATATTGTGTTATATTGAATACTTGTGTCATATAATGTATTCGATATTCCCCATATATAAAATTTAAGAAAAAAAATCCATACCACCATATTCATATGGTGTCGTGTCAGTATCACCGTATCCATACTCATGCTGCACCATACCCCGTACACACCTCCGAATATGTTTGTAACATCACTTCAATGTTTTAGTACATTTTGTAGGTACTCACCAATTCCCAGTTGATTTTTTTCCTTTTTTCTTTTAATTATAGTTAATTTACTACTGAATATATATATAGGGAAAAGGATATTTCTTATTAAGGCAGTTAAAAAGAAAATCACATGGTTTTACTCTGAATCTCTGATATATACAGTGTGTCTCTGTGAAAGAATTATTTTTGAAATTAAAAATATAATTATAATTCGCCATTTTAATTTATGATGATAACGATAACTCTGGTATGATCTATATATTCAGACAAAAAAACCATGAAGCCTACAGATTATTCATCAGCGAAACAATGTAGGTCTGTACTGATTATTATACAGGACAATTCCATATAATTACTATGGTTTGTAGGCGAACACATTTGGGTATAAGGCTGTCTTCATGTTGTCAGATTTTATATATTTTTATTTTTTATTTTGTGGTTTCTTTTAAAAAAGGGCAAATTACATCCTACTACCCTCACGATAGGCGAAATTACAAATCAGGACGTCTAATTTGAAAAAGTACATATTAGTCCCTAAACTTTATGCTCCGTTTGAGGTCCCTCCATTTCGTTAGGGTTCCGTCAAATTAATTTGAGCCCTGTAATGACCAAAATACCCTCGGGATTGTTTTGTAATATACATAAAAGTGAGGGTTCGTTTTGTTAAAATATTTGACCCCAGGGACTATTTTGTTATATATTAAATGTTAAGGGATCGATTTGTTAATATTTATAAATTTTAAGGATTATTATGTACATTTTTATGTATATTGCAAAATAATCCCCCGAGGGTATTTTGGTCATCACAGGGGTCAAATTTGAGGGAACCCTAACGGAATGGAGGGACCTCAAACGGAGCATAAAGGTTAGGGACTAATATGTAATTTTTCAAACTAGACGTCCTGATTTGTAATTTCGCCTATCGTGAGGGTAGTTGGATGTAATTTCCCCTTTAAAAAATTATGAATTGAAATAATACAAATGTTTTATGAGGTCTTTGCAGAAAATTTGATTGGAATATGTATGATAGAAAATTATTTGGTCTGAATATTTGATTGGTTTAGTGTTGAGATTGATCGATGCATGTATGCGGAAAATTCTAACTCAAATCTCTCGATCAAATTCAATCAATCATAAGTAAGGAGACTCGAGAATTATCGAAAAACAGAGTAAAAAAATATTAATTTTAAATATAAAAAAATATTATTACAAAAATAAAATACTTTATTTAATATCTAGAGCATTATCATTAAATAGGTTTTTGTTTTTAATTTTTGGCTATGAGGCATGAGCTCTTTTTACTTTTGCACAGACCTTTAAAATTGAAGAGGTTAATACAATTTTTTCTTTCCTATATGGGGTCAAAAGACCTATTTCTAAAACAATAAATTTTTATATATATTTATAAAGGAGGTGTGTCTCACCAACGAACAGTTGACTCAAGTGGATAGGGGTTTGAGTTCGCTTAAGCAAGGTTTCGGGTTCGAATCTTGTGGATGTAAAAAACTACGTTGGGAAAGGTCCCCGCAATAAGCGTGTTCAGCTCATAATGGGCTCAAGAATAATACCCCCACATCCATAACGTCGCCCTTAATCATATGGATAAGTCTATTACACTTGTTGTTCAATTGAGTAAGTTGGATAAAATTTACTCAATAACAGTAAAAAAGTTCTTCCTCTTTTGATCGATCCTGACTCGGGCTAGAATTATCATGTAAAATTGGTTAGTTAAGTTGTTTAGTTATGTTTGTTGCTTAACGTTTATTAGTGATAATAATTATGATTCATTTTTCCAAAACCCTATATATGAGGTACGACATCCTTAATTAATCCTTAATTTGTCGTGCATTAGATTACCTAGTTCTCCAGGATACATAATTGAAGTGCTTCAATATTCTAGTTAAAACCAAAGTCAGAGGTCTTCTGTTCCAATATATGCTTCTGTTTCACATTCAATTATGTAATTATGATAAAACAATAATTACAATTTCCCCCTTTTCATGGCGTTCGTATTAACCAATCACACACTTAAATAACCAACCCAAACATATTTTCTAAAGTAAATATCTGTACTTTCTTCATAATTTACAGTACGGCTCATAATTAAGAGCTCTAATTAACTTATTTAATTACCAAAGACCCCAACTTATTTCCTCCAATAATAAAGGAAAAAATTTCATATTTACTGTGTGATTGATGTAAATTTGAGATTAAATTTCGTTGGCCGTACATTTATTGTGCCCAACTTTCACTACCTCTAAACCGAATATATCTAACAAGAACTTAATTCCTTCACTAATAAAGATAAAAGTTTTACATCGTGTGTGATTGATGTAAATTTAAGATTAAATTTCGCTGGCCGTACATTTATTGTGCTCAACTTTCACTACCTCTTACTTTTGCGGTTATAATAAAATGAATTCAAAAAGATATCATAAGTTTGTAGTTATTATTAATATATACAAAGATAAATAAAATAAAACAAAGTAATTGAAGTGAAAGTGAAGTGAGGTTGTACTGCTGAAGAAGAGAGAAGAGAGAGAGACCTTTTCTTGCCTTTCTCCTCTCTCCTTTCATTATCTCTTCTCCCTGGCTTTCTATTGTCTGATCCAAAAAACTGTCCCCTAAGATTCCATGAAGCAGATTTCAAACGCATCAACCACAAAGATCAACAAACTTCATCGATTTATAATTTCTCCATCACAATAATACTGATCCTACTCCATCGCCTCAACGAAAAGGATGTTTCCACTACTGGATTCATTCATATCCGAAATTTTGAAGTTTCCTTGATTTCTTCCACACAGGTAAGCATAATTACCCCTGAAAGAAATCATTTTGAGGTTGAAAATTGAACTGATGATGATGAAGTGAGAAAGATTCGGTTTTTCGTGGTTTTCTGTGGTTTAAATGACTTGATTGTCTTGAAATTTGTGTTCATGTGGAGCAGATTCGAGGCGACTGAACTTGGGATTCCGTTTTCTGGGCTAATTCTTGTGCGGAATTCATGTCCCAGAGCTTCCATCAAGGGGTTTACAGCTTTGCAAACCATGCGTATGAAAGATCTGTGAATATGATTAGAGAGCAAGGGTTTCATGAGCCTGATAATCTGTACGACGCCGGCGGGATGCTGACGGAGATTGTGAACTTGCACCACCTGCAGTCGGATGGAGCTGCGGCGACGGCGGCGGCGAACGAGGTGGTGAGTTATGATTGTAATCACTAATCAGTAATCATGAATTCATGCATGTTTCGTTAATTTTCTTTTTCTTTTTCTCCTTTTCAGTTGCCGCCAGGTTTCGTTAACCCACAGATTAAAGCTGCTTCAAGTTATAATCTTCAAGGGTTTCATCTAACTGGTCCGAATTTGCCGCCGCCGTCCCACATGGCAGAGCCCGGCCAGTTCACCTGGGTTTCCGGCGGCGGCAGTAGGAGCGAGGAGGCGCCGAGAACCGGGCTTTCCTTGTCTTTATCTTCTTCTTTACGAAATTTGGGAGACAACAACAAATTTGAGAAAATCAATGGAAACGGTGAGCTATATTTCCACGGCCAAGGTGTAGGGAGCTCAAGCAGCGCCGCCGCCGCCTACGGCGGCACGAATCAGCTCATGTTTCATCAATACCCTTCAAGAATTGTTTCATCATCACCAGATCACGACAATTCTCAGCAGATTCATTTCGGGTACATCGAGTCCACCAGGAGCGTGAATTCGATGCGGAATTCGCGCTACCTGAGGCCTGCTCAGGAATTGCTGGAAGAATTTTGCTGCGTCGGAAGAGGGCAATTCAAGAATCAGAAAATCAAGAATCACGACAGAAACCCTAATTCAGGCTCCGACAGCGGTGGACCTACATCTTCCTCAAACCATCATCATCATCAGCTTCCCTTATCGACTTCCGAAAGGACTGAACATCAGAGGAGGAAAATTAAGCTCTTGACCATGCTTGATGAGGTCTCTCTCTCTCTCCCTCTCTCTCTCTCGTCTTCTTGCACAGGAAGGGGTTAATTGTAATTTTTTTCAGCAATCAGTGTACGAAATGGCCGGCTGCTGATACGTGAATCCAACTAAACTTGGCACTTAGCTAATTTCGAAACTTTAATAAGTTGATTAAACTAATCAAGATTACAGTGTTTTTGATGTTATTTGGTATGATGACAGGCTACATATTGGGGGTACATGTCGAACCACGGAGGACATGCCTCCATTATAGGTTGTATCTCAGGATTTATGATTATGGGGAGGCTAACACTATTATATTCAGAAAAAAATCATTAAATTATTGAATTAATAGAAAAACAAAATGGCTCCAATTGGGACCATTTGTTTTTTTATTATATCTTAATCTTGAGTTTTATAATTTTCAAATAATATATAGTGGTGCATTATTGGATGCTACGGCCAGACATCCGATCTCTTCTGTACTGGTGGTTCATGTTGAGTTCAGGCTTTTGTTTAAAGGAGAAAAATGCTCCTCATATATGAACAGAAACACAAATTTATGAATGTACCCGTATTTCTGTCATTCTGGATTCTGTCGGGTAGAATTTATTTAGGTTTGCTAAACACAAATTACACAGACAAATATAAAATTTTCCTGATTGAAGTTAACTCTGACGGGTCGAATTAGGATTGGGTTAGAATTAAGTATTCGTATGAACAGTATGCATATAATATATTCTTCAAGATCAGTTTACTTTATGGAACACTATTTGTTTCCTCTCCACATGCAATCAATGCATAATAAAGCAAAGTGATGTTGCAACTTTATTTAGACATTCCTTCTGCCGGAAAAGTTTGACACATTGCAGGTTTCCAGGGCTCGATACTTGAGTGGTAGTCATGTCCTACGAACATATTTAAACACTTTTCTGTCTGCAAACTTTAATTCAAACTAATCAAGCCCTTTTGTTTTCTTGCTATAATCAAGGTGGATGCGAGGTACTTGAGGTACTGCGAGCAAATGCAGGCGGTGGTGAACTCGTTCGACTCAATATTGGGGCAGGGGGCGGCGACGCCCTACACGGGGCTAGCGCAGAAGGCGATGTCAAGGCATTTCCGGTGCATGAAGGACGCGGTGATGGGTGAGCTGAAGGCGTGTTGTGAAGCCCTCGGCGAGAAAGATGGGGCGACGGCCGGAAATGGGCTGACGAAGGGGGAGACGCCGCGGTTGAAGATTCTGGAGCAGAAGTACAGGCAGCAGAAAGCCATTCAGCATATGGGGATGCTGGACCCTGAATCATGGAGGCCACAACGTGGATTGCCTGAACGATCTGTTAACCTTCTCAGAAACTGGCTTTTCGAGCATTTTCTTCATCCGTATATACTCTCTCTCTCTCTTACACATACAAAGAAAACAGATAACAGATATACAAATATTGTATGTATTTCTCCGCGAGGAAGAATGGGAAAATTGCAAACTTGGTATAACAACTCAATCAATTCAATGGTTTTGGTACATTTCATTTTCCGACGATAAAATAGGAGCATATTTTCAAAATCAAATACTTTAATGTATATTTTTTGCCGGAATTTATACGTGACGAACTAAGAGTTTGTTACGTGTAAAACTGGGTCAGATTTCCGGAGGGCAAAACCAGGTTTCGGTCAAAAAAAAGTGTATTAAATTGCAAGATTTTTAAGATACGGTACTATTTTGTCTTTGAAAAAATAAAATATACCAAAAACATTGAAATGGTCGATTATGTATACCAAATTTACAATTTTCCCGAGAAGGACGTAAGGAAAATTACAAAAGTGGGGTTCTACTTATACTCTAGTTGGCATTATTGTGGCATTAGCAATTTAAACTTTTATTTAATAAAACATTTGTAATTTTAAAACTCCGGCGTCCACAACTCAAATTTTTAGGTATTGGAGTTCTAAAATTGTGAATTTTTATTAAAATAGAGTCTTCAATTTCTAATGCTACGATAAGTATTCCAAAACGTTAACGGAGGTATAACTAGAGTTCCGTTTTTTTACCATTTTCAGAGGAAGAAATTAATGAGAATTTAAAAAAGATGCATGCGAAAGATTGGTGTAAGCACAGCAAAATCTTGATTTTCTTCTTTTGCTGCTTTCAGTTGTGGATATATGGTCGCTTAAAAAGAATGTAAATTATTCAGTGTGAAAATGTTTCTTTCCCGAAACAAAAGGATTGTGAAAGTCAAATTAAGTATTACTTTGTGGGAATAATTGAGATGATATTATATATAAAGTTAATGTTGCAATGATTAGTGTGATTAGTCTGTGTTATTTAAAATGAGATTGTAACGGAGAAATGAGCATGTGTGTATGTTTTGTCGTCTCAGGTATCCGAGTGAAGCAGACAAACATTTGCTGTCTCGGCAGACTGGTTTATCCAAAAATCAGGTACTCATTATATCTTTCCTGCTTTCAAAACAGATGCGTCTCATCCCTTGAAAGAGATCTTTCATTTTTGTCTTTGGTTTGCGTGAATAATCGCATCTCTACATGCATTCATACACACACATATACATACACAAACACCCACACATACGTGTATACGTCTGTGTGTGTGTTTTGGGGTGTTCGGGGCATACGAGTTGATACGTTTCAAAATTTTATAGTCGACATCCCATTCCAATATATTTATGGCTAGGTAAGCTGAGGGGTAATACTATGGATATCGAACAAAAAAATCTAACTCAAAAATAATTTCATCGAATTTAATCGATCATTTGATTAAGTATATTATATATACATGTATTATTTGTTTCGTTTTTTTTTTTTTAAAAATTACATCAATTATGACACGTACAAATGTAAAATGTCTTCCTTCTATTATACTAGTTTGACTTGTTCGGTTGGAATTAGAATTATTCGTATAATAATTAAGAAGAAAATACTATTTAGGCAGAATAAAATTGTCCCTTTTTTTAAGAGTAAAAATTGTATGTTTAATTAATGTGATGGTCTTATTTAATTTTATCAATGTAATGGGGATGGGACCTTCAATGTTAACTATAATGCACTCGAGAACTATATATACGTTATATATTGCCACAAGAACTTTAGGGTTGCTCAACATAAATGAGTATTCAATATATAAAAGCCAAATATAGCTACAATAATTGAAGTATATTAATCTAACTAGAAAAGTTATTTTCATGTTATTATAATGAAGCATTATATTTTATTTTCACTTTGGCTAAAGCATATAAGTAATGCATGTTTGCCATGGTTTCTCCGCACGCATGTATGCTATTTAAAATTAAAATGTCATATAGTATTAGAAATCGTCTTTTAAGTTGACATTTTAGATAACAATTTGACAAGTTGTATTTAGATCACAGTAATTCGCAAATTCTTAATTATTCTTTCAACGTCACATTGGATTCCCTGTTACTTACCTAAAATGTGATTGCAAGAGTCACCTAACACGCTAATTATATATTAAATCTGCATGTTACAAGTTGGGGTTTTTGAAATAAGAGCGCAGTTTTTCTTCTTTGCTTTTTCTTTTCTCTTAGCGGCTAACACTTTCAAATGTACACTCCAATTTACTCCATGTTTTTTATTCTTTTACACCAAATATACAGTCGGTTAGTCGATCAGCCTAAATATTTTTTGCTACCCGTGAACTGAAACTATTTTAGATTTTTAGTATATAGTTGATACACACATTGATTTCAGAAAGTACTTGTGACTCCAATGATGTTGCTTTCAAAATTGTCAAAATTAAATTACAAATTATCATAAATTGATCACAACGTGTCAAATTATTATCTAAAATGCCAACTTAGAGTCAGCCGTATCCCAAATTTTCGGGAAAATTGTAAAATTGGTATACCATCTCACCCCATTCAGCGGATTTGGTACACTAATTTTTCGGTCAACAAATAAACCCTATAACTCCAAAAAATAAGCAATTTAGTGCACATTTGACCCGAATAATACTCAATCTACCGGAAGTCCGACCCATATTGACACGTGTCACTTGTACGCTAAATTGACCCATATTGAAATCCGACCCATATTGTCATATGGGTCGGATTTCCGGCGGGTTAAGCATTATTCGGGTCAACTGTTGCACTACATTGCTTATTTTTGGGAGTTATGGGGTTTATTTGCTGACCGGAAAATTAGTGTACCAGATCGGTTGAATGGGGGGAGATGGTATACCAATTTTGCAATTTTCCCCCAAATTTTCGGTGTCCCAAATTTTCAATTTAACAGGAATTTTTTTAACCCTCAATTACTTTGGTACACCCATGTTAATCTAATGGCATATTCTATTGTACTTCGTGTATGAATAATCAATTTTGCCCTAAAAGTACATTATTATAATGGTAAAAACTTGTGATTTAGAAGTGGCATTTTTGGACAAAATGGAATTCGGTCGAATCCAACTAATTATAATGACAAATGTATTATATTTGTTATTTGATTTATCATTCTCCCTAAACTTTCATCAACCATACAATAGGTATAAAAATACTTACCCTCGTTATATCGATTTGATCGAATCAGGTCCGGAGTAAAATTATGGTTTAATTAGTATATATATGAATATGTAGGGTAATTTTAGGCTGAACCTAACTCGGCCGGCCAAACCAGTGTAACTAGGGAACGAGTGTACTATATGTTTAGTTGAAATTCAGGGAGAATAACAAATCAAATAACAAGTATAATACATTTATCAACTTGATTAATTGGTTTCGGCCGAGTCGGGTTTGGACAAAAGATTTCGGTATATTCCTCGAAAAATGCGTTTATTTTAAGGTGTATATATATGTGTGTATTATAGTGTCTGTAATCTTCCCATATCTGCTGCCACTTTCCCGAGCAAGCAAATTCACATACCCAAAGCAGTGAGTTTCAGGCCTTGAAACAATTCTTTAGCAATTAAAAGAAAAAATTTACAGACAAACAGCCTCTTAAAGTCAGTCCCAAGAAGACAATATTCTTACTTTTCTTGACAATCCGATCCCACTGCATGAAAATTGGGAACCCCATTTATGAACACGCATTAAATTATGAATGAGCTGAATCCAATGCTGCAGAGAAAAACTTTAACTACATTAATGCACTATCATGATTCCCCCATCTAACTCTTTCCAAACGCCATAAATTCTGCAGGTCTCGAACTGGTTCATTAATGCTAGGGTTCGCCTCTGGAAGCCCATGGTGGAAGAAATGTACCAGCAGGAGTTCCACGAGGTACAACCAGAGGAAAACAGCAGCGAAGGAGGAGGCTCCGACAGGGTTAATGCGGCTGCAGGCGGCAAAAGAATGGAAATCAATGCAGATGAAAGTGACCCTTCGGGGAACAGGATCGGTACTAATGGGATTCTGCTGCCGGCGGTGGTGGGCGGCGAGAGCACCTCCGCCGCCGCCGTGATGCCGACGGAGTACCGGTGTTTCGTGGAGGAGCTCGACGGTGGTGGTGGTGGGAGTCGGGCGGCGGGGGAAGTGTCGCTGACGTTGGGACTGAGGCATTCGGAAAATGTGCCGAGAATGAGACGACTCTCGATGAGGGACTTTGAGGCTTATTAAAGTTATAATAAATGAATTTTAATTTATAATATACGTTAATTAATTAAAAGGTTGGGGATTATGTGAGGTTAATTATTGCTTTTATTGAGGGAATTAAAAAGTGTGTGCAACTTGTATATATGTTGTAGAGATTAATTAATAATCCCTTAATTATATATTGTGGTGGTGAATGTATAATTAATGAATTCATGAGTAATAATGCAGACTTCATTAGGGATGTTCACTACTAGTTTTAATTAATTTCTTAATTTCACGACAATTAACTCTCTAGAAGTGGCATGTTAATTTTAAGGGATAATTATATTTTTCGAAGTATTGTCTTTTATGTATTTTGTTATCTCAACTTTTAATATTATCAATTGCTAATTGAAACATGTTTAGTGTTGCAGTTTAGTATTTGAAATATATATTTTTTTAATCATTATAGTCTTTTCTTAAGAAAAAAATAATTTAACAACACTTTCCGATAGGAAAAAAAGTCTCAAGAACAACCCCTGCAATTAAACAACTTTTTTTTTTTGGTTCAAAAGTGATGTTAAATTGCTTTTTTATTTTTAAGAAAATACTAAAATGATCAAAAAAAAAAACTTCAAGTATTAAATTGTAATACTTATTATACTTTTATGTAGCAAAATGAAAAAAAAAAAACACAATATTTTGGATGAGAAAATGTAATTAACTTTAAATTTAATAAGAGAATCGTAACAATATACTCATATCATATTAGATGTTATTATAGTATCTATAGTCGTGTTGGTCGTATAATATAATTTATCAAATTAAAGCACTTTTCTCTAACACCTATCACCTACATTTGAAATCTCCCACTCTATTATTATGTTTCATCTTATATTTTACGTATTAGATGTCCAACACATGTCCCTACACCCGATGTTCAACATTCACTACAAGAAAAAGTGTCTTTTGCTACGCCCATTAAAAGGTAGCAAAAGGCCAAATTACGTAGCAAAAAGCCTTTTGCTACGAATTTGGACCGTAGTAAATACTGGCGTAACAAATACTTTACTACGGTACTTTGTTCGTAACAAATAGTTTTTACTACGGACAATTTCTCATTTACTATGACAAGATTTTCGTAGTTAATAAGAATATATAATACCAACTTTTTGTACTTTTTGTTACGAAGATGTTCAGCGTAGTAAAATAAATTATAAAACATTGAATATGATCATTATTTTGTAGTAAATATTTATTTTATTATCCAAATTTATTTAGAATATTATGATAAATATAGTATAATAATATTATTTTATTATACCAATATATCTAAAAATAAATATTATACAACATAATCAAACATAACAAAAAATAATCAATAAATAGAAAATAAATATATTTCTACATAAGCATTTATGAAAAGAAAATTGTACAATGACAATAACTAATACCCAGTAAAGCAAATAAAGTTCTAATTATGACCGAGACGAAAGTAGAAACATATAAACAACCTATAATATAATAATTAAAAAAAATTCTATTTGTTTGCTGCATCAGCAGGTAGAAGCTAGCTCGCCAAATATCGACCAAAACAACCACAAGAATTCATTTTACACCTCTACGACCTGTAACCAAAAATGAGGAGAAAAAAGGAGTGTCATCTAAAGTTAGCATTAAGCTTAATACATACAAAATCATATAAATTATGTACATGGCTCTATTTTCCAACAATAGTTCTCTTATTCACATCACTTCCCGCAAGCTAATAAAATGCATAATGTTAGACATGTTTCAAAAATCCAGAGAAGTGAAACGAGGTGCATATTCAGCACTAAAAGTAGAAGGTTAATATTAAATTCATGGACAAACAAATGCACTCACACAAAGTTACATAACAAAACTCTTAGCAGGCTACATGCTGATTCAGATTATAAAAAAAATGCCAACAAAGTATTATGATGGACAACAAGAAGTCCTACGAGCGCATTTAATAGAAAGATCACACTTTTAGAAATTATGTTGAAGGACACCATACATGATGTATGCTTGAGTATGAGGAAAATGTTAATTTGAGACACATTATCTAAAATGCCAACGTGTTGTAGTAATTAAAATAAATAATTATCCTAGTTGATTAGTATAAAGATTAAATGCTAGCTGGCTAACATATCCGACAAGAAAATAATACACATTAGTGTGCATTACGCAGATTGAGATACACACGTACACTAAACAAGAGTCTGCAGTGTTATTTTTAACACACACACTAAAAAGAACTAAATAATATCAGAGTTATTTATAACCACAAGTAACATAACACAAACTAAATCCTTCAGTGTGGATGTGCGTGCAAGAGTCATCTTCAGTTCCCTAAATGTTTCGAGCAAGATTTCAAACTAATACCCTCAGCAGTGCATAAAAATCCACCATAAGGCATCTTTATTTTCATTGAAAGCAAACAAAAAAATTGTAAGACATCTTTATTCTTGAGTTACTTAAATGCACAAGTCCTGTAACCACCAAATGCAAATTGCTTATTATCACCCAAAATGTTTTTTATTTTGTTATGCATTTTACCTTCAAATTCACAGATACTATCGAAAGAAATCCAGATAAACAATTATGACCCAAGTTTTACGTGCCCATCTGTTAGGTTGAGAGGACAATTTATGAAGTATCATATGGTATAAACTACAGAGTCATGATTCACATTACGTTAATGGCGCAACAAGGATACTCCAAACAAGGAGCAAAAGTCTTTTTATTTATAATTTGCAACCCAACAGCCCATATGAAGGTAAGAAATATGAGTAAACATATCATGCAGTTGCATTTCTTTGGTGATACTTGAAAGAACTTACATCGAACAGCAACAACTTCAAAGCGATGCTAGCTGATATTAGACTGGGAGACTCGAGTCCTTCTTGGAGAGAACCCACAACAACTTTTGCAATTCCTATATTTTTCATTTGTACATGACAAACTCAAACAAGGCAAAATGTAATATAGCAAAAACATTATTTTCTCACAAGGAATGTAAGATTTCATAATATAAATACAAGTTCTAAAAAAAGAATATGACCAGTAGAAGGTTTCAACCTTCAATCAAGATGCCCATAAGGAGAAATTCCGTCCCAGAGTTTCACATTACAATTATTTTATGATCAGATGTAATGAATGTTCAAAGAACATTCAATCAAAGCTGGAAACTTCTATTCAGAAACTTTAAGAACATCATATGTGTATTCAAGAACCCGAAAACCTTATTAAAAAAGTAATATTTAGTTCATGAATAAGATAAAAGAATGATAGAAAACAGAGACTTGTACGAGTTAGAGAAGAAAAACTGACAATGGTCTGCCACACTAGTAGTATTTGCCTCATTCTTTTAGGCTCTGGCTTCTGGAAATCCCTGGAAGCGAACAATCTTTCATCATGGGTAAACTCTTAAGAAAAAGAAAAAAAAATATTTAACAATTATAAAGGAACAAAAACCAAATTCACCACCACAATAGAATGCGAACATTTAGTCACAGTAGCCAACCAGTTCATAGTCCTTCCATATAAAAATCAACAGAAAGCCAATGGCAAAGAGATCTCTCACCACACTATGAATATGTCAACCCAAGGTTTTAATGAATGTAGGTTGCACACATAATTTTAACGGATTATGGAGACATTTAAATTAATAGGCGCTGATAGCACGAAGTCAGGTTGAAATAAACAAGGATAAATAGAACATACCTCCTCGATGCTTCCAATCATCTATCTCAGTACTAAGCAGAAGCATGAATTCGTCGAGCATATCCGCAAATATCCTCTGCATCGTCAGTATAAACTGTCGATTTTCTCGTCTTCGCCATCAATGTCGAATTCTTGCACCGCCGAATTCTCGCCTTTGCCGTCGAGTCACCGTCGAGCTCTCGTCTTCGCCGTCAGTCCTCCGAGAAGAAGAGAGCGGTTGCTGGTTGGGGCGAAGTTAGGAGAAAATTTGCAAGGTGGATTAGGGCTTTATCTTTTTCCGCCTAAGATAGAAAATTGGAGGGCGGGATTCTTAATTTCTTACCGCCTTTGATTGAGGAGTTTCCAAATTCTTAAAATAATATAATGATTTCAATAAATTATCAAACATATTAATATTCAATTTTAAAAAATAAACATTTTAATTTAAAATAGAACTTGAATTCAATAATTAATAATATTTTCTTTAAATTTAATATGTGAAAAAAATAAATTCAATTTAAAAATAAAGTAAAGTATATAAAATAATAAAATTTAATAAATTCAGTTTGATTAAAAAAAAAAATTTTAGCTTATAGAATGAAATAGGAAGGTAATGATTCACGTCAAACTTATTAAGCAGCTTTTCATCTTCATTTAATTTTCTTATTAATTTCAAATTCTTAATTAAGGTTAGTTCGATTATTAAACAAATAAACTATCTGAGCATTAGTGGAATCGAGCTTCAAAATTTTATATAACTTATAATTATATATTATATAAAATTTTGTTAGCATTCGTAATTAAGTACTAAAATGAATAACACTAAGTTGCTTTATACATTTAAGTATTACGAGTGACTTTTTCCAAAAGAAGTAATCATATTAATAAATATTTATTTTTGAAACTAATAGTTACTATTTACTACAGTTTTTTACTACGGTTTAAAATTCATAGCAAATAATTATTATTTACTACGCCTATTTACTACACTTCGAGTTCGTAGAAAATAAATATTATTTACTACGTTTATTTATTACGATTTTAATTTCGTAACAAATAATTATTATTTACTACGATTTTAAAATCGTAGTAAATAATTTTGTAGTAAAAAGCATTTTTTCTTGTAGTGATTCTCTCTCTCTCTCTCTCAAAGTAATTCAATTTCTTTTAACAAATATCCCAAATTCTCAACCTAAAAAACAAACCTTAAATTTATCAAAACAATCTGACTTTAAATTGCCATGGAAATAGACATATGGAGACTGCTAAAGAATCCTTCAATTATTTTGTCCAAATTCTTGAATTTTCAAATTATGCATATATATTATTATTATATGGTCTTTTTTATGCTTTTATGCCATTGGTATCGAATTAACAAAATTAACTTTTAGTTGATCTCTAACCATTAAATTGCCAATTTTTCAATTTGAATATTACAGATTTTTTTTTAATTGAAGAGTAGGACTCCATTAATGTATTTTTTTTTTGATATACTATATATATATATTTTAAAATTCTATTAGCGATATTTGTTGTATATTTAGTATTATATTTCTCTCATAGTGAAATATGTAAATTTCCACACACATATTCACTATATAGAGTATAAGATAAAGCATAATAATGAAGTAAACATACCGATTACCCAATTTTATCCTCATTCAAAAAATGTACAAACTAATTTTGCGTATAAATAAATCTTTTGTAAAGGGTTTTTCTGTGTTCAATAGGAATAATTTTGTGTTTTTTTCCTAAATAAAAATCCATTTTAATTTTCAACCATACAAGGACAATAGATACAAAAGTTTGTTATTTCAATAGTACTGGAATCTATTGAAAACTAATTAATTAATTTATTTATAATAAAAAATATCAATGGGAGGCGGTAATTTTGGGTCTTGGGAGAAACAAAACCAATTGTGTACGTTACGTCGTCGTAAGAGAGCTAAAATGTACTCTCTAACCTCTGCACCAATTCCCGATCGGCATCAATGGCGTCGCCAATGTCGAACAACACCATCTCTATCTCCGTCTCCGACGACGATGCCGACGATTCCTTCAATCGCGGTCGAGCTCGCCTCCGTCGCAAGCGCAGGAAACACGCCAAGGTTAGGCCCGATTTCACGCGGAAATTTGTCACTAGACTTTTCAAATGGTGGCCCGCCCTGGTTCTCTTAGCTAGCGCCGCACTATTAGTTTACGAGGTTTCGAAAATCGCCGCCGGAGAGAGGCGGAGTTCTCCGCCGCGAGTCGAGAACTCGGAAAAGGTGGCGTTTCAGAGTAATCATTTGAAGGAAAAGGTGGCATTTCAGAGTAATCATTTGAAGGAATTTAAGCCGCTGGGAAACTTGAACAGGCTTGATCCCACCACCCGGGTTGTTGGGGGCGTCCGAGAACGTGAGTTTTTACTACTTTTTTCAGTTTTATTCGTATGAGCATTGACATTTAGACTCGTGCGGATGTGAATTTTGGGTTAATTTAGTGATCTTCCTTGGCTGCATGATTGAATTCATGGACTATTGCAATAGTTCCTTAATTATGCGTAATGTAGTACTTAATGATCATTAGTGTGCACCAATTGTGACAAGATTGCTTTGTATGTTGGGTTTGTTAATAGTAATTTATAGTTGCTTATTATTAACAAAACCAAAGGTCAATAACGAATGTCTACTATGACTTAGTTTTAACTTTCAACCAATTTTGATACTCTTATTTACTATTATCTGTCCATCTTTCAGTGTATACTTTGTCGCCTTGTTATCGTTTTTGGATTTTGTTATAGTATAAGCGGTTTCTGTTAGTTAAATGCAGAACTTACTATAAAAGAATGCTTTTGCAACTTGAAAGCTATATGCGGCTTGGATTTTGGAATTTGGAAGAAAGGGATCAGCTTGCTGTTTATAGAATACTAGAAAAATGTATCTCAGTTTTTTAACACCATAACGAATGAATGGATCATTCTTTATTTCCTCAGCATTTGAGCATGTATAACCCATTTGGAGCAATATTTATGAAATGAATGGATCAGTTTGAAATGCTGTCTTCACCTTCTAATTTTCTGTGGCTCATGATCACAAGGGCAAACTGTTAGTTTGTGACTCTCTTATCTAAATATGTCAGGGTGTCTGAAGCTCCTACCAGCTGAAGAACTTGAGCTTTTAAAAATTCCGAATGATGTGGACTTTCAAAGTTCAAAAAAGGAATTGGTGTATGCCACAGAGACCAATAGTGCTAGTAAAGAAGGGAACTTAAACTTATCGACTGTATATTTGGAGGGTACAAGGTTTAACTTGTTCACAGGAAACCAAACTCTTCATCAGAGGGATCAAAGCTTTAGGGTAATTAATAAATATATCTTGTCGGATTTCTTTTTCCTCTTTTATTAATCAAGCTCAACTTGTAACATATTTACTTTTTTTAAAAGAGGGTTAATGGATATCTTGGTTTGTAAGATATTCAGATGATGATTCATACTTCTAAATTTTTTATGATGTATATGTTAATATTATGATCTACATCTCAGTTCACTATAATGTATTAGGTAACTGAGACAGCTGAGGTGCATTGTGGTTTCTACAGTCAAAGGGGTGGTTTTAGAGTTTCTGATGTAGACAAGAGTTACATGGAAACTTGTGAAACAGTGGTTTCAACATGTGCGTTTGGTGGTGGAGACGACCTTTATCAACCTATAGAAATGTCAAATAATTCACTTCATAAGGTTATCATTCTATATTTCTATATCAAATGAGCTATAAGAGCATTGTATAATATTTCACTTGTTTACATAAGAATAAACATGTTTGTGATGATAAATGAGTCCAGGTCTGCTATGTGACATTCTGGGATGAAATTACTCTTGCAACGCAAGAGAAAGAAGGTAACAAAGTTGATGAAAACCATTTCATTGGAATATGGCGTGTTATAATAGTCCAGGATTTACCTTTCAGAGACCAGAGACTGAACGGTAAAATACCAAAGGTATGTACTAGCAATGTTTCTTGTAAGAAGTATTTTTGCTCAAGATGACATGTCTTGTGCTTGCAGATGCATTCTGCCATCGATTTTTTCTTTCTGACTTTCCATCTCATTTTTGGAGAAGTTCTAGTGCATCTATTTTAAAGCCGGAGGTTCCGGGAACATGTCTAATTTTGCTCCGGCCTAAACCCTCAAATGGGAAACTACGATAAACATCTTGTGTCCTTATACTAGCAATTAAAAATTAAATTGGTCGGCATTATTCAACCTTAATCCCATGTTTGGCACTGTTTTTGAGAACAACTGTTCTGTTTATGGCAGATGCTTCCACATCGTCTTTTTCCAAATGCTAGATATTCCATTTGGGTAGATTCAAAGTCTCAATTTAGAAGAGACCCTCTGGGAGTGTTGGAGGCCTTACTTTGGCATTCTAACCATGAACTTGCAATTTCCGAACACGGGGCTCGCAGTAGTGTGTATGATGAGGCAAAAGCTATTGTCAAGAAAAATAAGGCCACTCCAGAGGAAGTTGAGGTCCAATTGACACAGTACCGTGAGGATGGCCTTCCAGAGGATAAGAGGTTCAATGGGAAAAAGGGTAAGCTTGTAATTTCCCATTTCTGCTTCCATTTACAAAACTTTGGTTAAATTCAACTTCTACAAATGAGACTATGCTACTTTCTTGCTTCTTCCCATAAATGTATCCTGTACAAGATGAGTAAACTTCCGTTATGCCCGTGCAGCTCTAGCTGAGGCTTCCATAATAGTGAGGAAGCACACTCGAATATCGAATTTGTTCATGTGCCTTTGGTTTAACGAGGTTGTTCGCTTTACATCACGTGATCAACTAAGTTTCCCGTATGTTCTGTGGCGGATCAAAGGATTAAAACGCATACTAAAGCGCATCAACATGTTCCCGGTCTGCACTCGGAAGGATCTTGTGAACAGTATGGGTCATATACGAAAGGCCAGGAATCGAACAAATGCAATTTGATTCTTTCCGGTTTCAGTTTTGTTCATGAATGAGGGCTACTGGGAAAACAGGGATAATTATTCAATTACTTGCATTGTTTTCTTCAGATTCTGGAGGTGAAATTTTTGTAAATTATCCACTAGATTATTGATACTGGCAATTCATGAATTTTTTGTAATGAAAATTTTGAAGTATTTATGTCTCTTTCCACATTCAGGTAAATATTTGGAAAACTAGAAAGTCATATTTTCAATAGCGAAGCTTCAGTCATCCTTCCAGCGCTCTTCCTACCAAGTACCAATACCTCAGACAACCACCCATTCTGGCCAGCACCTAGCCCTATCCTTCTACATTCAACAGCCCAAAATCGGTGGTGCCGCCACAATCATCCGGATTCCGGTGGACCTAGGCAATGCCGGAGCCTTAATCTTCAACCAGACTCTTCTAACTATGAGGTTAGAGAACACGTCTCGACCAGTCAAAAGGCACCTATGATGCACGGATACAAAAATGGTGACATGAATGTGAACACGATAGAAATACGACGACACGAATTTTTTTTAAAATTTTCTAACTGTGGAGTGTCGAATACGGTATCTAATGTAAGTGTCTGACACGATAAAATACTATTTTTAAAAGTGCCTGTACATCAGTGAAAGGGCCAGGCTTCATAACACCACAATGAATGATGAAATCATTGAAATGTCACATTGTATATAGTTCTAAAATAAAATAAGCTTTTTATCTATGAGGTGAGTAGGAATAATTAAATATTCGTAAATCGCTACGATAATAAAATTTTGGGTTATTTATATTTGGACTGGTATGTAGAATTATAACTAGACTCCTATTAGTCGATATACAATAGTCATATGCTCTATCAAATTTTCTAATAACCAGTTACATTCCTATGAAAGTATCATATTACAATTTTTCTAAACTTTTAGTAGGATCAAAACATAATTAAAAAATTGATAGGGGTGTAAATGTAAAATATTGACTAATATGGATCTAATTGTCCTAGTCCTTCCTCCTAAAAAATGATTTACAAGGATTTAAAATTGGCGTAAATCAGAAATTCTGAGGACCTCTTTATAAATTCACGTAATTTTTGGGGTTAAACTTAAAAACCTCAACCGACAGACAGAAAGGATAAAATTCAAACTGTTTACTTTTCGGTACGCGGTAATATTATTACAAGGACAAGCCTGTACAAGAAAACCGAAGGCTCGATACGATGTCGTTTGACGATAATTGAACAGTCAATTGTAGTATTATCATTTCACCTGGAAGTCCTCTTTACTTCAAAAGGAAAACCGAGAAAGGTGAAATTACCCAACCAAATCGCTCCTTCACTTTCAGAGAGCTCCAAACGAAAACAATGGCGAAATCTAGCGCCGACGATGAGGAGCTCCGGCGAGCGTGTGAGGCGTCGACTGAGGGCACCAAGGAGGAGATCCTAATGTCGATCAGGGTGGCCAAGAGCCGCGGGATCTGGGGCAAAGCCGGCAAATTAGGACGCGGTCACATGGCCAAGCCGCGCGTTCTCGCCATTTCGAGTAAGAGAGAATCAGTTCCCTATGCTTTGGAGATGATTTGTAGTGATGATGAGCTGCTTTTGGTTTGCAATTTGATCAATTAGTTAACTGCATCCGGATGTAATTGAAATATGAAATTAAGCCGAGTTACGGATGTTAATTTAACTTAAGATTGGATTCTCAAGTGCGCCCAACTTGATTTGCGCAGCTATTGTACTTCATCTTTGCTTCAGGTTGATTAAGTGGTAGACTAAGGTTTGAATTGGTTATCAAAAAAGTCCCTTGCATATTAGAATAGGTTTGGAGGTAATAGAAACTAAAGAGTTATCAGTAGGTGAAAATTGTTTGGCCGGTGGTTGATCGATCACCATCAAAATGATTTCCTTGATTTTAAAGAAGTGCATACGAGAGACTTCATTGTGTACCATACTTTTGATGGTGATGACTATAATGAAATAATTGGATTGGTGCTGATTAGTTTCTCATTCCATAAACGAGAAATTAGTATCCTTGGCATTTTATGTTGAATGTTATCGAATTTGGCAAATTACTTCATATGGTGGCTTGCAGGAAGGGCAAAGGGTCAGCAGGCTAAAGCTTTTCTCCGCGTCTTAAAATATTCAACTGGAGGTGTTCTTGAAGTAAGTATCAAATGTTGTGCTCTAGCTTCATTGGCTGAAAATTATATATGTTCTAGACCTATGGCTGATGTCTACAATCCTCCACGGAAAATGAACACATATAGGCACGTGATCTCATGACTTTGAGATGACAACTGTAACAGTAGAAGGGTTAAAATATTATTCACACCTTCCTGAAACAGCACTTCCTCTTAAAGTATGTGTGCATACTCAACTGACACTTACTTGTTTCACATATAGCCTGCAAAACTATACAAGCTGAAGCATCTCACAAAACTTGAGGTTCTGACAAATGATCCCAGTGGATGCACTTTCATGCTGGTATAGCTCGTTAAACTTTTTAGATCCTCACTAAATACTTCTCCTCCTTAAATTTCACCATCAATTCCCGTTTCAACAAGTTTTCGATGCGACTAATGTTGATCCTGTTTGTTAAGGGTTTTGATAACCTTAGGAGTCAGAGTGTTGCTCCACCTCAGTGGACAATGCGCAATGTCGATGACAGGTATGCTAAACATTTTATGCTAGTCCAGTTATTACTTGGAAATCGCTTCGGATAGACTGACATAGTGTTGATTATTTTTCTCCTTCTATTTTTGCATTTCTACAAATATAGGAATCGGATTCTACATTGCCTCTTAAACACCTGCAAGGATGTAATGGGTCATCTTCCTAAAGTTATTGGTATAGATGTTGTGGAGATGGCTCTTTGGGCAAAGGTACAAAGTTTATATTGTTCTGTTTGATTCTTCCTTCATGCATCACTTTGTTTGTCATAGTTAACGGGGAATGTCTCTTCATTACATGCTTCGCTTAGTTTTCATCATTAAACTGGGAGAACACTAATTTCACCTTGATAAATAATTTTGTTCCTCTGATAGTTGTTGCAAGAATACTGATTTTTCCTTGGAGAAATAATTCCATTATTTTCTTCATCAAGTTTCTTTATTAAATCTCACTCAAGATTTCTGTATCGTGATTCTTGATCAATATATTTAAAGCACAAGATTTGAGATAAAAGCTTTCTATATAAACATGAAAATTGTGTTCATATAGAATCTTTTTGAGCCATCTGTTTCCAGATATATACATCAAATGAAGCAACTTTCTGCTTAATGAATAACAACTTCCTTATTAAATAAGATTATGGATTCATAATTTGATTAGCCATTGTTTGTTATTTTCTCCTTCAGTCATGCTTAGCCTTGAGTCTATTTTATATCTCTCACAGGAAAATAAACCCACAATTACCAAGCAACAAGGAATCCTTGAAGATGGGCCTGTAATGGCTGCAGTGGAAGAAGCTGACGTGAAAGTGACAGTTGAAAGAGAACTTGTCTCTCAAGCAGAGGAAGAGGACATGGAGGCACTCTTAGGCACGTATGTATATGCATCTAGTCTAATAAATTATGAAGTGCACTATTAAAGTCTTTTAGAAATTGATGATAAAGAGGATGCCATCAAAAAAATTTCTGAGAGGAATTTTTGGCTGATCGAAAGAAGTTTAGGAATAGGATTTTTGCATGTAAGAGGGACATAGCCTTAAATTAGGCTGTATCATGCGTAGAAGAAAGCAATATGATGTTTCGTGCAAGTTCTTGACAATTTAGATCGTTGCCTCTTGGTTGAATATTACTGATTTTAGGTTGGTTTGCTTAGTAAATTTTGTAAGAATTAACAATTCCACTCTCCCACTGGAGCAAAGCTTGAGTCGTATTTGACCTAGGCTGGAATTTTTAAATGAGAGTAAAAAATTAAAAGTTCAGTGTGAGTTTACACTATTGGCCTCATTTTTTCATATTTCTCTTATTTAATGAAATTGATCAAATTACTTTCAACAATGTCTTTGTGTGTTATTTCGGTTGCTGGACCCTAGTGAATCCTCTTCTCTGATGTTGTGATTATGATCCATATGATTTGTATTGATATCGCAACACAAATGTGTGCATAATATATAGTTGCACCTTCATTTGATAGTGAGAAAATTTTAAGTCTTGAAGAAATTCATATTACTTGTTTTCATTAGATGTTAAGCTCTCTGGATATGTCAGAATACATGCTACACCATTGTTCATTTGTGATATTATTAATGCTTCCCACCTTAGTGAAATGCTATAACTAATTAGGAGAAGATATAATCAATTCTGCTACTTTTTTTGTCTTGTGTCCTCCTTTGTTGTTCATGGCGTCTGAGCTAGTCAGATAACGTACTATTTCTTTGATGTTTTATCACTACTTTTTTGTGTTTGAACCCAGTGCTGGTGTTATTGAAATTGCTTCCTTGCAGTTACGTAATGGGAATCGGTGAAGCAGAGGCATTTTCTGAGCGGTTGAAGCGAGAGGTTCAAGCATTAGAAGCAGCAAATGTGCATGCTATCCTGGAGAATGAGCCATTAATCAAGGAGGTAATTTATGTTGGTACAGCCACCATAGGTTTTTGTAATGCCTTTTGTGTACTTTATCCATACACTCCTTTATATGCTCTCTACTCTCTCTCTCTCTTTCTCTCCCTGTCCCTCTCCCTTCCTCTTATGAGGAGCCAGAAGGCTGCTTTATGAGCCACCCCCTGTGTCCCTTATGAAACTTATTTGGTCAGATGCAGCTATGTTTTTCTTTTTTAAACATTCAAAACCCAAGTAGGTGAATCCTGCTGATTTATTCATATATTAATTTACTTTTCTACGTGTTGCAGATATTACAGGGGTTGGACTCAGCTAGTAGCTGTGTTGAGGATATGGATGAATGGTTAGGCATTTTCAATGTAAAACTAAGGCACATGAGAGAGGACATAGAGTCGGTATTGATCTGAAACTTATGTGAGATGAATTTGGAAATGTATATGATGTTACTTCATACTGCATTTACTGCCTATGTTGGGTTCATACCTGTTAAATCTAACCCATTTGTTTGTCTTGATTCATACCTCAGTTAAATTATTTTGCATGAGGAACATGCATCATTGTGATTTGTGAGACTCAAAATTGAAATTGACTGCTTTGTTTCTGGTTCACAACATGCTAAAGTATACTTTTGTGATGTGCAGATTGAAACCCGGAATAACAAACTGGAGATGCAGTCAGTAAATAACAAATCTTTAATCGAGGAACTGGAAAAACTTCTTGAAAGATTACGTATCCCATCTGAGGTTTTTCTGAAACCTTTTAGTCTCTTGTGAAATTACATTTAAGATATAGGGCTAATTACATCTAGACCCCTTCCGAGTTTAGTATATTACAAGTAGACCCCTATTAGTCATTTTATTACAGTTTGATCCCTTTTAAAATTCTGAAATTACTAAACAGTAAAGAAAAGGTGGAGTTCCGTTAAATATTTCATGAAATATTCCAAAGAATTTTGAAATGACCATTATATTCCAAATAATTGTATGTTTAACAGTTTATTTATTCTAAAAAGACATGAATTTTCTACTTCTATAAAAATTAAAACAGGATCTTAGAGCCAAACACTATGATGTACGGACGCTTCTAAAAATATTATTTTGCCGTGTCGGTGTCCGACACTCCTCACGTGAAAAATTTGTGTCGTCGTATCTGTGTCGTGTCGTGTCCGTATCGTCGTATCCATATTCGTGCATCATAGGTCGAACAGAATGGTCATTTCACAATTATTTGGAATATTCCATGAAATATTTAACAGAACCCTACCTTTTCTTCATTGTTTAGTAATTTCAAAATTTTAGAAGGTGTCAAACTGTAATAAAATGACTAATAGGAGTCCAGTTGTAATATACTAAACTCGAAAGGGGTCTAGATGTAATTAACCCTAAGATATTAATATCAGATTTCGTGCTCTTTGAAATTAACATTTCTCGCCTGAAGTCCCTACAAATGTAAGTTTTAGCTTTTCATATTTAAGTTTCCTTTAAAATGCAGTATGCAGCGTGCCTTACTGGAGGTTCATTTGATGAGGCTCGCATGCTTCAGAATATAGAAGCATGTGAGTGGCTAGCCAATGCTATACGAAGCCTGGAAGTTCCCAAGTTAGATCGTTCCTATGCAAGCATGAAATCTGTATGTACAGTATTTGATTTTCTTATGTTACTGTTCTTCTCAATATTAACTGTAAAAGTTACTGATGAAAATATGATACTGAAACCTTAATAGTTATTATTTTGAGCTTTTAGATTCCATCAAGATAAATTGTTGAAAGCAGAATTTGACTCTCAGTTGATTGATCACAAGATTTTTGAAATTTGGAAGTGCCAAAACCGCTCATAGTTGTTACATTAGGTGTAATTGATAATTTTTGATAGTTCTCTTACTAGCAATGGTGGGTGAAACATGCAGGTTAGGGAGAAGAGAGCAGAACTTGACAAGTTAAGAAATACTTTTGTCAAAAGAGCATCAGAGTTCCTAAGGAACTACTTTGCTAGCTTGGTGGATTTCATGATCAGTGATAAGAGTTATTTTTCTCAGGTATTTCTATGAAAAGCTATTTGGTTTACAACAATTATTATCTGTAGAGGAAATTGTAAAGGTTTTCCCCATTCTATTGATCTATAACAGCGTGGACAACTGAAGAGGCCTGATCATGCTGATTTGCGGTACAAGTGCAGGACATATGCTCGCCTTTTGCAACATTTGAAGGTACCGTCGAGAACTACTGTTATAATAATGGGTGTTTGATGTGATACATTATTCTAATGTTGCTTTATTATTCTTTCTCATGGTTCATTTCTTTTCACTTCTGGGATTACAGACTCTTGATAAAAATTGCTTGGGCCCACTAAGGAAAGCTTACTGCAGCTCTCTGAATTTGCTATTACGTCGGGAGGTCAGGAAACAGAAGATGTTTTGGCAAAGGCCTTAAGTTTCTTGTCTCTGCTATCTTACGTTTCTTGCTAGAGTTGCTTGTTGTCTTAGAGTGTTTTATAAGTTGTCTTCAATGTGTCCATATGAAAAAAACACTGAGATACCAAACTTATTTAACTATCCTCAGAATGTTAAGCTCAGCTATAATATAATTTCAGTACATATAAATATATAAGTTTAATATTGAAGAACTTCTTTTGGAGAAATCTATCCTTGCTATTGTTCTGTATTCAATTCCATCCATCCCAAATATGTTTTCATTATCTTTCTCAACAAGCTAACTAATTTTACTACTTCCCCCGAGCTAAATTTTCATATAGGGACCCTGGGGATTTTTGTGTCTGTCTTTAAGTTTATGATTTCTATTGGATGCATACTTTAGCTCAAAATAATGGTTTTAACTTCAATGCCAGGCTCGTGAGTTTGCAAATGAACTTCGTGCTAGTACAAAAGCATCACGAAATCCAACTGTATGGCTTGATGGTTCCACAGGCTCAAATCAAAATGCAAGTAGCGCAGATACTTCTACAGTTTCTGAGGCATACGCAAAAATGCTCACCATTTTTATCCCACTTCTTGTTGATGAGGTTATAAATCCTGCCCTCATTTTGTTTCTTTTCTTTTCATAACAGGTGACTTTGTTTTTCTTATTTATTGCTAATTTGCTAATAATGAACAAACAGAGTTCGTTCTTTGCACACTTCATGTGCTTTGAAGTTCCAGCTCTTGTTCCTCCCGGAGGTTTTGCCAATGGCAACAAAAATATACCTATTGATGATGACAATGATGATGATTTGGGCATAATGGATATTGATGACAATGACAAACCTGGTAACTATACTTTTTTTTAGTTTTTGTTTTAACCCATCGGATGATAGTAACCCACTTCTCACTGTTTTGTAGAAAAAAAATCTGCTGATCTGGAGGCATTAAATGAATCCCTTCATGACTTGCTTGATGGAATACAGGTACAATCGATTTGTAACCTTGCAAATGGTACCTAAATAATTTACAGATCAAGTTCCTCCTTATGATGGACATTCTTCTCTCTTTTCCTTCTTATGGGCTTTTTAGGAAGATTTCTATGCTGTGGTGGACTGGGCATACAAAATTGATCCTCTCCGTTGTATATCTATGCATGGAATTACGGAACGTTATATTTCTGGTCAAAAAGCTGATGCCGCAGGATTTGTGCGTATTTTACTTGATGACCTGGAAAACAGAATATCCACACAGTTCAGTCGCGTAAGTTTGAATCCTCGTACGATAAAATTATACCTAAATTATTAAAATGGAGAGGGTTATTTTAGAAGACATGCTAGGGATGAATGATAAAAGGAAGATTAATGATGAGAAATATGCGTGACAAGTAAACTTCTATGCAACTTGTTATGCATACATGAACTTTTGCCTATTCCGAGCAATATCAATTCGTGTAGTACTTAATATATTTCATATTTCAGTTTGTTGATGAAGCTTGCCACCAAATAGAAAGAAACGAGCGAAATGTGCGGCAGGTTGGGGTCTTGTCATATATACCCAGGTGAACTTAACCCAAATTTCTCATTTTCCTCAACTATCTTCTTACGTGAAATGGATTTTCTTTGTGTTCCTAATGTTCATTGTTAAGAACATTCTCTTTTTGCTACATGTATGGTGCTTGTAGCCTTATTTGCTTTCAATGATTTGTTTATGCATCACAAATGAATTTATTGGGTTTAGCTTTTGCATAGATTTGCTACTCTCGCAACCCGCATGGAGCAGTACATACAAGGACAATCAAGGGATTTGGTCGATAAAGCTTACACTAAATTTGTAAGTCCTCACCATATTTTTATTTTTTTTTTGAAATTCATGTTATTTTGCTTATTCCGATCTGTTCTAAAAATTGCATATGCCAGTCAAGTACAATACAATGCTTTGTAATATATTGTCATTATATCATCGATTTCTTTTCATAATCTAATTGTCTGGGTTGCTCTGAGATATTCAACAACATAATTTGGCAGGTGACGGTAATGTTTGTGACATTGGACAAGATTGCTCAAGCAGATTCTAAATATGCAGATATTTTGCTTTTAGAAAACTATGCAGCATTTCAGAACAGGTATTGTCAGCTTCACATGATTTATGCTAATCACTTCTTCATTTCTGTTTGTACTAAAATTTCGTTTTTGTGGCGATTATTGCTTCAAAACAATTATATTCATGAGCTAATGGAATGTGCAGTCTGTATGACCTGGCCAATATTGTCCCCACTTTGGCAAAATTTTATCATCAAGCAAGTGAATCTTATGAACAAGCTTGCACACGCTTTATAAGCACGATTATATATTATGTAAGTTATTCTCTTTCATATTTAACAGTTATGCTCTGTTCCTTACTTTAGGGCAGTACATGTTAAGCTTTCATTTCCAAAAAGAATTTCTGATAATATTATTACACAATTTGTTTTTTCAGCACATAGTATCTACCTATCTGTCTCTAATTCTATATATAATATTTTCTTAAATGCAGCAATTTGAACGACTTTTCCAATTTGCTCGAAGAATAGAGGATTTGATGTACACAATCACACCAGAAGAGGTTAGTCTCTTATGCATACTGTTAAATTTGAAAATCTCCATTTATCTGCCCGTTGGCCAGATGATAATGTATTATAACTCTCATGACAATTTTAAATTAGATTAAACAATAGTTAAATAGATACTTGCTGTTTTCATTTTGAGCATTTACAAATGTTTATAACTCAAGCAAACTGGTTTTAAATTCATACTTAAGTTTTAACTCATACAGCATTGTTTATCAGTTAACTCATTCTTTTCAAGAGTTCAACGAAAATTATCCGAGGCTAAAACTGAAAATTTTACAAAATTTCAGATCCCCTTCCAGCTTGGATTGTCAAAAATGGATCTGCGCAAGGTTGTGAAAGCGAGTCTATCTGGGGTAATTGCAATTTCTTGTACTTTGAGATTTGGCAGCCGGTTTTAGAGATATTTTCCAACAAATATCTGTATTTTGTAGGTTGACAAGTCTATCAGTGCTATGTATAAGAGATTGCAGAAGAATTTGACATCCGAAGAACTGTTGCCTTCATTATGGGACAAGTGCAAGGTATTTCTTTCTGGAGAAGTTTCATCATAAATTATGAGGTTTAATCTTGCATCATGTAGTATGTTAAATTACATATACCCCCCTTGATCTATGACCGAAATACCCAAACACAATTCTTGTTCGACAATTTACCATGTACGACCCTAAATTATTGCCGTATCCAACAAATTATTGTTGGGATTTTTGGATAATGCTGTTGAAAATTAAGTGCTCCCTCAACAATACCCTATTGGGTCATATCTTTATTTTGACTCATTTTTTCAGACAACATTGCCCTTGCCCTTGAATGTAATATTCCAATACCCATTTATGTTCGAACTTTTTTTCTTCTCAAGCATTTTACTGATGTTATTATCCAAACCAATCGGCAGAAGGAGTTTCTTGATAAGTACGACAGCTTTGCTCAGCTCGTCGCTAAGATTTATCCGACGGAGACCATTCCGGCCGTCACCGAAATGAGAGATCTTTTGGCATCCATGTAGAACAACATCCATTCCGCAGGTTTTTTTCCTAATTTGTTAATTTTGTAAAGTCGTCTGTTGTGTTTTTTCTCCCCCTCTGTGTGGTGTCCAATTTGATTTATTCATAGACCACTCTTAGTTGGGTGAAGACATTTACTGAGTTAATGTATGTATCATCATCGTATTTAGAGATAATCTTAGTGTAGTCATTAGTGAGCTATTCTGGTCCGAGTTTCTTATTCACTACCGCGGCAGAAAAACAAAATAACAATGTAGAAAGTGTAACATCTGTGAGAAAATATGTTTGTTGTAGTAATTTACATACATTGATTGGTGCTCGTTTTCTTTCTTTCTTTTATATATTCTATTTATTCTGGATATGAGTCGGGACGAACCATTAGTGTATGAACTCTTCATGTCAATAGTGGTTGAGCTTGCAGATACTTGAATAGAAGACTTCTAATTAAACTAGCATTATACCGAACTCCGACCCAATGACAGAAGAACACCCCGCATGCAAGAACAAATGTTGGACTATAAAAAGTATTGTTTTGCTAAAAGTGTGGATCTCGGGGACCTTAAATTATGAGATTTCGTAATCATCAACAACTGAAGATAACATATTATAATCATTAAACCAAATAAATGACGATATATCATCAAAACCAAGTATCGTGTACAGTTCTTGGCCTTGTGAGTTGTGACATTGCCCATTGGCTTTCATTTCACACGTTTTTTTCCCCCTTTTGAAAATGTTTTTGGACATGACCACCCACCACCATTGCCTGTCGAAAACTTAATCAACACAAAATTATTGCTCTGTTTTCCATGTTGCAATTCCGCCCTGGACTGTTCCTGAAATTTCAACATCATATTCAACTTTTGACTCAATAATCTCCTGGTCTCGTAAGGAAGCATTAATTATGGTGTATTAAATCTTTTTATTTGATTTAATTTTGTGTTAGTCAGGTGATATTAGGTTATTCGGGCCTGATTAGGTGATATTAATCTCTATTAATATTGATTAACCTCTACTACGAAATCATGAAGAGTGGGTGCGATTAGGTGAGATTACAATTAAGTGAAATTATAATTCATTGTAGGTAAATGTAATCTGACATATTTAACATAATATTAATTATAATTCATTTAAATCTAACATATCTAATATAATATTAACTATAACTTATTGAAGTTTTTTTGCAAACTCAATTATCGAATATAAAATTGTTTCTTGAATGCTTATGTATAAACACACCTTAATCTTAACTAATAAATATGATGGAGATTAATTTTAAAAAAATAATATTGTATAACTAACGCTTCCTAGTAGTATCCGGTCATATTATAATGTTTTTAAATTGTTCTCCCATAACTTGTCCAAAAATATGTCGATATATTTTCCCTATAAGGTTAAGCAACGGTCCCCTGCAAACATTTTTGAATCACAAAATCAACGGCTACCTATTGTAGCTTGGAGGCTGCTAAATTTAATTCAATCTTTGGTTATAACTTATAATGATAGGTAAAAGAAACTATAAATTTCACTTTCACTCAAGTATTATGAGTGTTGACTTTGTCAATCCTCACTTTTTAAGTTAGGCTTTTAGTACTTGGATTGGAACTTATTACACGAGCATCGACACATGTTACGGGTAGATAGAACTATTATATACACGAGTATCGACACGTCACGGGTAGATGCTTAGATTGTGATTATAAGATTTTTTAAGAGAGAGAGAAATGCAAGCTTCGATATGTTGGCAAAGACGGATCACAATATTAGAGATGACTGTGTGATATGGGAAAATCCGCCGGCTGATCTTACCAAGCTGCTGAGAAATTAAGCCTCGGTTGGGCTTGCTCCATCTTCCGGACCAAAAAAAAAAAAAAAAAAAAGATTTTCTCTTTTGGGTAGATAGCCATATATACAGTATATACCATCGTTTCATGAATTTTCTTTCAAAAAAAAAAGTAGGTTGAATTATTTTCCCTCCCCCCACGCCAAACCACCCAACAACGTGACTTGCCTAAGTCAGCATGGGAAATTTAAGACATCTTTATGCAATATAATTATGCAGATATATAAATAAAAATGATGTGGTAAAATACTAAAATGTCGTATGATGCGGTAGAAATGCGGCCTCGGCCCGCGTTGGTTCTTCGGACATTCCTTTTTTTGCTTCCGGTTTTGTTACGGCTGATTTAGCTTGATTCGACCGTGTTGGCTGGTTGTCAAAAAAAAAAAAAAAAATGTCATGTGTATTGTTAACATCAAATGCCCTCGATCTCTCTATTGTGATTTGAAGTTGTTCTGATCAATTGGTACTTGAAGTATAGCCCACATACCATAATTGCGCTTAATAATGGAACGGAAGAAGCCAAGGAGTAGCAGTACGAATGCAGAGGGGCCTGAAAACTATTACAGTGCTGTAACTGTAAAGATGGGGTCAATTTTTGGATTGGGTTGAGCTTTTTGCTCCTCCGGGTCTACTCCATATTATTGTGCTTTAGTTGGGTACACTATGATGCATCCTACGATATTTTTTTGTTACGATGCGTGGATACGGACACGACGATATGAATGTGACACGGATACGGTGACACATTTTTTCTTAAATTTTTTATATGAGGAGTGTAGGACATGACATTCGATACGACACGACAAGATAATATTTTTAGAATAGTTCAGGCATCGTAGGATATTGTGCATCCACCATTTTTCACTTTGTTTTTCGGTTTCGGATGTTAGATTAGTTTAAGTAATAATTTTGTATTTGAATTTATGCATGTTATTCTAAAATAAGTAATAATAGAGCACTTTGGATTGTACTAGTCGTTGATTGATATTTCCCAAAGAGGTTGTAGATCGTAGTTTGACAATTCATACACCTAGACACACGAACATTAATTAGAAGGATACATCGAGCGATTTCTCAACTTAGATATTCCGACGCTCAAGTTAACTAGTGTTACTTTGAAATTTGGATAACAAGAAAGTTAAAATGAGTAAAAATGTATAAGTTACGTTATATTTCTCAGATTGATTCAAGAAGTATTTATAGTGTTGTGTAATAGGTCATTTTTAAGGTGTCGTAGAGAGGGGAAACCCTAACTTGTAGAGATTGATTCAAGAAACATTTATAGTGTTGTGTAATATGTCATTTTTTATTAGAAGGATATATCGAGCGGTCTCTCAACTTAGACGTTCCGACGCTCAATCCAACTAGTGTTACTTTGTAATTTGGATAATAAGAAATTTAAAATGAGCAAAAATGTATAATTAAGTTACATTATATTTTTCAAATTGATTCAAAAAATATTTATAATATTGTGTAATAGGTCACTTTTAAGGTGTCGTAGAGAGGGGAAACCCTAACTTGTAGAGATTGATTCAAGAAGTATTTATAGTGTTGTGTAATAGGTTATTTTTAAAGTGTCCGGCGAAAGGGGAAACCCTATCTTGTGGCTCGAATTGCTTGTGCCGTGAGAGTGTGTGTGTAATTTTTTAGATCAAATCTTCAAAGCTTGAGTTTGTATTTAATTGCCCATGACAAATGGTACTTGATATATCTTATTATCTATGCGGTTTAGTATGATATTGTTCGAATTGGGCTAAGCTCGTACGAATTTATTTTTGAACATTTCCCAAAAGATCTCATATTAATAGAGTTGGATGAACACTTATATATTAAATAAATTTCTTTCAATCTTTTGATTTGAGATAAGTTTGCTTCCTAACAGCAAAAAATAAAATACTTGAATAGGAGATCAAGATTGAGCATTTAAAAAAAAAAAATTATGAAAAAATGTTTATAAAACATGTGCATTTGCGACAAGATTAGAGAGATCTAACATGTTCACGTGGAGAAGTCAGTTGGCTCGATCTAGCATCATGATCCAAAGTTGGTAGAAACTGCAACTACAATTTGGAGTTAATAATTAATTGCTGGTATCATTTCTTAACATTTAATTTGATGATTAGAAGTTATTATTTAGTAAGAAATACTAATTTTTAAACAGTTCATTAGATGCTTACAATGTCCCACAAACACGTGCATATAGGTACGATCTTTTTGGCCGGTAGTGCACCGCCGTGGAATGGTCGGAGACCCTTATTTGTCTCCATCTTTGACTTCCAAATCACGGCGGACACGCCGTCCGCCGCCGGTGCAATTCCGTCCACTTTTGTAAATGTGAAAAAGGAAACACCCTTCAACGGCGAATGAATAGTTTTGTTATTCGCTGTTGAATATTCAAATTTTGGTTCCATTTTCTTTGGTCAATAACTCAATATTAGGCAACATTTGGACATGAAAATTTCCGAAACTGATGATAAATTATGCTTATGATATTCAACTAATATTGGAATAAAATGTTGAAAATAGAGAAGGAAAAGAGTAGAAACGGTGAGCATCTTATAGTGTCGGCATGAGTTGGACTGATATATATACTTTAATTTCATATATGAGTTTTATAGATCCATTTTCATTGGGGAAATTAAAATTTAAGTATATTAACTCGAACAATTCAGTATTTTTGATATATTTTATTTTTTTGGTGATAAAATAGGATTATATATTTAAAATCAAGTAATTTAGTGTATATTTTTTGCCGGAAACTAATTTTTCCACTGGAATTTACACGTGGTGAACTTCTAGTTCGCTATGTGTAAAACCGGATCAGGTTTCCGACATACAAAATTGAAATCCGGTTAGAAAATACATTACATTGCATGATTTTTAAAATATAGTCTTATTTTATGTCAAAAAATAAGATATAATAAAAACAATAAATTGATTGAAATTGATATACCAAGTTTATAATTTTCCCCGTTTTTATATGTACATGATAGTTACATTTAACTAATTAAGTTCTTGATTGTTAGATATCTCATATCTTATATGTATTTAATAAGAAATGCCCAATATAATTGAGAGTCAGAGTGAAGACCCTTGACATATTCAAACATTGAATTATCTTTCATATTAAATTATGTGTATAATATGTTTCATAATATACATGTATGTATAGTATCTTTTCTATTATTATTTTCATTTTCTCTTATAGGAAAGGTTTGTCATTAAAGCTTAAAATTTTATTTATAGATAACAAATGCAAAACTAAATATTCAAATATATGGAAATACGTGTTAGTTTAAGTGATTAAAAATTCTTTCTACAAAGATTTTGAATTTCAATCTCTCTTATCACTTGAAAATGTGTATTTTTTAAAAAATAATATTAAAATATGAAATCTCTACTAACATATTAATAACGTCCCAAATAAAGAAAAAGGTCATGTAAAAGAAAGAGTGAACCCAAAAAAAAAAAAAAGGGTTAATTACACAAACCCTCTGTCCTTTGGGCTTTAGGGCGAGTTGCCTCCCATCCTTTCATTTTGGCTATTTGCCCACTAACTTTTCAAAATTATTGCACTTAACTCCTTTTCAATGTTTTCCTCTCCCCAAGAAGAACAAAATTCATATCCCATTCGATCCTATTGGCCATTGGAAGCGTTGGAATTTACATGCAAATCTTCGCCGCCATTCGTCAATCGTCATCTTTGATCGATGATTTCTTATCCGTTGGTTATCGAATTTTGATTTTGAGACCACCATTTTGTTCTTTGAGTCGAGACATTCGATTTGATGTTTAATATCAACACGTTTGAAATCTGATTTGTATAAATTTAACCTTATAAATCACGCCCAAAAAAATAAACAAAATATTCTTTAAGATTCCACCGAAAAGGAGTTAAGTGTAACGATTTTAAAAAATTAAGGGATAAATCACCCAAAATAAAAGGATAAGGGATAACCCATCTTAAGGCCTAAAAGATTGGGAGGGGTGAGGACAGAGAGGTTTGTGTAATTAATCAAAAAAAAAAAAAAAAGTGGCATTCATAGTGGTGCGATCAATTCAATGATTCATGCACGCCTTCCACGACCCTAAGTCCTAACATTTCTTTTTTTCTTTCTCTTTTAATTTTCAAAATTTTTTATGCATTTTAATTAAGAAAAGAGAAAAGCAAATAGTTATCTGAGGGCCACGTTTCCCACTGCAAAGTGCAAACATTATTATTTCTTTTAGAGTCTTGCAATCACCTTCACCATTGATTTATTTATTCACGTCAACCACTGTGGCTGTCTATTTATATTCAACCAACAACATTCATCGTCAACATTAGAGCACCAATTCAACGCACTCAAGCTTAGCTCAAGCTCAGTAGCCATGGCGGCCTCCTCTTCTCTCTCATCTTTCTCTTCTTTGCACCCCAAAAACATCTTCCCTCAAAGATCACCAACAAAAGTTAACTCTTCTGCAAAGCCCTTCAAAGGCTACTCAGTCACTGCCGCTCCACCGCGCATCTCCGCCACCATATCGGAAAAACCCTACATTTCTCAGCCAGCGCCGCCGCAGAAATCTTCCCAACTCCCCCTCCGCAGGATCCCCGGCGATTACGGGCCGCCGTTGATCGGGCCCTGGAAAGACAGACAGGACTACTTTTACAATCAGGGCAGAGACGAGTTCTTCAAATCAAGAATCCTGAAATACCAGTCCACTGTTTTCAGAACAAACATGCCGCCGGGCCCGATGATCTCCTTAAACCCTAAAGTCGTCGTCTTGCTCGACGGAAAAAGTTTTCCGGTGCTTTTCGACACCGATAAAGTCGAAAAGAAGGACCTTTTCACCGGAACTTACATGCCCTCCACCGAACTCACCGGCGGCTACAGAATTCTCTCCTTTCTCGACCCGTCGGAGCCCAACCACGCCAAGCTGAAGAAACTCATGTTTTTCCTGCTCTCTTACCGCCGCGATCACGTTATACCGGAGTTTCACCGCTGCTACACGGAGCTGTTCGAGGGTTTGGAGAAGGAGTTGGCTTCTAAAGGGAAAGCCGCCTTCGGCTCCGGCAACGATGAAGCCGCTTTCAATTTCTTGGCCCGATCATTCTACGGCGCCACCCCGAAAGAAACCCAGCTGGGATCCGACGGCCCGAAGATCGTCGGAAAATGGGTTGTCTTCCATCTTCATCCTGTCCTGGTTCTGGGCTTGCCCAGAGCCATAGAAGATGGCATTTTGCATACATTTTCGCTTCCGCCATTTTTGATCAAGAAGGATTATAAGAGACTATACGATTTCTTCTACCAGAATTCCACCCCAATCCTCGATGAAGCTGAAAAACAGGGGATTTCCCGCGACGAGGCCTGCCATAACCTCATCTTCGCCACCTGCTTCAACTCCTTCGGCGGCATGAAGATCTTCTTCCCCAACATGCTCAAATGGATCGGCCGCGCCGGCGCCAACCTCCACGGCGATCTCGCCAAAGAAATCCGCTCCGCCATCAAATCCGGCGGCGGGAACGTCACCATGGCGGCGATGGAAAACATGCCCCTGATGAAATCAGTCGTCTACGAGTCCCTCCGCATCGAACCACCGGTGCCGTCGCAGTACGGCAGAGCAAAGCGCGATTTCGTGGTTGAATCCCACGACGCTGCGTTTCAGATCAAGGAGGGAGAAATGCTGTACGGTTTCCAGCCCTTCGCCACCAAAGACCCAAAAATATTCGACCGGCCGGAAGAATTCGTGCCGGAAAGATTCATTGGAGAAGAGGGAGAGAAGCTTCTGAAGTACGTGGTGTGGTCTAATGGGCCGGAGAACGAGAGCCCCACCGTGAACAACAAACAGTGCGCCGGAAAAGATTTCGTGGTGCTGGTGTCGCGGCTGCTGCTGGTGGAGTTCTTCCGCCGCTACGACTCGTTTGATATTGAGGTGGCGAAGTCGCCGTTGGGCGCCGCCGTGACTGTGACGTCGTTGAAGCGGGCGAGTTTCTAGAGCGGTGGCGGACGGTTGCCGGTATTTTGTTGGATATTTTATTGCGGCGGCGGGATTTTGATTCGCCGGTGTTACAGGTGGCGAGATAGCATTAGTTAAACTGTACATTTTGACTGTTCGGTATGAGTCAAAGAGTACGATACTGTGGGGTTGTACAAATTGGGTCATATGTTAAATTTAGAGTGTATTTTATTTTTATTTTTTAATTTTCTGATAATTTTGTACTAAAGTATAATCATATAATAATATTTTTAATAATAATTGAAATTCAACTCATTAATTTTCGTTTTTAATAAAGTAAAGATTTCTATTATCGTGCAAGCCACAATACCCGTTACTGAATTACATAATATAATTATGGATTTCCTGAATATGCTGAAAAAAGAAGAAAAAGAGATATATACATTCTTTTTAGAAATTAAAAAATTCTTATTAAAATTCAGTTAATCTAATTAGATGAGCCACAAAATTCATTATGCAAATGTTTAGTATTTTCATTGAATCGAGAGATATACCCGCATACGTACTATAATACTTTTTTTCTTTTTATCACGTTATAAATACTTGATATCACGTTATCTAAGTTATTATATATATATATATTGTCAGAATATATACTGCAAATAATGACTAGGTTAGTAGGTTTGAGACTTCACTGAATTCTGACTTCTCCAGAGGGATGGGTGTATCATATGGTAATTTCAGGTTGTGAGACGGTCGGAGTCGGATTCGGATTCGAGACGGATCAAAAAAATCCGATTCAAATTGATAAGAAGATTTGAATCTAGAAATAATTTGGTTGGATCAGATTCGATTTCAATTAGAATAAAATATATTTTTTATATGAAATATATATAAAAAATATAAATAAATATATAATATTATTTTATAATAAATTCTTTATTATTTTTATTTATATTCATATAAAATATGTTAATTTAAGCTTACTAATAAAAGATGATATACTTTTTAAAAAAATAAATGGTGCAAATTTCGTTACACTATAGATATGTTGAAATTTTAATTATAATTATTAATATTTTTTTAATAAAAAAATTTAATAAATATCACAAAGCCTTGAGATTCAGATCTTTAATGAATTTTAAAAATATTAAATTCATATTTTTATAATCACATATGATTAATATGTTAAAATTTGAATTGGATTAGAATTAAAATTCAACCAATGGACGGCAATTATCCCCATTTTCAAAAAAAGGCCACATGGGCCACTATGTCACGTTATTTGGGCGGACCGAATTTGGCACCAACTTTTTTAGGAGAGTTTGGTATTTTATTTATGTGGATTTGATCACTTGGTGTTGTGGCTTGTTGCACATTGGATCTTATATAATTTCAGGTCAAATTTTAATCTTTTACCTCACTGATAACTTATCTTAACAGTATATTATAGTATATTTCACTTATTTTAATTTGTCGAAAATGGTATGAGTGTGCGTGTATTAAAAAAACATAGGCGATAAATGGTAATAGCATATTAATTAAAGAATATTGTACCAATAAGGAATACAAAATGAGTAGAAAAAATTCATTCTAACATCAACGCAGGAAACTATTATATAATCCATGGTAAATTTTGATAACAATAAAAAAAGAAAAGTAAACAAATGCACATTGAGCTAACTCAATTCTGGAAAGCTAGCAAAACGGACGGACGACTTAAATGGTAAGTATGTGCACCTGTAAATCGATAGGAGGGTAGTTGGAAAATCAACATTAATTCTTTTTAAAAAAAATAAATAAATAAAAGGGGTTAATTACACTTACCCCCATCCTTTGGGACATAGGGCGCTTTGCTCTCCGATCAAGTTGAACTTTGACTGTGGATTTCTCCTCCGTAATGTTGATCCAAGAGTTAAAACCACTACCATCGTGTTCTTCTCTCTAAGAAAAACAAAATCCATATCTCATTCGACCCTATTGGCCGTCGGAAGCGTTGGAATTTGCCTGCAAAGCTTAGTCGGCCGTGCGTCATTTTTGACCGATGATTCCTCATTTTTTGGTTGTCGGATTTTGATTTTGAAATCATTGTTTTGTTCTTTGCGTCGAGACCTACGATTTGACGTACAATATCAATCCGTTCGAAATATGATTTGTACTAATTTAACCTTACAAATCAAGTCAAAGAAAAAAATAAACGAAATATTCTATAAGATTTCACTAGAAAGGAATTAAGTGCTACAATTTAAAAAGATCGAGGGATTAATCGCCCAAAATGAAAGGATAGGGAACAAAGTGCCCTGTGCCCAACCCACGAGTGTAAGTGTAATTAAACCAAAAAAAAAAAAAAAAAAAATCTGGAAAGCTTGTCACCGCGAACGCATGTTAACACGTGGGAAAAGTTTATTTGTCAAATAGTGTACCAGTACTTTAATCCTCACGAGTCACAAGCTAGTTCAACTGTTCAAGAAATATTTATTAAAGAATGGAACTTTATTTTAAGTCAAAAAGAAAACTTTCTCAATTGTGGCGCATATTTGACGCTGATATCTTGGAATTTTCAAGCTGACGCATTTAACATAATCAATATAATAATATATCAACTTTATGTTAACTAAGAAAGGCTAGAAGTTAGGAGTTTGTTGTATACGTGATCATGTAGAGTTATTTCTTTCCTTTTTTTCTAGCTTAGGGTTGTTGTATATTGCTTCTTTGTATACGGTTCTTGTACAATATTTCATTTATACAGAATTACGAGAATAATAGAAAATCTTCCCAAATATATTTTCTTTAAAGTTTAACATGGTATCAGAGCGGGGGACGATCCATTAAACGGATCCGAACCTTGTTCATCATATACCGTACCTTTCCCGGCTATGGCCGAACATAGCAGTCACTCAGGCACCGACAAGGAATCGCAACAACCCATCGATTCCTTGGCCACGCAACTAGCAAGTATCCTTCAAAACCTACAACCCCAAACAGAGAACAATCAATCACCAATACCTCAGAATGTGTCAATCAGCATAAAATTGAATCAATTCAATTATTCACTATGGTCTCGATTGATGAAGATGGCAATCGGAGGCCGAGAAAAATTGAATCATGTCACCGGAATACCAGTCCCGCCGGGGACGGATCACCCAACTGACCAACGATGGGAACAGGCCGACCTCATCATGTGCTCTTGGATTCTCAACAATATGGAGCCAGAATTAATCAACAATTATGCCGAATACCCCTCGGCGAAAGCTCTTTGGGACGGATTGAAGACCACATATGGTAGAGCAGCGATAGCCTTCAAATCTATGATCTTACAGCACGTACCAACAACACCAAGCAAGGATCGGACACTATCGAACAGTATTACAGTAACTTACAGAGGATATGAAGGGAGATTGAGGCTAGACAACCTAATCCGATAATTGAGGCTAGACAACCTAATCCGATAGTGCACGAGGAGGATATTTGAACCTTCAACCGCCTCAGATCCGAAACATACGACTCCGACAGGCGAGGGTTAGAAACTTCTCCTCGTGCACCATCGGATTAGGTTATCTAGCCTCAATCTCCACACTAACACTTGTTAGGAATAGTGCCCTTAAAACAGATGTTGCTTTACTATTTCCTTGTAAAATCACAAACAGTCGTGGGATAATAAAAGAAATGATTCTATTCATAGGCAATCACTTCTTTATGTGTTTATTTATGTCTGTTTGGGTTTGACTGTAGTTTGCATGTACTGAACTCCCCTAATCCGATGAGGCCGTTAAGAACTTTTTCGTTATGAGAACGGCACATGAAACAAGTTCTTAACTCCATAGGCGAGGATTAGAAACTTCTCCAAGCCAATGAGTCCGATAGACAGTGGGAGTGTCGACCTTGACTCTACTAAGACTTGCTTATGTGATTATGTCATTTTGAAGGATCACTCAGTTTCATGGAGTGATAAGTGCATACGTTGATGCGTTCATAATACATAGGGTGATTATTACAAGAACTTCATCACTGAGATGTCCCGCGTGAGAACATTCCTTAATGGTAAAGGAAGTTTCCAAAAACTTCCAGATTAGGAAATATCTCACAGGTCAATGAATTGATTCATTAATCCTTAGACTTGAGTTTCTGTAATGTCTCACATGAGCTAACTCTGTAATCTTTGATATAGACTCAAAAGGGTGTCACCATATAGACACCTGAACCACGACCTACGTTGGGTAAACACAAGTGACATATGAAGAATTAGTAGAATCGATAAAGGACCTACACTTGTTAAGAACAAGAATGATCTCTTACTGATTAAGTTGTTCGTAGTCCATTAAACATTAAACCCTTGGCTAAGGTGGATAAAAGATCAAGATATCAAGAAAATGGGGTTTTCTTGGATTGAGATCTAAATGGATATGAAACGAACTTAACTTTAAAAATCAAGAATATTTAGGCTCTAAGAATATTCCCATGCCTTAGTTCTTGATTGAGAGATGGAGTTGTAGGAGGATCATATTTCACTGATTGTCATTGACTGAAAGGTTCTTCAATTCATTTCGTTATTCGGCTAGGGGTCACACACCCATTGCTAGATTACGGTAGTGTGATCTGTGAAGTGATTAATGAATTAGGGAATTAATTAATTACCGTCACTGCTAATCGAATAATGAACCTAAAGGGTCACACACAAATCCTAGAATACGAGGGTTATGGTAGGAAGTTAATATGATTAACAAAGGATCAAAATAGTTGATCAAAACGAGACACAAAACGTGACTGTTGCCACGTGTCATGTACACGTGGCTACCACGTATCACGCGGCCAACGTGACTGCCACGTGTCACGCACATGTGGCTTAACACGTGGCCTCGTGTGTACGATTTATTTCGTGCGTGAATTTTTTTTCTAGAATTAATTAATTAAAGTGTAATAAATTAATTTTGGTCTTTTAATTAAATTTGAATTAATTGTTAAGACTATTCTCAAATAAACTTAACCCAATAAATAATTAATTGGGAATTAATTTATTTATTGAATATTAACTTTTAAAAAGTTGAAAAGTCCAACTTCCTATTGTAGGAGAGAGAAGTCTTATCTTAGACTTGAAGAATAAGTTAGGAACCTATTATTCCAATTAAATAAAATAATTAAATTAGTTAATTAGTGAGCAAGAAAACAAAACCCATTAGTTTAGAAAACCCTAATAGGGTTCGAACCACCTAGTATAAGTATTAGGGGTGGTGCTTCTCTTATTTTTTAGATCAACACTCATTGAGAAAATCCAAAAGAAAAGTTTTCAAAGTAAATCCTAGCCTAACACAAGCCATAGAACTAGCATTCTCACTCGCTTGATCGTGTTCTAGGATTGGTGTGGAAACGCTTTGGAGGGCTTCTGATTTGGAGTCTAATTCGAAGGCCGTTCGAGGGATTTCGCTTGAAGGGTGTTCGTTAGACGGTAACGACATCACTAGAAAGCTTCTACATTTGTAAGTTTCTAAAACACCCTACGATACGATACGGAAATTGCAAGACAACGATTAAACTTTTGAAAATTTTAAACTTCCGCTGCTCAACTCTTTCGTGTTTTCCAACAAGTGGTATCAGAGCCACCTTACAATGTTCGTACTATATCTTTATTGTTTTTGGAATTTTGATTGAAAATTCTTGAATTTGGATATTGGTTGTGTATTCTTGGTTTTTGTTTTAAAAACGAATCTGTTGGATCAAAACTGTTTCTTTAAATTTTATGCAAAATTTGTTTTCGTTTTAATCTAGTTTCAAACTGTTTTAATCTGGATTATTTAGAACTGTTTTAATTCGAAATTGGATTGATTAAATTTGTTGAAATTACGAAACGAGAAATACGGAACGGGCTCACCCGCACGCGCGCAACACGTACGCGCATGGGGCTGCATCACGCAGCCCCGCACCACCGCCAACCAACGCGCACAGACGCCGGGCGTGCTGTTTCACCCATGCCTGCCGAGAGCGCCTGTTCGCAGGCGCTCGGTCGCGTGCGCACGCTTGCGGGTGTCTCCCGCCTCATTCCGGCAGCTGCGCGGGCAGTGTGTGCAGTGTTGCCTGCTCGCGCACGCCTTGTGCGCGCACTTACGGCCGGCGGCCGAGCGCCTCGCGCAGCCTGTCCCGGGACCCTGTTTTCGTTTCGTGTTTCGAAGTTTCGAAAATCCCGAATTACGAAAATTTGATTTTGTTTTAAAATTATAAAATTATTTATTTGAAATAATTATAAATTTTGGGATTTTATGAATTAAAGTCAAGTTTTAATTTTCCGAGAAAATAATAAATATCACTTTGAATGATATTCTAGACAAAATTTAATTTTGAATTAATTGTTGTTTTGTCAAGATCCGGTGATTCGATTTTGAATAAATTCTTGAATAATGAACTAATATTCAAATTATTTAAGTTAGTTGTAACTTAAAGTCAAGGAAATTTTAAATTTAATTGGTAAATTTAAATTCAAGAGGAATCATGCTAGTTTTGGTGATCTTGGGTTAGTCTTATGTAGTGTTTTCAAAACCGGACCGGACTGCCGATCGAACCGGTTCAACCGTGGCCGGCGAGGGGTCCGGTCCGAACTAGCCTTCTAAACCTGCAGTGATCGGACCGGTACATGGCCGGAAAAACCGGCCGGTTAACCGGCGTTTTCGGCCATGAAAACCGGACCGGACCGCCGGTTGACTAAATATTCAAAAAAAAAAAAAGAAAAATTATATTTGCTCCTTGAGGCTTGGTGCTCTCTTCCGATTTTCATTTTTCAACAATGTTTTTGACTTCTTTTCTTCTCCAAAACTTAAAACAGTAAGAAATTAAAAGTTTTTAGAACCTAAATCCGGCCGGCCGGCCGGCCGTCCTCACCATCACCTCTTGCGCAGCTGCCTCCATCTTCACAATCTCCGACCGGCAGTCTGCTCTTCCACACATTTGTATTCTCTATTACTCTGATGCGTGAGAAAATCTGTGGTTCTCCTGGAATGCTGTGTGCGAGAGAAAAGGCATGAGACAACTATTGGGTTTGATATTGAAAATATTAGATAGGCCCATTAGGGTTTTAGTAGTGAATATAAATATATATAACTAACAGCATTTATGTATGTCCTTTTTTATTGAATATTTAATATAAGTCAAAATATTTATTATCTTAATGCTATCCATTTAACTTTTTCTGCTTTTAACTTAAAAAATGGTGTAATTAAATTCTAAACTTTACATAAAAAAAATATATTTAATGAAAGTAAAAAGAATAAATCTATATTGTCAAATTTTTATTTTTATTTTTTTGGTACAAATCTATATTGTCAAATGAGACTATGAGAGTACCATTAAATGTATTATATAATAGTAAAATTAATAATATGGTGCACATTTTTTATTCTTTTTATTTGTTAAATGAAATTTCAATTAATTGTTATATATATATATATATACAAATAATATATAGTTATAAAATTAATAAAATAATAATAATTATTTATGATGTCACACCGGTTGAACCGATCGAACCGGTAACCAGTAGAGCTACTGGTTTGACCTCCGGTCCAGTTTTGAAAACATTGATCTTATGTATGTTTTAAATTCTACACATGGATGATTTCAATTGGGGTCGGAGCCCCATAGTTGCGCGTTTTCAATTGGGGTTGGAGCCCTACTTATGTGCTTACTGTTATGTATTTATTATGTGGCTTTTCTTATTATTGTTTTTGGGTCGGGGTATGCCCCGTGTATTTGTCTATGGACAATATGAAAATGGAGCCATATTACTTTATGTAAAGAGAGTAGAACTTAGGAAGTGAGGTTTTATTTTCATTTTGGAGACAAGCACCCATGGAATAAGAAGGATCCACAAGAAGCACTTGAAGAACGGTGGCCATAAGAAGACCCCTCAAAATGTTTAGGAGGGTTTTTATTAGATGTAATAGATAGGGCGTTTTTCCATTAAATTCTGTATCCCTATGTGATATGAACTGTCTTATGTGGCATGAATGTTAGAACTAGTGATTTTGGAGTGGCTCCCAAAATCACATATAAGATAGGATACCCATGATCATCTCATAATTAGTATCATGCTAGGATATGTTATCTGCTAATTGCTTCTGTGATGGACTTTATGTGAAACTGCATGAAACAAGACAATTAAAATTTGGATAACATTATTTGTTGGTGAGGTCACTCTGGACAACCCTCCGGAAATTCGAAAATCCCACTTAAATATTGAGCAATTTCAAATAAATAGGTATTTTATCACGGTAATAAAATCCCTAGCATTCCATCAATAGGATTTAGGACTTAATAAGTGAAACTAATTGCTGTCTCACGAGTCATGGGGTAATTAGTGTAGCTTATTAACTCTTAGTTTCCTGATTAATTATTTTAGGGTTAAACCTGGCAACCCCCTGTCCTTTGGGGGGTTTTGTACTTTCCACCCTCTCCTTTTTTTTTTGCATTAAACCCCTCAACCTTCGAAAAATCGCACACTTGATCCCTTCTAAAAAACTTTAATAAAGCATATTTGTACGATGATGATATCAAATGTGTTGTTATGATATATCAAATTGAAACTCTCGACGCAAGGAACACAACAATGGTCTCAAAATCAAAATCCGACAACGGACGAAGAAGAAATTATCGATCAAAGGTGACGCACGACAAACGAAGTGTTTGGCGGCTAATAGGGTCGGATGGGGTATGGATTTTGTTCTCCTTGGAGAGATGAGCACGATGGCGGTGGTCTTGGAACTTGGATCGCCATGACGGAGGAGAAATCGATAGTCAAAGCTTGGTCAAAGGGGTCAAGTGTGTGATTTTCAAAGGTTGGGGGCTTTAATGCAAAAAAAAAAGGAGAGGGGGGAAAGTGCAAAACCCCCCAAAGGACAGGGGGGTTGCCGGGTTTAGCCCATTATTTTAAATAATTAATATTTCTTGACCATTTTGGAATGGGCGATGTCTCACGAGTCGTGGGTCGTTCCGAACTAAGTTTGGTTGAGATTTTATGATTGATGGGTCCTGCTCAACACTAAAGTAGATATGGATGTCTCACGAGTCGTGGGTCCAAAACTAAGAATGCTTGGGATCCTAGTGCCCATTGCGAAAATAAGTTTCTTCTAAAGTCGTTTGGGATTTATATACTTTTTAAAAATAGTGGGAGAACATATTTCTAAAGACCTTGATAATATGTAATCGTTATTATTCAGCATGCTCATGATTTCTCTGTTTTTCCATTTAGGTTATAGTTATGTGATTCTCTATATTCTGAAATGGCAACCAAAAACCCTTTAGTATCCATCCTCGAATTAAACAAGTTGACGGGACCCAATTACTCTGATTGGCTTCGGAATCTAAAGATAGTTTTAGATTTTGAAAAGAGAAGATATGTTCTCTTCGAGGGAGAGCCTGTCGCTGAAGACGAGGCTCCGACTCTGGCCGAAAAAGAGACGATCGCGAAATGGTCTGAAGATAATCTTCAAGCCCGTTGCCTCATGTTGGCCAACATGTCTCCGGATATGCAAAGGCAACATGAGTCTATGAATAACGCTTGGGAGATTTATGACCATCTCGAGCAATTGTACCACCCCAAAGAGCGTGTTCTAAGGTATAACACCTCCAAGGAGCTCTTTCATCTCAGAATGAAAGAAGGTACAAGTGTCCTTGAGCACAGTCTAAAGTTTCTTGCTTTGAACGAGAAACTAACCTCCATGGAAATGCCACTGAGTGAAGAACTCGTTGTGGATTTGTTGCTCGCATCGTTTCCACCATCATTCAATCCTTTCGTGTTAAACTTCAACATGAATCATCCTCATGCTACTGTAGCTGAGCTGATTAGTCAACTTGTGACTGCTGAAGATAGGATAAAGAAGGATCATAAGGTAATGATGGTCACTTCCTCTTCTAGGCTATCCAAAGGCAAAGGAAAGAAAGTTCCTAAGAAGAAGGGATCTCTTAAACCCAAATGAGGGGTTAAAAAGAGAAAGACTAAGAAAAAAAGGGATCAGAGAGAGGATGTTTGCCACCACTGTGGCAAGAAAGGGCATTGGAAGAGGAACTGCCAAAAGTACAAGGATACTCTAAAAAATATGTGTTTATTGTTGAATAAATCTATCTATTGATTCTAAATCTTGGGTACTTGATACCGACTGTGGAGCTCATATCTGTAATGATGTACAGTTGCTAAATGAGGATCAACAGCTCAGAGAAGGAGAATGCGTCTTGAAGGTTGGGAATGAATCAAACGTTCAAGCTCAAGCCATTGGGACGTGTAGATTAGATTTAGGTGTCTTTACTCTAGTTTTGAATAAAGTCCTTTATGTACCTTCTATTATTCGTAATATCATTTCCATTCCAATACTTGATTGTGAAGGTTTTGAGACTTTTTCTAGAAATGGAAACTTTTATCTTAAGAAGAATAAAACTTCCATTTTACTTGGTACATTATCTAATGGATTTTATACAAGTAAAGACACTAACATTTTGAATATACAACAAATAAACAAACGCAAAAGAGATGACAAGATCTCGGCTTCTTTATGGCACGCACGGTTAGGGTATATTTCCAAAGACAGGATTGCTAAGTTAACTAATTTAGGATCATTCTATGATAATGAACTTAAAGAGTTAACTCATTGTGAATCATGTCTTAAAGGAAAGATGGCCAAAACTCCATTTAATGGTAAAGTGGAACGTGCTACTAAAGTATTAGATTTAATCCATACTGATGTTTGTGGACCGCTTAGTGTAAGTACGAGAAACAATCATCAGTATTCCATAGCCTTTATAGACGACTTTAGTCGTTTTGGTTATGTGTACTTAATGAAGTATAAATCCGAAGCCTTTGACAAATTCTTGGAATTTCAAAAGGAGGTTGAGAACCAAACCAGTAACAAGATTAAGCCACTTCGGTCTGATCGAGGTGACGAGTATCTAAGTGACGAATTCCTTAATCATCTTAGAGATAATGGAATTATCTCTCAGTGGACTCCTCCGGGAACTCCTCAATTAAATAGAGTTTCGGAGAGAAGGAACAGAACCCTACTTTATATAGTTCGTTCCATGATGAGTTTCACTGAATTGCCACCTTCATTCTAGGGTTATGCCCTAGAATCAGCAGTTAAGATTCTGAATCTTGTTCCCTCCAAATCTGTACCCAAAACCCCATTTGAGATTTGGTTTGGCAAAATCCCTAATTATTCTTGCCTAAGAATTTGGGGTTAGAGGACAGTGGGAGATAAGCTTGAAGCTAGATCAAGTTTATGTAACTTCGTAGGATATCCTAAAGAGTCAAAAGGATATTACATCTACGATCCTCTTGAACAAAAAGGTCTTAAGTCAAGAAACACCACTTTTCTTGAGGACTCGTTCCTTAAAGAAAAGAAAGGCAAGATCGCAGAACTCGAAGAAATTCGAGACCAAGATCCCACGCTAAGTTTGGAGAAAAGTGTCCTTAAACCAATCCAAGAGAGTAATACATGTGAAAATCCTCCTTAAATAAGACGTTCTGAACGCATTCCTAGACAACCAGAAAGATGGTATGGTTTTCTCCACCAAACATCTCAAATAGATAATGATCCATTAACTTATGAGAAGACACTGTTAGATTCGGACTCTGAACAGTTGAAAGAAGTAATGAAATCCGAAATGGATTCCATGTACTCTAACCAAGTTTGGACCTTGGTTGATCCACCTGATGGAATTAGGCCCATAGGGTGTAAATGAATATATAAGCGCAAGCTTGGAGTAGATGGAAGCGTGGCAGCCTTTAAAGCAAGATTAGTTGTTAAAGGTTTTTGCACTCAAAGACAGTTTGATGAAACCTTCTCCCTGGTTGCAATGCGAAAGTTCATTAGGATATTGCTTGCCATTACATCATATTACGACTACGAAATTTGGTAAATGGATGTGAAAACTACCTTTCTCAATGGAGACATTGACAAAGACATTTACATGGAGCAACCCATGGGTTTCATATTCAGTGGGAGCGAACAAAAGGTTTGTAAGCTCCAAAGATCAATCTACGGATTGAAAGAAGCTTCTAGGAATTGGAATATTCGATTTGATGAAGCATCAAATCGTTTGGCTTTATTCAAAATTCGAATGAGTCCTGCGTGTACAAGAAAGAATTGGAAACCTCGGTTCAATTTCTGATACTTTATGTAGATGACATCCTCCTCATTGGGAATGTGAAGGATGACATGGAACCAATTTGAGATGAAGGATCTTGGTGATGCATCCTACATTCTCGGGATAAAGATATATCGGGATAGATCTAGGAGATTATTAGGATTATCACAATCGGTTTACATAGACAAAATACTGAAGAGATTTAGTATGGAAGAATCCAAACGTGGAAACTTCCAATAGGCCCGGGAACAGTTCTTTCGAAGAAGCTGTGTCTCAAGACTGAACTTGAAAAGTCCAAGATGTCCAGAATTCCTTATGCATTAGCTATAGCGTGTCTAGCCGATTCCAATTTGACCCTGGTAAAGGTCACTAGACTGCTGTAAAGAACATCCTTAAGTGCTTGCGAAGAACTAAGGATTTGTTCTTAGTTTACGGAGGCCAGCAAGATCTTATCATTAGAGGATACTGTGATGCAAGCTTTGCATCAGACATGGATGACTTTAAATCTATGTCAGGATACATATTCTACCTGAATGGCGGAGCAGTGAGTCGGAAAAGTTCCAAGCAAGCGACCACTGAGACCGAATACTTAGCTGCAAACGATGTAGCTAAGGAAGGTGTTTGGGTAAGAAACTTCATCCAAGAGTTGGGTGTAGTTCCTAGAATTAAAGACCCCGTTACAGTGTTTTGTGACAACACTGGGGCGGTTGCTCAAGTAAGAGAACCAAGATCTCACCAAAGGACCAAACACAATTTGAGGAAGTATCGTTAATTCGTGATATAATCAAGAGATGAGATGTGCAAATTGAAAGGGTCACATCGATAGAGAACATGACAGATCCACTTACAAAAGCCCTTAGTCAACAGGCTTTCGAAGGACATATTCAGAAGATGAGACTTAGATTAGCACCTGAATGGCTTTGACGGGCAAGTGGAAGATTGTTAGGAATAGTGCCCTTAAAGCAGATGTTGCTTTACTATTTCCTTGTAAAATTACAAACAGTTTTTGGATAATAAATGAAATGATTTTATTAATAGGCAATCACTTCTTTATGTGTTTATTTATGTCTGTTTGGGTTTGACTTTATTTTGCATGTACTGAACTCCCCTAATCCGATGAGGCCGTTAAGAACTTTGTTGTTATGAGAACAGCACATGAAACAAGTTCCTAACTCCATAGGCGAGGATTAGAAACTTCTCCAAGTCGATGAGTTCGACAGACATTGAGAGTGTCGACCTTGACTCTGCTGAGACTTGCTTATGTGATTATGTCCTTTTGAAGGATCACTCAGTTTCATGGAGTGATAAGTGCATACATTGATGTGTTCATAATACATAAGGGTGATTGTTACAAGAACTTCATCACTGAGATATCCCGCGTGAGAACATTCCTAAGTGGGAAAGGAAATTTCCAGAAACTTCCAGATTAGAAAATATCTCACAGGTCAATGATGTGATTCATTAATCCTTAGACTTGAGATTCTATAATGTCTCATATGAGCTAACCCTGTATTATTTGATATAGGCTCAAAAAGGTGTCGCCATATAGACACCTGAAATACAGCCTATGTTCGGATCACACAAGTGGCATATGTAGAATTTGTAGAATCGATAAAGGACCTACACTTGTTAAGAACAAGAATGATCTCTTACTGATTAAGTTGTTCGTAGTCCATTAAACGTTAAACCCTTAGTCAAGGTGGATAAAAGATCAAGACATCTAGAAAATGGGGTTTTGTAGGATTGAGATTGAAATGGATATGAAACGAACTTAACTAAAGATCAAGAATATTTAGGCTCTAAGAATATTCCCATGCCTTAGTTCTTGATTGAGAGATGAAGTTGTAGGAGGATCGTATTTCACTGATTGTCATTGACTGAAAGGTTCTTCCATTCATTTCGTTATTCGGCTAGGGATCACACACCCATTGCTAGATTACGGTAGTGTGATCTGTGAAGTGATTAAAGAATTAGGGAATTAATTAATTACTGTCACTGCTAATCGAATAATGAACCTAAAGGGTCACACGCAAATGCTAGAATACGAGGGATCAAAATAATTGATCAAAACGAGGTACAAAACGTGACTGTTGCCACGTGTCACGCACACGTGGCTTCACGCGTGGCCTCGTGTGTACAATTTATTTCGTGCGTGAATTTTTTTCTAGAATTAATTAATTAAATTGTAATAAATTAATTTTGGTCTTTTAACTAATTTTGAATTAATTGTTAAGACTATTCTCAAATAAACTTAACCCAATAAATAATTAATTGGGAATTTATTTATTTATTGAATATTGACTTTTAAAAAGTTGAAAAGTCCAACTTCCTATTGTAGGAGAGAGAAGTCTTATTTTGCTAGACTTGGGGAATAAGTTAGGAACCTATTATTCCAATAAAACTAAATAATTAAATTAGTTAATTAGTGAGCAAGAAAACAAAGCCCATTGGTTTAGGAAACACAAATAGGATTCGAACCACCTAGTATAAGTACTAGGGGTGGTGTTTCTCTTATTCTTTAGACCAATACTCACGAAGTGTTAAGTTTTTGAGAAAATCCAAAAGAAAAGTTTTCAAAGTAAATCCTAGCCTAACACAAGCCATAGATCTAGCATTCTTACTCGGCTACTCGCTTAATCGTGTTCTAGGACCGGTGTGGAAACGCTTTGGAGGGCTTTTGATTTGGAGTCTAATTCGAAGGTCGTTCGAGGGATTTCGCTTGAAGGGTGTTCGTTAGGCGGTAACGACATCACTAGAAAGCTTCTACCTTTGTAAGTTTCTAAAACACCCTACGATACGATACGAAAATTGCAAGACAACGATTAAACTTTTGAAAAATTTTAAACTTCCGCTGCTCAACTCTTTCGTGTTTCCAACAAGATTATGCAGGGACAAAGGAGTACACGGTGGCTTTTTGATTGCTGGGCCACCGACACTATGACATATGATCCAACTGATTTTTCTAGCAGCATCCCTCCAAATAAAACAACTATTCGGAATGCTACCGACAGTCTCTCATCGGTTCACGGATCGGAACTATAGCCCTTTCCCCCGCTTTAAAATTAAATAATTGTCTTTATGTACCTGATTTATCTTGCACGCTGCTTTCAATTTGACATGTTCTGAAAGAATTAAATTTTATGGTCCTGATGTACCCTACTTTTTACTTGCTATAGAATATTCAGTCGGGGAGAGTGATTAGGTGTGATACTGAACAGAGTAGACTAAACTATATGGACGAGGTGATTCAACAAGGAACTGCAGCGCTTACTCACGGGACAGTGAAACGCCAACAGTGGTTGTGGTACCGAAGGTTGGGACATCCCTCTGTAGGGTGTCTTCAGTCTCTATTTCCCAGTATTTTCTCACAGAATAGTCAGTTGTCGTGTGTGACATGTGTTATTTCGAAGAGTCATAGGCAGTCTTTCACTTCCTCGTACTTTAGGGCTAAAGACTTTTTTTCTTTGATACATTCTGATGTGTGGGGACCTGCCCCGAACGTTGGTGATCATGGTTTTAAATATTTTGTGTTATTTATTGATGATTATTCTCGGATGGTGTGGGTTTACTTTCTTAAAAACAAGTCTGATGTGTCTTTAAAGTTTATGGAGTTCTTTAAAATTGTTCAAACACATTAAAAATCCAACATCTAGGTTCTTCGGTCTGATAACGTTTATCAACTCAGCTTTAAAACAGTTTTTTCCGGACCATGGGTTAATCCACCAAACTTCCTGTCCATATACCCCACAACAAAATGGAGTAGCCGAACGTAGGAACCGCTAACTTCTCGAGATGACTAGGGCCCTCATTCTTGAATCCCATTGCCCTAAACATCTCTGGCCAGAAGCAGTAGCCACTTCAGTATATCTAATGAACCACTTACCCACCAAGTCCTTAAACCTTGACACCCCTTTACAACATCTGAGTAGTCGAGTCAGTATACCCTCCGGCTTGGTCCTCCCACCTCGGGTGTTTGGGTGTTCTGTCTTTGTCCACATTCCTAAATCTGATAGAACCAAGCTAGATCCTTGTTTCCTCAAGTGTGTTTTTGTAGGCTATGGGGTACACCAAAGGGGGTATCGATGTTACCATCCCGCCACTCGTCGTCTGTATACGACCATGGACTATGATTTCCTTGAAACATAATACTTTTTCACCCAACCTAGTGGTCAAGGGGAGAGTCACTAGCAACGGCTGGACCCACTAGGATGGATATCACCACATTGGCGTAACACAGTCCTAACAGAGTAAGTAGACGAAACCATCGAGCGGACCCACCACACAGTACAGTCTTCTATGCACTCTCATAACCCGATCACTCTGACTGATATCCTTGAGGTACGTGAGCATGATTCAGCTAGTAATGATATACCTTCCGGACAATGTGAATCTAACAGTGCAGGTCAAGGGGATGATGCAATGGATGAGACACAGGAATAGGGGGAGAGTGAGATATATGATAGGTGGAAAAAACAGGTGGAGGAAAAACAGAGAGGTCTATGTTACCTCTGAGAGCAAATAGGGGAGTCCCACCGAAACGGTATGAACCAGAGCATACAGGAAAAACTCCGAGATACCCTCTAGCTAACCTAGTCAGGGGGAGCTTATCTGCGCAAGCTTGTGCATATACTGCAACACTCCATGCCGACATGATCCCGAGTAAAGTAGAAGAGGCTCTAGCAGATGAAAAATGGGTTCAAGCAATGGAAACTGAAATGGAGGCACTTGAGAAGAACAATACATGGGAAAAGTGCATACTTCCTCAAGGAAAGAAGATGGTAGGATGTTGATGGGTCTAAACAGTAAAACATCGAGCAGATGGAAGTATTGAGATGTACAAAGCATGGTTGGTGGCAAACACAGACCTATGGCATTGATTACTCCGAAACTTTCTCCCCAGTGGTGGAGATTGATACAATCAGGGTGTTGTTCTCAGTAGCAGTTAACCGAGATTGAAAGCTACACCAGTTTGATGTCAAGAATGTGTTCTTACACGGAGATCTTCAAGAGGAAGTGTACATGAAACCTCCAACAGGGTTTACTAGGGATTTCGGAGATAGAGAAGTGTGTAGGTTAAAGAAGGCTATATAAGGATTGAAACAGTCACCTAGGGCTTGGTTTGGGAGATTTTAGCAGCCATGAAGAAGTATGGTTACCATCAGAGTAACTCAGATCACACGCTCTTCATCAAAAGGAAGGATGGGCTTGTAACGTGTCTCATCATTTATGTGGATGATATGATCATTATAGGAGACGACACAGAAGAAATCTCCCAACTGAGAGAAAACTTGTTTAGGGAGTTTGAGATGAAGGACCTCGGAAGGTTGAAGTACTTTCTCGGGATTGAAGTGATGAGATCCAAGAAAAGCATATATATCTCGCAACGAAAGTTTGTTCTTGATCTACTGGCTAAGACAGGACTATTGGAGTGTCGATCAGCTGGCACTCCCATGATGGCCAACCACGGTCTTAGAATAGTAGAAGGAGCACAAGAGACAGATAAGGCACAATATCAACACTTGGTGGGGAAGTTGATCTACTTGTCCCACACACGACCTGATATAGCCTATGCAGTGGGGGTGTTAAGTCAGTTCATGCATCAGCTTCAGAAGGAACACTTAGATGCGGCAATTAGGATTTGTAGGTACTTAAAGGGGTGTCCAGGACGAGGGGTTCTGTTTCAGAAGAATGGACATCTGGACATTGAGGCCTACACAGATGCTGATTGGGCCGGAAGTCCAGGGGATCAGAGGTCCACCTCTGGCTACTTCACTCTTGTTGGGGGAAATGTGGTAACATGGCGGAGTAAGAAATAGAAGGTGGTTGCACTTTCGAGTGTAGAGGCAGAGTCAGAGGGATTGCTCGAGGAGTGGCAGAAGTTCTTTGGCTAAGAAAGTTACTTGCAGAAATCGGCATTCCAATGACCAGAGCTTGTAACCTCATGTGTGACAGTCGGGCGGTGATTAGTATATCCGAGAATCCCGTGCACCATGATCGTACTAAACATGTAGAGGTGGATCGACACTTTATTAAGGAAAAGATTGAGGAAGGAGTAATCAAGTTACCATTTGTAAGGTCAGAAGATCAACTAGCTGATACACTGACGAAGGCAGTTAATGGTAGGATTTTTGGGAAATTTTTGAGCAAGTTGCATATCGGAGATCCGGCTATACAACTTGAGGGTAGGGATGTCAATGAGACGAGCTGGCTCGCGAGCTCCGCAAGCCAGCTCGGGCTAGGTTTCGTGGTTGGTGAGCCGAACCGAGCCATGACTCGGCTCGTACACAGAGCGAGCCAAGCCCAAGCCCGATTATTTGATGTTCGAAGCTCACGAGCCGACTCGCGAACTAAGTAAAAAAATAAAAAAATATTTTATATATTATATACACTATATATACATATAATATATATATATGTATATATTAAAACCCTAAATTGGCCTAATACAATACATATTACCGTCTCATTCACCCACCTAAGAAAAATCAATTTCTCAATCTTAAACTTCCGCCGCCACCATCAAAGATTGCTTCAAGAAACCACCACCTTGGAAAGCAGTACCGTTCTCCAAACCTTCAAGACGTCGTGACCGCCATCATCTTCTGCATCTTCAAAAGTGACCACCACCTTCCGCCGCATCTCTGCGCTGTCAATAGAAGACAACACTGTCCTCCGTATGAATCTTCAAAAGATGCCTACACTGCCGCCGACCTGCTTAACATCGGTTACTTGATGTGGGTTTCTTTCTAATATTTTTTCTCCTTTCTTAGAAACCCAGATCTTCTTAGACTTGATGTGAGTTTCTTTCTAATTTTTTTCTCCTTTCTTAGAAACCCAGATCTGATTTTAGATGAGATCTTTATTTTATTTTATTTTTGTTTTTCTTTCTATTTTTATGGTTGTTTACTTGTTCTAAATTATTCATTCAATTTTTTGGGTTTGTAGTCGATGTAGTTGCATCTATGTTGCACGGACACGGACCACCACCTTCCGCCGCATCTCTGCGCTGTCAAAAGAAGACAACACCGTCCTCCGTATGAATCTTCAAAAGATGTCAGGTTACGTTCAACTGAATTCAATCAATTATATATAGGGATAATTACATTCAACTACCCTCAGGTTTGGCCTAATTACAATCCGATCCCTATTCTTTGTATATTTACAATGTAGTCCCTAAACTTTGCCTTCCGTTTGAGGTCCTTGACGTCCGTTAGGGTTCCGTTAGGTTGGTCAGTTATCCTTCCCAAACTGCCTCTCAATTTATTACAAACACATCCCTAAAGTTTCTTTTTAATAACAAAACGATCCCTGTACTTTTTGGAATTTACAACGGACAATTGACTAACTTAACGGAAACCTAACGGACGTCAGGGACCTCAAACGGAATGTAAAGTTTAGGGACTACATTGTAAATATGCAAAGAATAGGGACTGGATTGTAATTAGGCCAAACCTGAAGGTAGTTGAATGTAATTATCCCTTATATATTTGATAAACGTGTAATTTGATTGATCATTATTACTAAAATCTGCATAAGGCATATACTAAGTTACAAGTGATATTCGCACCCTCTTTAAATTTGCATGACGGCATGATCAAATAGGTCTGGACTAATCCATTTCCAGAAATTGACAGGGTTTATCAAACTAATTTACTATGGTGATGAGCTCCGATCACTTCGTCCCGACTCCTGAACCATAGTGGGAGAAAAGCCCGCCTCCTTCTCCGACGAACTCGTGCCATTCGACTCACCTCGACTACCGAATTCCCGCTTCTCATCACTCGAAGAAGGCGACGATAACTCCATCATCCTCGTCCTAATCTGCTCCAACTCGAACGCAACTTCCATCATCGACGGCCTCATGTCCCGGTGAAAAGCCAGACACCGGAACGCCAACTCCGCCACCCTATGCACCGACGAAACAATCCAGGAATTATCCGCATCAGGTTCCAGGATACACGGATCGATAATCTCACCCAAACAATCCCTCCCAATCCTGTCCATAGCAAGACAGCTCAAATTCACCTCATTCAGATCCCGCCCAAAATCCACCGCCCTCAACCCCGTAATTATCTCCGCAAGCACCACCCCGAAGCTGTAAACATCGCTCTTATCAGACAAATGGAAGTTCTGATGGTACTGCGGATCCAGGTATCCGGGAGTCCCCTGCGGCCCCGTCGAGACGTGGGAGTAATCGATCCGCCCGATCCTCGAAAGCCCGAAATCGGCAACCTTCGACCCGTAATCGTAATCCAACAATATGTTGCTGGATTTCACGTCGCGGTGGAAAATCGGAGGGTTAATCTCGTTGTGGAGGTACGAAATCGCCTGAGCCGTTTCGCAAGCGATTTTCAGACGAATCGGCCAGGGGAGAGTTCCCTTCCCCTTTTCCCTCTGTAAATGCTCGGATAGGGTTCCGTAGGGCATGAATTCGTAGATTAAGATCTGTTGTTGGTTGTCGACGGAGCAACCGAGGAGGCGGACGAGGTTGGGGTGGCTCACGGAGGAGAGGAGCTTGATTTCGTTGATGATGTTGGAATTGTCTGTGTGTTTGATTCTCTTTATGGCGACCAATTCGTTGGTGTGGCTGAGTTTGCCGGCGTAGACGGTGCCGTAAGCGCCGTTACCGAGCCTTTTCTTGTCGGAGAAGTTGTCGGTGGCTTTCTCCATTTCGGTGTAGGTGTAGATTGGGATGGTTATGCCTGCTTTTTCGAGAAGGTCTCGGTTTTTTCTGCTTCGGCTTCTGAGCTTTGAGCTTCTGCGGATGGAGAAGAAGATGAGAGCGGAAATCACCATTAATGAAGCTCCGGCGGCGATCCCTGAGACGCAGAGTTGCGATATTTAGAGGTTTGCTGTTCTTTTAAATATATGTATATATATAGGGTGAAAAAGTTTTTTTTATTTATTTATTTATTTTCAGTCAACTCTTACATTTACATTTTACCACTTTTTTTTTTCTTGATCATTAATCTAATTTTTAAAATTTTGCACTTTCTCACTTTAGATTTTCAGAGTAAAATGCTCTGGTGGTACTTTCCTAGAGCAAGGGTAAAGTTCAAAAAGTGGTAAAATATGAAAAAGTAGATTTGTTGTTAATTTTTTTTCTTAAATATTTTGCAAATTTTAAAATTTAAAAAAGTAATAATAAGTCAAAGGAATAAATATTATCAATGTTAATTTGTAGGTGTGTCTAATTAAAATAATAACAGTACGGCTAAATTATGTACATATATACACACACATATATGTAACGCAAAATTTATGTTTATTGAACAATCAAAGAAGAAAAATTATTACAAATAAAAATTTTATTACGAACTATTATTTATTTGCACTTTGTTAAATACAAGATAAGATTCTTTTTAGTTATACTGTTTTACATAATTTTAGAAAATATAAAATTTATTGCTATAGTCATCATTTTAATTATACATATCACACATACCTATTAGTTGATTAGTTTGTGAACAAAGTTGATAATATTCATTCCTTTAATTTATTATTATTTTTTTAAGTTTTAAATTCTGTGATATATTTAAAGAAAAAATTACTACCAAATTTTTTTTTTTAAATTTTACTACCCGAATTATTCATGTTTTTAGGACGTTACGACTTGTTTTGGAAAAATACCAAAATATTCTTATTTTAGGCATGTTTTGGGCATATGATGTCTTTGTCGGAATCTCTTGGCCGGAAAATCTAACTTAGGTGGGAAATTATAAATTTTTGAAAGTTAAGATGGTGATTGGAAACAAAGTTTAGATACTAAAATCTAAAAAATATAATAGTTTGGGAGGTTATTTTTTTCACTTATATATAGCCGTATAAACTCAAAATAATAGTTAATAACATAATAAATAATATATTCTTAATTAGTTTTGATACACTTATCCTTTAAAAAATGTTATTCAATTGTGTCGTGTGACGTCAAATACTAATATCTATCGAGCTATCATATAATAAGTTTTGAACAAAAACATTTAGAATCATCGTGTTTGTGTATGTACTTAGCAACAATAATCCAAATGAAAGGTCAAAAAAAAGAAAAAGAAAAAGGAAAGGTGAATACCTCCTACGAGGACACCAACTCTGGTTGTTCCTCCACATTGGCCCGATACATATCTTGCAGTGTTGCATTCTGGCTAATGGCAACATATTAAACATGTATAATGAAGCATCTTGGATAATGTTGAATAATTATGCACATATAAATTATAGAGTTTGATATACATCGATACGTAATGAACAGAATGTATCACAGATACAATGTATAAATATTTTTCATATTCATATATATAATATGATATTCGACGCAATATACAATATAATATTAAGTAACTCAACTAGTACCCACGATTCACGTACTCACAAAAAACTAGTAGCCAGCGTATATATATTAAGTCATTACATTGGTCCCAAAAGCTTACCTAACAAATAACAATTACTATGTCTTTTGTATTTTATATATCAATAATTCAATATAAACAAATTCTATATGTGTCTTTAATTGTGTCTGCGCATTGTGACATATTAAATATTTTATATCAATCATAGCATATAGCATAAATTTCAACATTGGAAACTTTCCTTGTCCTTTCCTATAGTTTATTGTCAAGATCATGACTTTGTTTCATCATGCTCTTGCCACTTGAACGACCCTTAAATTCAATTAGAATATTGTCAATTTAAGGCTTTTTTTTTTAAATCAAAATAACCCTTAATTGGCATTTAATAATATATATATTATTTCTATAAATCGGTATGGTGTATATTTTATTACCAAAAAACACATTCTTCACAAAATTAATTATTATACGTAATATTTACCCTCACACAAATTACTAAATTAACAAGTTAAAAATCAAAGCAACACTACTGTACCTCGCCGGCAGCCCAATCCCTCCCGGAAACCATCTCCGGTGAACCCCTCCGAGCACTCACACCTAAACGCCGGCGGATTCCCGTCCACCGGCGGCGAGACCTTGACACACTTCGCATTCTCCGAGCACCGGCACTCTCCCAGCAACCACCAACCCATTCTCACGATCTGAACATCCAAAGAAACAGACTCCGGAGAAGACTTCATGGATATGGCTGAAAACAGAGACCTGCACCCGCTCCTCGTCAAGTTCCTGTAATCAATAAAAGACTTACGAATATCCGTCTCCGAGTAGCAGCTAATACTATCATTCCCCACGCCGCAGTCGAGCAGCTCGAAATTGGTCTTCACGGTCGTCGTCGGGAGGGAGCATGCGGTGGCGCGTGAGCTGCAGTTCTGTAGGAGGATCGCGTTCCGGGAAGTTGGGGCGTAGTTTTGGGTGAAGAGGCGGCCCAGCGCCGCCACGGGACGGCGGCAGGTGGCCGGAAGGTTGATTAAGATGGTGTCGTCGGTGACGTCTTGGACGGGGAATTCGCCGGCGAGGATCGTGGCGTTGGAGGTGCAGTTCAGCTGGATTCCGCAGTCGGAGGAGAAGCCGAAGGGGAAAGGGAGCTTCCTGCCGCCGCATGTTTGGTTGCATGAAGCCGCCGCCGGTGGTGGAACGAGGAATATAGTGAGAAACAGGATTAAAAGTTGGAAGCTTGGTTTCATTTTCGAGAGTTCAGAGAATTCATACATGTTGACGAGGGTTTTCAGCGTATTTGTTTGGGAAGAAGTGTAATGTGCATGTTTGAAGGATGTGTGAATGATTGGGGGCAAAATTGGAATGCAGGAAATGTTTGTAATTGGTTACTTGTCAATCATGAGTCATGGGGACGCTTGTGTTTCCTTCTTAATTCTTACTAGCTACACCTTTCTTTGTCTTGTTTTCATACTTATATTGGTCATCTTTTGTATTGTATCTATGTTAAGTAGACTAAAAATTAAGTTCATTAAATTTGTTCTCCAAAAGATGAGGGTAATTAAGATCATTCTAAACCGGACTAGTTAAGTTCTAACCAATTTCTCGACATGGATTGATTCAAGTATTTTTTCGGTGCAATAACCCGAATACGAATCTCTTTGGCCATTTGAGCGTCTGTGTTTGAAAAAAAAAATTCTAAGCAAATCGATGCAATTTAGGGATAAATGTTTCACACTTATCCGTAACTAATGAAACTTTTATGTATACTGACCAATTGGCATACATTTATGGCTTATCATTTGATGGTTAATTATGTTTGGGTAGAGCACTAAAAATTTTGTGGTAACAATAATTATCATTTTATATATGACAAATTAAATTTATTATACCAAAAAAAATAGGTGAAACGGCCGGTTAGTCCATCTTGTTTGAGAAATTATAGTATAATTGTAATATCTATATCAAGTGAATAAAACTTCCAAAGCTATCATCGGAAATATCTCCTATTGAAGCCAGGTCTGGGTTAGAATTATCCCTAGTTTCCTCTGCCCCAACTCTTGAGTCTCGAAGATTCTTGGCGTTTTATTTGGAATGCTGATTCCTTCCAAAGTCAAAATGATGTGCTGGAAAATATGTAAGAAAGTTTTTCCGTGTGCACTGCAGCCAACTTGAAAAAAATAATGGGTGGTAATAAATTTTCATGTCCATATTGCGGAGTTATGGAAGAGGATGATTTACATATTTTGCTACTCTGTCAATTTGTTCGGTAAATTTGGGCTCTCAGTGGGTCATCTTGAAAGGTGGTGTTGTCTTGGGATGGCTATGCGGCAAGGTGGATGAGACATGTAGTCAAGATGTTGCATACTGGGAACATATTAGTTTATTTCTTATGATGGTTTGGGGAGCTTAGTGGAATAGGAACAAAGAACTGATGGAAGAATATCATTTTATCGCCTATTGAGCTTGTTTGTTATGTAAAGAAGTATTGAACATCCTTTGTGGAAATCAAAGTGGAAGAGCGTAGCGTAGGAGTGCATGATCAGGGCAAGGTAACTGGTATTTGGCTTCGCTCCAATGACCCCTTTGTGAAGATTAATTTTGACGGAGCATTGTTTATGGAGGAGAGGGACTACGGTTTTGGGGTGGTGGCGCAGTATCTAGTGGGTTGCTACTTGGGCGGTGCTCGAGGCAAGGAAAAGGGTTATTGAAACTTTTGATGGTAGAGGGGTTTGTACCTTTGGAAGCGGCTAAACTTGCCGTTAGGCGATGTTGGACCCATATTACTCTAGAAGGGGATTGTCAGGACCTTATCCGTAAGCTTCAGGAGCCGACTTTTGATTTTTAGCCCATTAGTGTTATATGTTGTGATATTCAGGAAGTTCCGTCTTAAATTTCAAATACATATTTTTCCTTATTTGTAGAACGAGTAATTATGCGACTCATAAGTTAGCTAAAAAGTTAATATCCCTATATATACTTTGACATTAATTAATTATTTCTGATGATCATTCTGATTAATAAATATTTTTGAGTGATTCTCAAATAAATTCCAAAGATTTTCTGAGCTGCTAATTCTTAAATAAAAACATCAATTATTTTTTATTTTTATTTTTTGGTTGGTTACATTTTCTCTTGAGATTAGTGATACAATGTACTTCACCAACTTTGTTTCGTATAGACACATGAGTACGAATAAGATCTTACAAGGATGTGACCCAATATTATTTATTTATTTAACCGAGCCTTCGTGTTCTATGTGTATTGGTCATTTGGGGCTGTTTTTGCTTGCGCATCTTAAGACCCAATTTTCAATGTTATATACATCGCCAAAGATTATTAGTGCGAGCATTAGGTTCAAATATCATATATTTTTTACTTTCAAATTTTGACCACAAGACTATCAACGATCCATTTATATAAAATTATATAAACATGTACCTATTCAATAATGCATGTCTTCAAGTCTTCTTGTTTTCTTTACTCGTATTTAAAGAGAAACTTTAATTTATTAGAATTCATAAAGTATGAATATTTCTAAAAATATTATTTTTTCGTATCATATCGTATCGTATCGAATGTGGTGTCTGGTGTTGGACACCATATTTGATACTTTACCCATAAAAAAATTAAGAAAGAATTCGTGTTATCGTATCGTATCCGCATCCGTGCATCCTAGTTTCAGGTAATATAACATATAGTTTATTGATTAATTGAACATGCATTTGGAATATTATCTTTTTAATTGTTGGAAGAAACCTATGATGCACGGACACGGACACGACACGGATACGGCGACACGGATTTTTTTTTGAATTTCCCACGTAAGGAGTGTCGTGTCCGACACGACACGGCATGACACGATACGGCAAAATGATATTTTTAGAAGTGTCCGTGCATCATAGGAAGAAACATAAAATTAATGGGGGTGATCGCGTTTTAATTTTGAATCGGATTGCAGAATGCCTTTAGTGGAGAATTCGAATATGAATTTTTATATAGAAATTAGGATAAAGCATATAATTAGTGGGACTGATATGTATAATCTATGGTCATGATAAGTATAAATTTACTTTCTGGAAAGTCAAGTGAAGATCATTTTTTTATGAGAAAATCATAATGATTATATTAAGTACACTCGTGGTCAAGAAAGGCGGATTGAATCTCTTATTTCATATTTCTGCACGTTTCCAAAAAAAAAAAAATAAATAATAATAAAAAAATAATAAAAATTGTTGAATATTTTTTTTAAGTTTTAAACTTGTACCTATGTATTAATAAATTATGTATATGTTTAGCTCGAATTTTTTTAAGAAAATTGTAATATATTATATATAATATAGATTATATTATTTTATTTCGTGGTTAAAAATTATTTATCTAAGATGATGATCTGAGTTTAAACCCAATTGACCACTTTGAAGGCCAATAGGAGTTGATCAAAATGTGTAATGGGTTTATTCTATAGGCAATGTTTCGGATTTAAATCCTATTTGGGTGTGCGTGTGTTTATAAAAAAAAAATATATATATATATAGATCTATTTAGTAAGCATTAATAAGTTATGAGTTTGTATATAAAATTACGAAAAAAACCTTGAAGTTAATTAGAAATTACATAACGGTATTTAGCATGGATGTGGATACACGGTATTTAGTACGGATATGGATATGATCGATGACACAAAATTTTTCTTGAGTTTTTTTAAGAAAGGAGTATCGGATACAATATCTAATACGAGTGTCCAACGACATATCAAAATAATATTTTTAAAAGTATAAATTATATAGATTAGGCCACCAAAATGTAATTTTCCATAATAATTAAGTGAAATGAGAGAAAAATACAAATTCCACTCCCAAGTCCCAACATGGGCAAAGTGAAAATTTAATTGTATATAACTCGAATAGCGTATATTTGTGTTAAATACTTAAATGCATGTTAATGGATAAGGCCACCATATCCACTATCTAAGATTCTTAAACCATTATTAAACTTCTTTTTTTTAATATACACCCCAAGTGATTAAAGGGAATCGAACCCAAATTATTACCTTATAGGGTAGCCAAAGGAATTCAAACCGATCATTACCTTCGAAAAAGAACCCTGATCATTACCTTCGAAAAAGAACCCTCAAACCACTTGGCCAATTCCTGTTGACAAACTCCTATTTAATTGACTCTCAACCTCCCATAAATGAAATGCATTCGATTTCAAAATTGAAAGCTTTTAAATCACGCATAATTTAATCGAACCAATTAATTATACTCTCAAAATTTTTAACCAATAAATAAAAATGCTTGCCTCCTATTATATAATTTTGTATAATTTTTAAAATCTACTTGGTATTTATCCATTTTAATAATAACTTGTTATCCAGATATATTTTACACTTATAATTTAGAGAGATATTTGAGATTTGATTCTCAGCCATTTCATGATCGGAGAATTATACACACCACCAAATCAACAAAGAATTAAAAAAAAAAGTTTAACGAAAATATACAGATAATATAAAAATTATCAATAACAATCAAGATTCAAGACAACGTAAGCGTGCATTTTGTTATTATTCCACAGACGCATGAAACACATCTATTTCAGACAAATACCCTAATAAAACATTCGACGTAATTAATTAAGGTGCAGCAAAAGCATCATCAGCCCATCTTATCCGATTAGCCGAAAAATTATTGTTGTTATCATTGGCAAAGGGCGAGCTAAGCAGCGCCTGCACGGCGGTCTTGACCTTGTTCACACGTTTCCGGTGGCGGATGCGGCGGAGCACCACCGTTTTGTCCAGCGTGCCGGTGGTGTGGGCCGGCTTCAGATACAAGTGGCTGCTCACAACCTGGCAGTTAGGGTTTTCTTCCTCTTGTAGTTCGTCGTCTTCTTTGTTTCTCCTGATTTCTTGAGATTTGCTGTTCATATTCTTCTTGGGGGCTAAAGAACACATCTTCTGAGTTCTGATATCTGAAAGATGGATTTAGAATGAAAAGGATGTGGGAATCTGGACTGAGGAGGTTTATGATTTATAAACTGAGTTTAAGGATTTAATGCAATAAAATAATGGACGTGGGTCGGTGGTTAGATTCTGTAATTAATGTTGATTCTGTGGGTTGTCGGGAAATTTTCTCAGAATTCGATGTTCTATCTGACAAAGTCGGTTTGAGGCTTTTGTTTTTTTTAAACACTTTTTTCCTTTTTTTTTTTCCTATTTTTTTCCTGGAGCAACATTCGTCGTTTTCCATATGCTTATTGTGCATGTCTTTTTGTTGTTGTTTTTGTGATTCTCTATGTAAGAACTATAGGAGTGACAAATATCGTAGTAGTATTTAGTCCAACGGTTGGTTAAGTTGAATTTTGAAATTTGAAATACAAAGAGAAACTAAAGGGAGATGTAATGAAGTAGAATATTATAATTAAAAATTTGACGTAATTTTTTCATTAGAATAATGATACGAATCCAAATCTCTTTGATTATTTTAAAAAAAAAAAAAAAAAGAAAAGAATATGATCTAATTTGCAAGGCTCCATGGCTCATAGCTGAGGAGCACTGTGGGCCAAAAAGTATGTAGATTGAGTGTATGCAAATTGGGCCATCCTAAAACAATATTGTCCTAAAGACCATAGGAATCTTGTGCTACTCACTCCACGGGGTTAGCCCAATGCAGTGATGTAGTCAGGAGTTACGAGAAGGGGAGCGAAACTAAATCTTTTTTAGATAAAACTAAAATTTTTCTAAAATATATACAGGGTAAACAAAATTTTTCAAAAGTTAGGAGGGGCAGGGGGTGTGGCTCCGTCCCTGACCCAGTAGAAGGCTGGTTGGGTCCTGAGCAAATTTTATCCGTAATATTGGTTAGAGCCCACTTAGTATTAACAGGAAAATGGGTTGGTTATTTTTCAAAGCGGTCGTGACCGGAGTCTAGGTGATCCTATGTCTCCAACTCTATTTGTTCTAGCTATGGAAATCTTCTCTTATCTTACGAAAGAAACGTGTGTTGGTACCGCAAGTATCACTGAAGGTGTAAAAATGAGGAGATATTGCATCTATGCTTTGCGGATGATCTCATGGTGTTCAAAAATGGTGACTTCAAATCTATTGCTATTATCAACAATGTCCTCCAAATCTTTCGACATCTTTCTGGCCTCACCCCCGAGTGAGGTTTTCACGTGTTTAGTAAAGGAAAACACAAAGAATCAGATTACTAACATGCCGTAAGAGATGAAGAATTTAATGGAATGGTCCAGGATGGAGAGTTCAGGGATTCGAAATCTAAAGAGCTCTCTTAAAAAGGGATCATATTATTTAACCATTCTTGATCGCAGGGATCTATGATGCACGGACACTTCTAAAAATATCATTTTGCCGTGTCGTGTCATGCCGTGTCGTGTCGGACACCGTGTCCGACACTCCTTACGTGGAAAATTCAAGAAAAAATCCGTGTCGCCGTATCCCGTGTCGTGTCTTGTCCGTGTCGCCGTGTCCATGTCCGTGCATCATAGGCAGGGATTGAGCTTCTCCAATCTCCTATCTATTTTTTTAACCGAAAAACAAAAGATCAAAGATCATGCTACTCGTATAAACATAAAAATAAATAAATTCTTGTGCTACTTTGACGGAAAGATAATTCCAACATAAAATTTAATTTGCTCATTGTGTATATTATAACTTATCACTTCGATACTGTATTATTATAATTTAGATTTTTGTATCCGAAATTTTGAACTTTCAAGTTGGAACTAACATTTATTATCCATCCATGATGCAGCTGATCTAATGAAAATGGAAAACACTTCAAAATGTATTGTTTATGAAATTAAAGAAAAATATTATCAAATAAAAAAGAAGAAATTATTCAAAAATATAGACTCTAGATTTTCATTACGTGTCCAGTTCTGGAGAGGCCTATAGGAATGTGAGCACCGGCCATGTGGCTACGTGTCAGCTTGTCCAGCGGCAAATCGGCAAGAACCGTTATTATTTTAAGAAAGGGGAGAAATAATGTTTCAGTAAATACAATAATAATAGAAAAAGGTAAATTAGAGTGGTCTGTTTGTTTGCCACGAAAATTCTTATCTAGGGAAAATGGACAAAAAATAGTTCCATCACTTTCTCTTTTCTTTTCTTTCCCAACAAACCTTCTTTCCCATTTCTGTATCTTTTTTCCAAATCCATTCATATAAGCAAGGTGTGACATTTGCACTTTAGCAATATAATAATACAAATCGATAATTTCATTGGGAGAATTAATGCGGTTAATAAAAGGGGTATTGTGATATGTGACGCCAGACGTTGAAAGAGAACTGAACACAAGTTTTGGAAACTATAAATTGGTCCAATTCTAAGTTGATTTTCTTACTGTGGTTCCGTAATTTATGAAATTTTGTTACTTATGAACAAATTTTCCGGATCGAGAACTGCTAACTTTAGGAACAACTGAACAAGTCAGTCAAATTACGTATATTACATGATGAGATCAATAGGACGACTAGTAGTTTTGATTAAGCTTGTTTAAATTCTTACATTGATCACATATCATGAAGGCAATACGGAGTCCTCAATTGTAATATGCAGGATTAGGGGTTCGGTGTTTATCTATTCACAAGTTCATATATACTCTCCTCTAGCCACTTTTGGTGTGTGTATTAAAAAAACTTATATATAAGCATTGACGGACGACCCTGTCAAATGAGGATTCGGTTAAAATTAATACTAATGGTAGTGATGTGTACTAGGAGATTAAATATGCAGCTAAGGGGAGCTTGTGTGAGATGTCGATGGGTGTTGGATTTTTTTAGTTTGCATGTAGTTTGGGAGTTTGTCTCAATTATCGTTGCAGGACTTCTCTAAATTCGAGAAGGTCTTTGTCTCGCTCGGGAAAGAAGGTTTGAGAAGATTATTATTGAGACAGGACTTGCAGGTGGTAGTTTCCGTCATTAATACTAGTGATGAGCTTGATAACCATCCGTTAGGAAATATTGTGATGGATTGCCGTCCTTCTTGATTTGTCATTGGATCGGAAGATCATTCACACTTTGAGAAGTGAGAACATTTGCATTGATTGTCCTTGCATATAAGAGACACAATTTCCACTAATTAATTGTTAGTGGTTAATCTTATATATATATATATATATATATACTCATTAATGTTTGTCCATAAATTTTTGTTTTTTGTCAAGATAAAATTTTCTAAAGAAACGTAAGATATTTGAAATAAACACTTAACAAATTTATCATTAAAATAAGATCCCAACATCTAATAATCTCCAAAAATATCTTACAGAATATGTGCTTTTATTAGTTACTAGTGAAAACAATGTGCGTTGCACATTAAATATACGATTTAACTAATTGTTTTTATTTATTAAATTATTAAATTAAATTATTAACCTTTTAAAATAATTAGTCCTTAATTAAAATTTAATTTTTTAATATAACTCTCAACTATACAAATAAAAAAATTATAGTTTCAAAGTATCACTCCTCATATGATGCACGAACACGTTTAAAAATATTATTTTATCGTGCATTTGTATAGAATACTGTGTCAGATACCCTCCACCCCCCCCCCCCCCCCCCCCACCACAAACACACCTGTTAAACTTAAAAATCAATTGTATTGTATTTGTGTTCATGCATAGTAGACTCCATGTCATAAACAAAAAATTATAAGGTATATTGTAAAATTAGTATGAGAAAATAAATTATAATTTGTACATATTTTTTATTTGACTTTATATACTTAGTTTGATTTGTAACCCGTTCATCTTTTCTTTAGATTAAATGAGTCTTATTTTTAATTTTTAAGTTATTATAATTTACTTAAATAAGTATTTTTAAGGAATGTAATACTTTATAAGAAATATTTAGTGTTAATAACATTTGTCTCCATCAAGTTAAAGAATTATAATATTGCTCAAATTATCTCGAATCCAACTTAAAATTGTTTTGCATAAAGTACATTCAGACAAATATTTATAATCTCCGATTGCTCTTCCTCCAATTCGGTCTCATCCCGAAGCTATAAGTTGATGATTAGAGGCCTTTAAAGCTCAGGAAGGATTGTCTTATGGGTAGACATTAAGATCTTCTTTCCCGATGCCATCTTAAAAGTAGATAAAAATGGAAAGAAAAAAAAAAAATTGAAACGCGTAAAGAGTTGGATCGAGCTAATACCTAAGTTGAAAGTAAGAAGGTGTTTCAACCAACTTCTCTCAAGCTTGTCTTTCGAAACTCAGATTAAGATCAACTCTTCGCACGATACTTGCTCTGACTCACTCAATATGCTCTTCAGTAAAAATAACTTCCAAAAATAATTGAGAAGCCCTATTTTCAGGAAATGAAAAAAATAATACGTTCATGATTACTGTTTGGCGTGATCTGCGCATGAATGACTCTTATAAGTCGAAAGACCAACAAGCACGTCAGCCCTACTTGATGATCTTTAGGGGATTATGACGTGGCATAATGTCACAAAGATACCTAGCACGACGTGGAATGACACAAGGCATGATGTGTCAGTTTTAGTTAGTTGCACATTCGACCTCTCTCCCGACCTAAGATAGAGGGATCAATTATTTATACATGAGGAAACGATCGGGGTGACCAGGTCCCTCGACCTCCCCCAATTGAGATGCAAATCAAGGATCATGCAAGATGCGCATTAAATGCAAATAATCTCCTAACTTATTTTACTCAAGGGCACAATATCTACAATCACCAACTCTATAGATGCATTTAATGCACATTAAGTATGTGTACTTAAGCATGTATAAAGGCCCACCACCAAAATATTTGTTGGGTTCATGTCAGTTGGTAAACACATTTATTGCACTTTTCGAGTCCTTTAATTTATTCATAAGATTCTCGAGCTAATTGCTGATTTAGGCATCTGGGGGTTTACGTCATGGTCACCCGACCTAATTCACTATTTTTTTCCCTTGTCCCATTTTCGGGTCGACAAGACTTTCTTTTAAATAAATTCTTGAGTTATCAAGTTGGTCGATTCAGCAACTTCATCAGCCACCAAATTCAGACATGATCATATACTATAACATTAATTATAATATAACAAATATTTTTTCATATTAGCATATTTTATTGACAAAATATTAGTCATAATCTATTAATTAATTATAACAAAAAATTAGTAATAAAAATGGGTGATTTACATCTGACTACGCTTCATTTAAATCTAATTACAATGAAGTCAATCATTATTGGAAAGTTACATTTTATTCCCTATAAATCTTGTTTGGTCTGAGGTCTCTTAACGCGATTTGTAAAAGTACACGTATGCCCCTATCTATTTTATGAGTGTTACATTGAATATATGGTCAAAATTACAAAATCAGCCCTAAAGTTTACAAATGTAAACAAAACGATCCGTACAAATTATAAATTTAACAACAAATCAGGGGTATTTTTTAAATGACATAACGGAACCATAGGGACCACAAACGGTTCTCAAAGTTAGGGACTAAAATATAATTTCTCGATAATGATGGATTGCGTTGTAATTAGGCCTAAATACTGGATAGTTAGATGTCATTATTTCAACAATAATTTGTACTAATTATCTTCTATGTTATATTTTAAATCACCTTCAAAACCTTTAATTCTATATCACATCTCTTTCTCGTCTCGTCTCACTCAACTATTTTTCGATAGTTCACTCAATATTTTTCTTAAACATGATCATTTCTGCATTTAGAAAGACAATATATCTCAATGGATAATAGAAATTTTATTTTTTAATATTTATATTCATTCGCTCTAGTACAATTTTATTAAATTTATATTGAAACAGTATAATTTTAATATTACAGGGTATAAAGCATTTGGTTGTATGAATTATTATTTACATAAAACCTTTTTAGTCCCACAGGATATTAATTTTGTTGATGAAAAAGATTTGTCACTTCACGTGGGTCGTTAGTAGAGCCCTCCCGCCACTTGTGTTTTAGGTGATATGCGACCAATTCTAGTCATATTTAGTAGTTAAATATTCGTACATTAGTTAATAAAGTAGTCAATCCAAGATTTTTTCAATAAATATAGTTAGAATTGATAACATTTTACTTAAAACACAAGTAGTAAATTGCACTAATGGCACATATAAGGCGTTCATGTCTTTTTCTTCCAAAAAGTTAATAGTGGAACTTAAATCATAATATTATTAAAAAGTTGAGACCAAATGTTAAATAAAAATAACGGACACTGCAATTTTCTGCCATGTGGGAATATAATTGTATTTTTTTAAAATTTAGTTTTTTTAAAAGAATTCTACAATCCCAAAATTTATATTGTATAACTCATATATGAGATTTTTTATAAAATAATAGATATACGCTTTAGCAATATTCAATTTAAAAAATACCTTTTCCAAAATTTATAATATGAATTATTTTGTTGTCTTTCAATTCGTTAGACATCTCTTATTATAATAAACACTTCAAATTGTAGGTATTAAAATTGAAATTTTTGGCATGTTAGTTTCACAAGATTTAGCGATATGTAATTGAAAACATTCCATTTGTCAAAATTTACAATCTGAATTAATTTATTATTTTTTAATTCGTTAGACATCTCTTATTATAATAAACACTTCGAATTGTAGGCAAATTTGACATCTTATATTATTAAATTTGAATACAATTAATTAATATATTACTATTAAAAGGATCCTTATTAAATTATATATGTTTTTAATCAATTAAAGAAGTTTTAATACTTCTCTACGAAGAGTCCTATTTTAAGTCAATAAGTATTTTTTTAATATTTTTAAGTTAATAACTTATAATATGTATTTACATAATTATCCCTGATTAAAATTATTAATATAATTATTAGGAGGGTATTTTGGCCGATCACAAAGTTTCAAGAAACCAAAAAACCCAACTCGCACTTTTATAATATATATAGATAGATATCTGAAATAAACTTAGCTATACACCCTCTAAATTGCGGAAATTTTTTGTCATGCATTAATTACAAATACTCGTTTCGAAGATTTTTCTATCTCCCAGCAAAATTTACACTTATTAAAATTTCATTAATTACAAGAGTTACACTCAGAAATTCAATTTAATTTAATGGGACCAATTTTGTCAAAAAAAACCCTACTTGTATAACCAACATTTGCCATTATTTCCAAAATTTATAATCTTCAACCAACTTAAGCTTCTATTTTTGTGTGACTATATAATTAGGTACTTGTGAAAAGCAAGGCAGCCAGAAAATAAGGTGTTTCTTATGTTTGGATAGAAACCTTAGGTGTAGAATACTTGCCAAGGCAGTAGGCAATAGTGGATGCGACACTTGATTCACTATAAGGATTCTATGTTACTGAATTGTTGTTTAGCCGGCGGACTAAAATTTTGTATCTAACAATATTGTTCAAAACATATCGTTTTCTCACTTCATTTGACCTCAAAAATTGTCTTTGCAAGTACACATTATCTAGGTCTTTGACTTTCCCATAAAGCAATTGGTATGAACCACACAAGTATATAGATGAAATTCAATTATGAATTATTATTATATTTATGTTTGGTTTAAAATTCTTGCATAACATGTATCTGATGCAGTATCCGATATGACATGATAGAATAATATTTTAAGAGCGTTTTTAAACCGATTAAACTGTGTCAAGGCAGTGTATATGAATTGCACTGCTAACATTACTTGATCAGCACCCTTTGGTGTTCAAACTCTTCATTCGTGTTAGAATATCCATTTCAAAAGTTCACTTTGTTAATAACACAAACTAAATTGGATAACACAACTTGTCTGTCAAGAAGGCACGTTCGTGCGTCCCAACAACTGTATTTAAAATAGGGCAAATTACATCTACACCCCCTGAGGTTTGGCCTAATTACAAATCAGTCCCTCTTATTTCGTTTATTACATATTAACCCCTAAAAATACTGTTTCACTTACATTTTAACCCCTAAAGAGGGACTGATTTGTAGTTGAAACAGTGTTTTAAGGGGTTGATATGTAATAAACGAAATAAGAGGGACTGATTTGTAATTAGGCCAAACCTCAGGGGGTGTAGATGTAATTTGCCCTTTAAAATATCACAGGGAAAGAATCTGAGAAAAGAGGGAAGAATTAATCATATCTGTGCTTGAAAATTCTCAAAATGACATAATTGTATAAGGCGAAAAAAGGGCTAGCCGCCTTTGCCTATCTTTCTAGGGATATTTTCAGAGTGTGTAGCAATGCAAAAATGTATACCGTATGAGCGTGATTCTATTTCGAACTTGATTTATTTAAACTAATATAACGTAATGAGGAGAGAGAGAATATCTTATTCTTGCTGTGTGATTATTATAAATTTTAGATTAAAAATTGACTAATCCAATATCAAGCTAGTGTTTCGATTTCAATAGACTTTATCTTAAAAGTAGTTGAGTTGAATCGGGTGAGACTCTGGACTAAATTTTCCTAGAAAAAGAACAACTATTTATGATCATCTATTATCTATATAGCATATATTCCTTATAAACTCCAGCAAACAATCACAATATATTTAAACACTACCAAATTAATATATAGGAAATATCTTCCAAAAAAGGTAATAAGAAAAAGATCACCAATAATAAATACATGACATATATTTTATGTAAAGAAAATGATAAAGTAATAAATCACTCTTGATATAGAAGTATAGAACTTGTCATATACCCCAACTGCCAAACAAAATATACTTTACTGTTTTACATCTTTTTTTAATTATTTTATGCTAGGCTACGTGACATCAATCATCTTTTATCATCTATTTTACAACTAATATACATATAGAAAATTCTAATTAAAATCCGATTTACCATAATGATAAGTATATTATATTTTATCCCTCGAGTTCAAAGAATCCAAGACCATGCATACGAAACTAACATTACCATAGATTTAGGTATCCCACTCCTCACACATGTCCAAATCCCATAACTCCAATTCCCTTTCCTTCTTTTATCCTCTCTCGCCTACAAAATCTCTCCTCCTCCTCCATTTCTCTCTCCGCCCCATATTCTCCCCTCCAAATTTCCTCATTCTCCCACCACCACCATAACAGGAATGGTCAAGGACCAAAACAGGGTGTATGCTGATCATCCCGACCTCAATATGCATTCCAAGAATGGCTACGGCCACAACTTCTCCGACCCCAACATCTCCTCCTCCTCCTCCACCAGCGACGCCGCCCCCGACGACTTCGCCCCCAGGAACAGCAGCTTCTCCGCCTACGACCCCAACCGCCTCAGCGGCGACGCCTCCCCGATGATGATGTCGCCCTGGAACAACAACTCCCCCCTCGCGAAATCTCCCTGGTCGAATTTCAACGACGGAGGAGTGCCGCAGAACATGCCGCAGAGCGGCCTGATTGGCTCCCTCGTACGAGAAGAAGGCCATATATATTCCCTGGCGGCGAAGGATGACCTTCTTTACACGGGCTCAGACAGCAAAAACATTCGAGTTTGGAAAGACATGCAGGAATTCTCCGCCTTCAAATCCAACAGCGGCCTGGTTAAGGCGATTATAATCTCCGGCGAGAAGATCTTCACCGGCCACCAGGACGGGAAGATTAGGGTTTGGAAAATAAATCCCAAAACTCCTACTATCCACAAACGCGTTGGAACTATGCCAACGTTCTTCGACATCTTCAAAGCCTCGATTCGGCCCAAGAACTATGTCGAGGTCAAAAAGAAACGTACTGCGCTGTGGATTAAGCACACCGACGCCATTTCCTGCCTGAGCATGAACGAAGAACATGGTTTGCTTTATTCCGCCTCTTGGGACAGGACTTTCAAGGTGTGGCGAGTGGAGAACAACAAGTGCGTCGAATCCGTCAAGGCCCACGACGACGCGGTTAACTCCGTCGTGTCGAGCGTCAACGGGATCGTCTACACCGGCTCCGCCGACGGCACCGTGAAGGTGTGGAAGAGAGAAGGGAGCGGGAAATCCGTCAGGCACGTGGCGGCGCAGACGCTTCTCAGCCAGGAGTGCGCCGTCACAGCGCTGGCAGTGAACGCCGCCGGCACGGTGGTGTACTGCGGCTCCTCCAACGGGATGGTGAACTTCTGGCTGTGCGAGAAGGAGCTCTCCCACGGCGGCGTTATGAAGGGGCATAAGCTGGCGGTGCTCTGCCTGGCGGCGGCGGGGAACTTGGTTTTCAGCGGCTCCGCCGATAAGGCGATATGCGTGTGGCGGCGGGAGGGGTCGGTGCACACGTGTCTGTCAGTGCTTTCCGGGCATACAGGGCCGGTGAAGTGTTTGGCGGTGGAGGAAGATAAGGAGCCGGCCACCACCGCCGGCGACAAGAAGTGGGTGGTTTACAGCGGGAGCCTTGATAAATCAGTGAAGGTGTGGAGTGTGTCGGAGATGGCGCCCGATTTGCAGCAAATGTCTTTAATGCATCGCAAAGATGCTGATTATAACTGGGAATCGATACCATCTGCGAGATATTGATCTCTCAGAGTCGAGTTTCTTTATCTATAAGTGTTTGATGCGTGGTTTCAGATTCTTGTTTTTAAGTATGATGATCTTAATTTGTAATGAAATTGGAATGGTGGAAAAAGAGAAAAAGGGAGTGCCTTTGACCTTTGTATATTATATATGAGTTGAATTGAATGTAGGGGGGAATATCTATACTATTATATATTTGAAAACGAGGTTTGACTTTTTATTGTGTATTTTGATGATGTGGAACTTTGTGGGTTTTTTGAGACTTTTAATTAAATAGAAAAAATATAATTGGTTGATCTTTATTTAGTATATTATTTATTTTAAAACAAATAGTAACTTATGGAAATAATTATCTTTGACAATATTTATAATATACTTTCTATGTATGAATTTCTGTTTTAAATTATACATATTTTTATCAATATAAATAAATGTCATAATTAATGAGCTTTAAATTAAGAAAGAATGAATTGATAATTTTTATATATCATGATATTCACCCCATAATTAGGGTGATATTTAATGCTATCATTAATTAGGGTTAAAGAGATAGATAAAGAAAAATTAAAATTAAAATATTTATTTTGTATATTATTTTATTATGAAAATAAATATTACTAAAGAAAATAATTATTTTCAGCAATATTCATAATATATTTTTCATTATGAATTTCTTTTGAAAATATACATATCTATACTATTATATATAGCACGACGATATTTGCACGCAATTGTACTATTTTGACTCAATATTATTTTGTGTTGTTTTCTAAAAATATTTTATTAAAAAAATAATTTATAATTGGTTGTTGGATCAATATATTTCAATTATTATTAAACACAAAAAAAAATAAAATAATTATTAAACACAATCCTTATTATATGCAATTCATTAATTATTCCATGAGTCAATACTAAATATATGCTATTGGTAATCAAATCTCCTAAAAATGAGCAAACGGAATTGAATTCTCTAATAAAGCCACCACTCCCTCATAATTCATGGCATTCCTCAGAATTCATGGCATTTGAAATTTATTTATTGGTGAATTTTAATAATTCCAAATTATTTTTAATTAAAAATATAATTAGAATGATTTTGGTTGTTTTTTCTTTTTCATATTTTTAATTAATTCATAAAGATCTCAAGAATCAATTCTCTATTTGTATGCAATTACAAACGTATTTAATGGATATTATTTACTATTTCCTTATTTCTTTCAATTTACCATATCATTCAAATTTGGTCATGCCTATATAATCAATCTCTCCATCTCCAAATCTCCTCTCTTCAAATGCATTCATTCAGATTTCTTTCTATCTTTCATTTTTTTTTTCATTTCTAATTCATCTAAGATGTTTTAAGTTGTAGAGATTTGTACTCAATTTCGTAATGTTGATTGGGGGTTCAGTTAATGTATAGTGTTCATAATATTTGTCTCTTCCTTTGATGATGTCTGAGGTTCATGATTTTTTTTCTTTGTATTTTCATGAATGTTATAATATGTAAAGATGCGAAGTTAAAAATAAGGGAGTTTCTTGAATTTCTTTTTAATTGAATTTTTTTACTTTTCATTGCCCTTTGTTCAATGATTACATTTAATTTTTCCGCTAGGAAGAATGTGAATTTATACTATATGTTGCAGATTTATATATAAATTTTTATTATTATTGTTTATTGATTAGTATTTTAGTTTCATGTTTCCGAAAATACCTCTATTTTTACTAAAATAAGTGTCTTGAAGTATAATATTTTTAGTTTCTTCTTATTATTATGTATCTTTAATTTTCAGATTTGTTTTTTGTTGATGTGATGTATATTTTTTTAAATTATTAATTTATATTTGTTATATTAAATTTATGGATGTTTATGTTTTTAATAGTCAAATCTTCCTTTCTTTATAATTTTGAATCGGCTATTTATTTAAATTATCTCAGATTTAGTTTTACTATTTTTGTATTTAGCTATGTTTGTGAATTCATCTATATGATTAATATATTTGAATATATTTGTGAATTCATCTATCGTTTCTATATTATATATTTTTTCTGAAGCATTTCTGTTGTTTCTTTAATTTTCAGTGTTTTTTCTTTACTTTTTGTCTAGCTATTTATGGATTTATAATATTTCTTTACGTTATTTAAAAACTTTTTCGATTTGTGTTATTTAAAAAGAAATATCCTCATATATTTTAATTTTATAACATTAATTATGAATTTTTTTAAGTTTTTTATTCATCGTAATTATTTGTAGCAATTTTTCTTCATTAAATTTATAACTAATAGTTTACCTTTATTTTTTACTTTTTAATGTTGGCCCTTTGCTCAAGAACTCTTATCCTTATTCATGTAATAATGTTATGAGTTTTCCCCTTTCATTATTAGTTTCTTAATCTTCTTAATTAACTTTTTTTTTTTTTTTTTTACATTCTTATTCTATTTTTCATTTTTTCCTTAAAACCCAAAAGACACTTGAATAATGAGATTTGATTTAGATTTTATTAAATTTTGTAGGAAAAAAGATAGTAAAAAAATAGCAGAAGAAAAAATGAGGAACATATAAGAATAAGATTTTATTTAATTAGATTTAATGAGGATAATTTTATAAAAGTAAAATATAGTTGTTTCTCAATAGATTGAGAATCATTAATACCATATCAAGGTTGGGGTAATGGATAATACCATGAATAAAGGAATGGACATTATCTTGGGAAGGACTAATGAGCATTCTTAATTGTATTTTATACCAATCAAGGGTTTAGAAATGAATGTGAAAATGTTCATTCCATTCATACGTTATTTTATCGTATCAATCATGTCGTTAGACTATAGAGTATCAACAAAAAAAAAAGTTAGACTATAGAGTATATTAACTCTTTAATGGAGGAAGAGATCTTATTTAAGTTTTATTAAAAATTATAATTGATTATTATTATTATTACTAAATTATTACCTTTAATGATCAATATTACAAATTTATAAAATCTATAAAATAAATATTATATTATGTAAAAATCTATAAATTAGTTTTTAAATGATCATGTTATTCATAATATTTTCGCTATTGAGTATATAATGATATTACAAAATTGATATGTATTTTAAGAATGTGATTTGTTTTCACGGTTCATGTTTTATTTCTTTTACTTTATATGGTTTTTTAAGCAAAATTACATATATGGTTTTAGAATTATCAAATTGATATTCTTAAAATCTAATAATTTTGAGTTTTCTTTTATATCCGACCAATTTCACTTTAAAGTTATATTCTTAGTTATATTTTATTCATTTTATAAACTTCATATGGTTCTATATTCATTTTAGAAAAATGAAACATTATTATAATATGATACTCATATTATTGTAATTCTAATATGTGTAATATGTTTTTAGTTATCTTTTTGTATTTTTTGGTTCACATACAATTTTCAATTAATTTTATCAATAATAATAACTTTACATATTTTTAGTTAGATGTTCTATATATATATAATATCATTATAATATAACTACTTTATAATTGTAATATTATTTTAATATTTAATAATTTTTAGTTACTTTAGAATATATAACTATAAAACTACGTGTATCGCATGCATCGCATAGTAGCATATAATTATATATTATAAAAGATATAATTATATGTAGTGCACGGGTTGCAGGGGCATATAGTTATATGTTACTAAAAATATAATTGATAACAATTTTTAACTATTTTAAATATAATATAATTATAATAATTCTATATAATATTTTTATTTATTTTAAATATAGTATAACTATAATCATTCCGTGCATCGCACGGGTGGTAGGCTAGTACTGATGTATAATGGATGGTAATTCCGATTCGTGACTGCTTTCTTGCATGATTTGTTGTACATATTAGAATAGGCCATAATTTGTTTTCTCGACTACAATTGTTATTTAATTTTTTTTATTGCACTTATTTTGAGTGACAATTAATAATCCTTTTGACATTTCAAAACATAATTAACATTTGATAAGAATTGGTTCAACTACCTTATTATTATAATTATTAATTCTATCACTAAGCTCACTCGACAAAACTGATATAATAAAGTGAGTGAAGGGTAGTTGGATTGATGAGAATATAAAGAGTGTGATCAATCGAATTACAAATATAATAAATTTAGGGAAAAATATTATTTTTAGTCCCTTGAAGATGTCTTTTTTCGGGTTATTTTTTCTATTTTTTAATTTTTTTCATATTACATTATTTTTTTTTCGATCTTTCTCAATTTTAGTCCTTCATATCCTATGTGGCAAAAATTTAAGGATTTTTCCAGATTCCCCAGCAAAATCTGAGTTGGCATATAACGTGAATTATTAATGTTTAAGAAAAAAAAATAAAAAAATATCACTTAATTACATAAACTATTCTTATTTAATAAATTACTCCTCTATTTATATATTTTTTTTTCTAATTTTACTTCCAACTTCTTTCCCAATATACATACGCACCGATCACACACTCTACCGAAATCGCTTGTTTTTCGATGGAATCTTACGAATGAATAGTGTAAATCGAATTCCGCGACTTTCAAGGAACACGATGACACAGACGGAATCAAAATTCGACCGACGATTTAAGAGATATGACCGGTTAAATATGGTGGATGGCGGCTCAAATCAACTGAAACTTTGAATGAGTCGTGCAGCTAGCTCTGGTGAAGGAATTCAGTGAAGGAGGTATGAAAATTCATCTACTTGACGAGAGCTACAACTTGGGAGTGGTTTCATGGCCTAAAACGGCGGGACGACACGCACAACAGGCACGACTTTCAAACTTCGTTTCCGGCGATTTCGGCGACTAATTGAAGCACCCACGACATGGGTTGGAGTACGCTTCACCGTTTAAGGATTGACGTGCTGTTTTGGCGGAGATATCATCGTTTAAAGACGGTGGTGGCGCGACTTTTAGGGCCCCGTACGGGCTTTTCCGGTGATGGAACGAGGTCAAATTGGTAGGCATAATTTCGAACGTCTTGACGAGAAGAGTTGAACCGTGGTGGTCCCATCATCCTATTCATCCAGACAACGAAACAGCGGCGGCGCAAAGGTGGCGGCGACGGTAAAACTAGAAAAATTGGGTTTTTTTTATTTTAATTGAGGAAGGAAATGGAAGTTGGTGTAAGAAGAAAAAAAATCTATAATAGAGGTGTACTTTATTAAATAAAAATAGTTTATGTAATTACGTAATATTTTTTTATTTTTTTCCTTAAACATTAATAATCCACGTCATATGTCAACTCAAATTTTGGAAAGAAAATTAAGAAAAATCCCCAAATTTCTGCCACGTAGGATGCGGAAGACTAAAATTGAAAAAAATCAAATAAAAATTGATGAAATTTAAGAAAAATTAAAAGATCAGGACCAAAATCGAAAAAAATATTTTTAGATAATTAAAAATGATATTTTCCCATAAATTTACCAATATGATTAAGCTAAAATTATCCATAAAATGCGACATAATTTAAAGGAAACTTAATGTTCCCCTTATGTAAGTTGTGGGGGTATTTTTTTTTTTTTTAATAATTTAACAAAATAAGTACCAAAATCAAATTATTGATACATTATTGTTGAATTGATCATAAGTGAAATAATAGGCGAAAATACACTCGTCAAATTCCTATTCCGGCAGCAAGATATATGATAAAATAATATATCCTACCTAATACCAATAAATAAACACCCCTTAAACAACATTATTTTCGTAACCACAAATGTTTCCCGAAATCTCTACAGCTAACGTTGGTCTGTTCTGTTTAGTCATACAATCATTTCTCCTAAAGAATTTGTTGATTCTATATATATCCCAAGTGGTGTTCCAGTAAGTGCTATGAATTATATTATATAATATCATCAAGTAAATACAGTTTCAAGTCAATAACTTCATGTATATATGTGGACCGGTTAATCAAGTGGTTAATGAGTCCATTCTATAGGACAAAGTCTTGGGTTAGAATTCCATTTAGATGCACCTATGTTTAAAAAAAAAAAAAACTAAAAAAAAAAAAAAACTTCATTTATATAAAAATATTTGAGCTTGCAAAGGTTGTACTTCACTAAATATGTTAAGGCTTTAACTTAGCCCACTATTTGTGTGACTACTGGGTAGTGACTAGGTAGAGCTTCGGTTTTATTAGTCGGCTTAGACCATTTCTAAAGTTTTCAAAGTACAAACTCAAGAAAGTATTTTACAATTAAGTTTAAGCCCAAGTTGGTTCCATAATATGTGGAAAAAGTTTTTTATACTTGGCAATTGGCATGATCCAAAATTTAGAGGGAGAGAGATAAAAAAAGAAGGTTTTTTATACATGGTGTTCATTCGGTATTGGGCCCTGCCTATCTAATCCAAGGTTCAACCCAAAAACATGATAAATAGAACAAAAGCCTAAACAACTGAGCCAACGACCAACCGATATAAGCTGATCAAGAGTTGTTGGGAAAGATAACGATAAAGTCAAAAGAAGACTTTAGATTACGATCAAAGTAGACTTTAGTATGATCAAAAAAGATAAATCAGAAGAATATATCAGATTACGATGAAAGCTGACATTAGTAGGATTAAGGAAAACCTTAAGTCCAATATTGTATAAATAAGAGGTTAGGATTAAGGAAATCCCTAAGTCCAATATTCTATAAATAAGAGGTTCTTGAGAGATGACGATATATCTCTTTGGTCTGATATCTTGATTAATTGGTTTGATATCTTGATTAATGTCTGGACACAACACTCAGGATAAAATTTTAAAATCTTTTATTCAAACCCGACTTGGTTGTATTTTTTATTTTTTATTTTATATTTGATCAATCACTCGTCCAAAAATTGACATTAACCGCACCACAACCTCCTCATCATACGGATTTAACCATATCCAGACTAAATTTAAATGGATCTTATAATTACTCTTCATAACACCTTGTGAAAAGTGTTGGCCGGTGTCTGTCTGTGGGGTAATTTTAGTTCAAATGTGTCCGGATCAAACTAATATAATTGTAATTAATGAAAATTTTGGGAAAATAAATAACAAATATATCACAATTAACTATATTAATAGTTGGTTTGGAAAAGATCTAGGCTACAACTTTTAAGTTGTACAAGCAGCATCTTGGCCCACAACTATTTCATTGCTACTTGCGTCCCAAACAGTTCAAAGTTCAAAGAGCACACCGATCAAAGCTCAAACTTGAATCTGAAAATATTGGATACTAATCACTGAATGGCAATGGAGGCAAAGCAGAAATGATTGGACCGATGAGAAGAGAATCTGCAAGCGCGAGTAGCAACAAAAGAGAAGATGGGACCTTTACCTAGTGCTCTGGCCCACGTGAAACACTCCAATTTCCAAGTCTTTCTGCAATTTTCTGTTCACGCGTACACCTTCAATCATTCATGCATGCGGCATCGCATTGACTCGGGATAAAGGCTGATTAAACTCTCGATTTGCTGCTTTAAGCAAGAAAAAAGAGTAATTATGGCAGTTTGCCTGAGTAATTAGTGGGGTAATAAGAGTTATGACAGTTTGACGGTTTGGTTGAATATTCATACAAGCTTGGGAAGTGAATGATTGAAGTCAATCAAAGATTTGAAGTAGCTAGATATTCTTCTTCTTCCCTTCCTTCACGCGTTCACTCTTCCCATTCACGGAATACTTTACTCGGCTTTGCGAATTCTCGGTTTTTCAATTGCTGCAGCTGATGGAGATGGACGCAATCCGGAGTCTTGGAGGAGTTTCGTTCGGGATTGCAATTACAGTAGTTGCTGTTGGAGTTGTCACTCTCTGGCTCGTCAATAGATTACTGAATGGAGATAAGAAGACTTCTTCTGGTCTATCTCCTCCACCTGGTACGTTTCTGGGCTTTGTTGTCTCTGTTTTTGCCTATGTGTTTCTTGTGTTTATCTGTGTGTGTGTTTTGCTGAAGGAAATATCCAAGACCGTAGTTCCAGTTCCATTTGGGTTGCAGGATTTTAGCACCGAACATGTTTGTAAAATTGACTAACTGAAATTCATAAAGATGATAATTTTAACCAAAAAAGAAATTAAAAAAATTTTTGTGGCAGTTTCTTGATTATTACTATGTCCGCCACTGCCACACCAACATGAACTGATCAAGAACGGTTGGACAAGCTGAACGCCTCAAAATCCCTGTAACTAGCACAAATTAGTTGTTATATGGTATATCAGAGTACCAAATGTGTAATCACGAATATAACAGAGCACTTTTGTATGAATTGATTGGGTATGAAGTGGTGGATATATGATGCAGCGATACCAGGGCTACCAGTGTTGGGAAATTTGCTGCAATTGAAGGAGAAGAAACCCCACAAAACTTTCACCAGATGGGCTGAGAAATATGGTCCCATCTACTCCATTAGAACTGGCTCGACGACACTTGTTGTCCTTAATTCTAATGATATCGCAAAGGAGGTGAGTGTCTTTTGAATTTCAAAAAATGTCTATATATCTATACACGTGATTATGTAAACATTTCTGGCGTTTTATAGGCTATGGTGACAAGATTCTCATCCATTTCAACAAGAAAGCAATCAAATGCAATAAAGATCCTTACTTGTGATAAGAATATAGTGGCATTGTCGGACTATAATGAATTTCATAAGACAGTTAAAAAGCATATTATCTCCAGTACTTTGGGAACTAGCGCTCAGGTATGAACTGATTTTTTTTTATTTAATAAATTTTGTTAATAACCATTCATAATTATTATTTAATGCATATCCCAAAAAATGTGATTTACTTCAGTTTTCTTATTATTGCAGAAGCGGCATCGTATCCACAGGGACACCATGATAGAGAATGTTTTGATTCAATTGCAAGCTAATCAGAAAGAGGATCCTCTTGGAGCTGTAAATCTCCGAAAAATATTCCAGGCTCAGCTTTTTGGTTTGGCACTGAAAGAGGTTATAAGCTCATTCACTCGAATTTTGTCCGCTATTCTCTAAATTGAGCTACAGCTAGAACTGTTAGAAGTTTTATTTTGTTTCCAGGTTCTTGGAAATGATGTGGAGTCTGTATATGTCAAGGAGCTTGGCACAACTTTGTCGAAGGAAGAGGTGTTGGAAATTTTAGTGATTGAGCCAATGAAAGGTGCAATTGAGGTGGATTGGAGAGATTTCTTCCCATATTTAAATTGGATTCCTAACAAAAGCTTTGAGAAGAATATTCAGCGATTGCATTTCCGGAGACAAGCCTTGATGACCGTGCTCATTGAAGAACAAAAGAAGAGGATTTCTCGTGGGGAGGTACATTTTGCTCTGCTTGAAGTTCAGTTTAAAATTATTTCCATGATATGAGAAAGAGTAATTTATTCGAATGATTCATCAGGAACTGAATTGTTACCTAGACTACTTGTTATCTGAAGCAAAAACATTATCTGAGCAACAAATACTAATGCTTTTATGGGAAGCCATTATCGAATCATCGGACACTACCGTAGTGACCACCGAATGGGCCATGTATGAACTTGCTAAAGATCCAGTAAGACAGGTGAATGTCAGTTTTATTAAATCATACATATAATTTACTTATTTTTTGGATATTCTTCTTGACTTCATTTTCTTTTTCTTTGCAATAGCACCTTCTCTATCAGGAAATTCATAATACCTGCGGAAATGACAAACTTACAGAGGAAAAGTTAAGTGAGCTTCCCTACTTATCTGCCGTTTTTCATGAAACTTTGAGAAAACATAGCCCTGCTCCCTTAATTCCTCTGAGATACGTTCATGAAGACACACAATTAGGAGGATATCGTATTTCAGCAGGAACTGAGGTAACCAACCTTCCACTAGATTCTTGCAATCTAACCGGACTGAGTCAGAGATGATGATGTCCGGGCCGCTGATGGGGGCGGTGTCAATAGTTAATGATTGTGTATAAGGTTCACAATATTGTTTAGTTTTGAACCCTAACCTAAATGACCAAATCGCGCTCCTTCTGATCCAAGATTTAAATCTGTTTCATAATATCCTCCCTATGTGGATTAATTCTGTGCAGATTGCTATAAATATTTATGGATGTAACATGGACAAGAAAGTATGGGAAAACCCTGAAGAATGGAAGCCGGAGAGATTTCTTAACGGAGAGTATGAAGCAATGGATTTACATAAGACGATAGCTTTTGGAGCTGGGAAAAGGCTATGCGCAGGTGCTCTTCAAGCAATGTTGATTTCTTGCACCTCCATTGGTAGATTAGTTCAAGAGTTCGAATGGAGATTGAAGGACGGAGAAGAAGAAAATGTAGACACCGTCGGCCTTACCACTAACAAGCTTCACCCTATGCAAGCAATTCTAAAGCCACGAAACTGAGTGGTCAAGTAAGGGTCATGAGTCGTGATACTTTAGTTTCCGAGAGAAGTCCGAGTCTTGGTACCTATATTTGAAGATTTTATGTGTGGTTAAGCAACTGTTGCCTCTTGTTGGAACTTGGAACATCCGTTGCTGTTAAATTACAGACACATATGTTATCCAAGTACTTAGTTGTTAAAATCTTTAAATGGAAACTACAGTTGTGTCGTCCATTCACTGAAAATAACTGCCAAAAGCGGACGTTGGGAATTACCCAAACTGTTACCCTGGATAAATTCCATCAGGTACCGACTGGAATTCCGTCGGAAAATGGGTTTCGAGGAAGAGACCTGTCTCTAAAATGCACAACGGAGAAATAGTAATACTAAATCACAATTTCTCAAGATTATAGAAAACAAAACAATGGACTTTCAGTTATCCAACTCCATCTCCCATCAAAAACAAAAGAAGACATGTTAATTCACCATTTGAAACTCCAGAAAACGCGGGTGGGTGGGGGACTATGTTCTTATTTACGGCAAGCTAGGGATAATTATGAGTAGTTCCCTGAGATATGACGAAATTATAAATTCCACCCCCTGAGATTTGAGAAGTTACGAATTTCTCCCTGACTCGTTATTTCCACCGTTAAATTTAACACACCGTGTGATTTTACTATTTTACTCTTCATATGCTGAAACTTAAGGGGGTATATGTAAAAAAATCCAAAGACAATGGGATTAATGCAAACACTGAAATTTTTGAAGGGAGTTTGATGTAAGTACTTGAGTTTTGTAATTATCTATCTATTTTTTTTTTCAAGGAATGTTACTTAATGATATTTTAATATTTTTATGATCAACTAATTTCATATTTAGAGTTTGATGGTGCAGAAACTGATAGTATGCTAATACACCAACACTTTAAGATTTATTTTGAGAGGGAAGACCATCACAGGCGTTGAGCCTCAGGGACTGGGTTTCCAGGTGTGCGTGGGTTCTTCCGGTTAAGATAACACCAGAAAATGCAGTAGGGATGCAATGAAAATGATGAAAAGCAGGGAGCTTGGGGAAGACGAAATGTAGAGGAAATGCCAATTTATGCAGAGTGCAGTGTATATGGGGAAGATTACTTAGAGAATGTGCACATGCATTCCCATATTTATATGTTAGGGGCCAGGGTATTTTGGGTAATCTGACCAAGTGGCCCCAAGCCCCGTGCTTCCCTAGACACGTGGCGTCATGTGATGGTGTGAAAGTGATGGCTCTGAAAAGCCTGTAGGGTACCAGGTACGAGGTGGGCACTACCAATGTGTCAGAGGACGTTGGCGAGCGGCGAGCGTGGAGAGACTCCGCTACGCTCCCTGTACCTCTGAATGTGCCTTCGAGAGGGACTCTCCGCTGCGGTGGGATTAGTCCTCGAGGCGAATAGCGTCCTTTGACACTGAACCCGAGCGCTGTCCACGCTCGGGAGAGATTCCCCTGGGAGTTGACCACGAGCGCTAGGGGTCCGAGCGTAGAGCGTGCAGAGCCCGAGCGCAATTAAAGCGGGGGTCCCTAGCGTAGAAGAGGGGGAATCCGGGCGTGGAGCGTCCCTTGGGACCGTAGTGCGAGCGTCCAAAGGAATTAGTGGACCGATCTCGCGTTCGTGACTGGGGTCGAGGCGCGCAAGTCTGGAACGTATAGGTGATGAGGGAATGGGCCGGGTCGATTCCATGAGCCCATTACCGCGAGCGTTAGAGCTCTGGGTCCTTTAGATCGCGACACGTGTGTGGTGCTGATCTGAGTATGATTTGGCCTCTTCAGAGTTTATGAAATCTAATTTTTATTATTTTTATATTGGGCATGCATGTTTATATTGAAATGTTATTCTTTATATGTAAGGTAGATGCACTAGGAATCACCAGCACTAGAAATATTTGTTTAAATAACTTGATGGATATTTATATGAATTTACTAATGTATTGATTGATATTAGCGTATTTGTTATAGTTTTCTATTCCAGAAGAAAATTTTATTATTCTAAAACAAATAATTAGTTTAAATAAACTTATATAAAATATACATAAAACTAAAATATAAATATAAAGTATAAATAAATATGCAGGAACTATCTATTTCAATTTATACTTATAAATAAAATATAAATATTATATTAAATTATAAAATTTTAAATTAAAAAATATAAATTTAACTAATATTACAAATATATCATCATATTTTTAATATTATTAATTACAATTTATCCCCTAAGGATATGATTGGAATTTTTAAAAATATTTTTGCTGACATCATTAATATTTAACACCATTATTAACCATTGGGGTAATTTGTGTGAGAGTGTAAATTTCAGGGAAGGTATTCGTAATTTTTCAAATTCAGGAGAAGATTCATATTTTCGTCATATCTTAGGAGGCTGTTCGTAATTATTCGCAAAAGTTAACCACATCTGTATATAGAATTTTGAAGAATAAATCAGGCCCCATTATAGTATTTATTATTTCATCTACCGACGCATGGAACAAACGGTTAAGTGGCGCCATTTCATTGACTTAATTTGTTGTACAATTTTTTGTATGATTTCTTAAGTTTATGATTGATTAATTGATTGATGTTTGATCAACTTCCAAAAAACATGTTTTTTTAAGTTTTTAGAGTTCCTCCAAGTTTTTCGAAGCTCCTTCTAGGGTTCCTCCTGACTTCGCTATGGCCGCTATCCCGCCGGCGACCGGAACTCTGGGGGTATCATCTGGGGATTCTATTCCCAAACGTCTGAATGAACATCAACAAAAGTCATACGCAGGTGTACTAGAGAGGAAATCATATGTTGCGATGACGACGACTGCAGATAAGTCCATCCCAACCAAATCAGGGAAAGTTCATCTCTTTCCAAGAGACCCAAATCGCCGGAGATATGGAAAGGTCACAGAACGTAATGGCATAACAAACATCTCCCTCTCAGATGATGAGATCGCAGAACTCTCGGAGCCTTTCCAGTTCGCTCTTATAGGAAAATTCTCACACAGCTACCCAACTATGAAGCGGCTCCATGAATTATTCATGAATCTTGAGTTGAAAGGCGAATTTAAATTAGGAGTGCTGAACATCAAACATGTGCTTATTCGTCTGGAAACGGAGGAAGATTATAATCGCATATGGTTGCAGAAATTCCATGTATTTGATGGATACCCTATGAGAATCTTCAAATGGACGCCAACTTTTAACCCAAAAGTGGAGCCATCAATTGTTCCAGTTTGGGTGCGGTTAACGGGACTCAAAATATAGTTCTTCAAGCCAACTTTTCTTATGGACATCGCACAACAAATTGGAGAACCTGTGTGTTTTGATGAAGGAACATTCGACATCCAGAGACCATCAATGGCAATATTCTGCGTAGAAGTGGATCTCCTTAAGCCATTGAAGGAAAGATTAACAATCACTTACCATGGAGGTACGCACCCCCAGCCTGTGATTTACGAAAGATTACCACCCTATTGCAGAAAATGCAATAGACTGGGTCACAATCAAAAGGTTTGCTATGAGGGTGCAACAGAACAACAGCTAATTGATGATAAAGAGTCAGATGAAGGTGGGGATTTAAGAACTGTGATACTAGAAAAAAGAGAGGCTACAGCAAACGTGACTAACCAGCAGAAGACAACAGAACAGCAAAGGAAAGGAATTAATACCAAACAATGGGTGGAGAAAACCTTTAAACCAAATGTAAAGCCAACCAATGAAATACAACATGCTTTACTAGAAGAAAGTGGAAATACTGGTGATGGAGTTGAAGAAACAAAGAGAGCAGACACACTGCAGGATAATAAGGAAGACAAAGACAGCGAAAATAGAGATCTGCATACCTTGGAGGGCCTGGGTAATAGTCTGGGCACTGAAGGAATTTACAGAGGCGGCATAAGGGGAAACGAAGAGAACGGAATAAAAGGAAACAAGTCTCTTGAGTCTGAAAACAATGAGGATAGGACATCAGCTGTAGAACAGGGAACTCTAAATGACAGATCAGGAGCAGTTGTGTGATCAGGAAGATGATATTGAAACTATAAAAGAAAAAGGAGCTTTCACACAAACACTCTGCTGAGGATTTGAGCATAAAACAAAGGGAGTTATCAGATAGGAAGACTAAAAATGATACTTTCTGACAGGCCACGAATCAGAAAAAGAAGAAGGCTCCCAAATCCACACCTTTCACTTCAGCCCCTAAAAGAACGACTAGATCGTCGGGCAATCAGTCGGGTGATCCATGATGCGGGGATTGATTTGGAATATAAGAGGAATCGCCGATGAAGGAAGACGGCGAATCTTTAGAAAGAATAAGCTTAAGTTCTTTGCTATTATTGAACCTAAAATCACACTGGACACTCAATTTATGTGTAATAAATTTCATTTTAGAAATGTTATTTGTAATGCTACTAACCACATCTGGTTTTTCTCTTGCGAGGGAATGCAAGTGGATGTGCTCGGAGATGACCGCCAATTCCTACACCTGAAGATAAACTATGCAGAATGGCCTTCTTCGATTTTCATCTCGATTATACATGCTTGTAGTGAGACATCACTCAGGAAGCTGCTTTGGGAGTTCTTCAGGAATAACGTTGATAATAACAGCCTTTGGTTAATAGGGGGAATCTTTAACATTGTTGCTAAGGTAGAAGAAAGACAAGGCGGCAGAGTCCCGGACCTCCTAGGAATTGAGGAATTTGTTGATTTCATTCAAGACTGTGGCCTAGTTGAACCACTATTTGAGGGGTCTCCTTTCACTTAGACAAATGGACCTGTTTGGCAAAGAATAGACCGTGTTCTTGTGGCGGAAGCTTGGGCGGATATTTACTCGTCAACCCAAATCAAACACCTCTCGCGTGGCACGTCGGACCACTGCCCACTTCTCATATCCTATCACAACCCACAACAACGGTATCCGTCCTCTTTTGGATTCCAGGATATGTGGCTTCGCCACACAAAGATCTGAGAGGTGGTCGATAAGAGCTGGAAGGAGCCAATAACAGCAAGTGGCATATGGAAGTTACCACTGAAATTAAGAAGACTTAAAGGCTGCCTTAAACAATGGAATTCAGAGGTCTTTGGAAATGTGTTTGACAGGGTTAGAACTGCAGAGGAACAAGCGCTGAATGCAGAACATCAATATGATAATAATTCATCAGAGGAGAACTTAATGAATATGAACCTAATGACCGCGGAATGGAAGAAATGCCTTGCGATGGAGGAAGATTATTGGCGACAAAAAGCGGCTTGCAAATGGTTGGTAGAGGGAGAAAGAAACACACATTACTTTCATTCTCTTGTCAAGAAAAAAAGATTTCGGAATGCAATAAACTCCATAAATGGGGGGAGGGGCAAAACTTGACAGATCTTGCTGATATCCAATTATCTATGAATAACTTCTTTGAAGGACTGCTAACGTCGGCCTCTAGTAACAGAGATATTTTGGAACATACGGAAGTAGTGCAACCAGTCCTTAACATGGATGAGAAGGAGAAGTTATGTGCTATGCCTTCTATTAAAGAGGTTAGGGAAGGGGTATTCTCTATTTTTCCTCACAGCGTTGCGGGTCCGGATGGATTTGGAGCAAGATTCTATCAATTCTTTTTGGGAACTATCGCAGAGGATGTTTATGAAGCTGTCCGGGACTTCTTTCAAGGAGCTGCACTTCCAAAGGCGTATACTTCAACGACAGTTATCCTTATTCCAAAAAGTGAAAAACCGGGACACTGGAGCCAGTTTCGCCCGGTGAGTCTTTGTAATGTCTCTAACAAGGTGATAACCAAGATCTTAAACTCCAAACTTGCTACAGTATTGCCTAAAGTGATATCTGTCAACCAAAGTGGCTTCATTCCGGGCCGAAACATAAGCGATAACATTCTTTTGGCCCAGGAAATGGTTAATAGATTAGACAATAAAAACAAAGTGAAGAATGTTATTCTTAAACTGGATATGGCCAAGGCCTACGACCGGATTGAATGGGATTTCTTATATGCTATGATTCGGAAGAAGGGATTCCTAGATTTATGGATTGATATGGTTAAAAGATGTGTAGAGAACTGTTGGTTCTCTGTGATGATCAATGGGTGTCGTCGGGCTTTTTCCACTCAACAAGAGGCCTTCGCCAAGGTGACCCACTTTCACCTTCGCTATTCGTTATCGCGTCTGATTATTTGTCTATCCTTCTGAACAAATTAGCTCAAACGGATGAGTTTAGTCATTACAGTGGGACTAAAAACATAGCGGTAACACATCTCTCTTATGCCGATGACACGATAATTTTTACTAACAATAGAACCTGGTCACTCCAGCAAGTTAGAGACATTCTTCAAAAGTATGAAAAATGATCTGGACAAAAGGTTAATAGGGAAAAGAGCTCTTATATTATGGGGAATAATACCTGACAGTTCGATGATGAAGTCAGGGAGATATTTAGTTACAAAAAAGAATCATTGCCGATTAATTACCTTGGCGCTCCCCTATAGGCAGGTCGAAGGAAAGTGGTTCTTTTTGAAGGTCTAATTAATAAGATTCGAGCCAAACTACAAGGGTGGGATTGTATTAACTTATCTTACGACGGTCGGCTATATCTTATAAAATCGGTTTTGTATGCCATACCGGCATACACAATCCAGATACTCCAACCGCCTAAGACGGTAATACAACGAATCCATCGGATATTTAACAAGTTTTTTTGGGGAAGCAAGACGGACACAAAAGCTATTTATTGGGCGATGTGGGAACGATTATGTTACCCACCGGATGAGGGTGGGATAGGAGTCCGTAGCTTGGAAAATTTAGTTGAGGCATTTTCATTCAAGTTATGATGGAAGCTCAGAACGACGAATTCGCTATGGGTAAAGTTCATGAGGAGCAAATATTTCAGAGATATTCACCCAAGCGAGGCCACGGTCTCAAGAAGGAGCTCGAGGATTTGGCACCGTGTTTGTGATGTTCGGGATAAGGCCGAGCAACATTTATTCTGGACCCTTGCATCAGGCGAGGTTTCTTTTGCACAAGACAGGTGGTTCCATGGGAGGAAGATGGTTGATGTACTAGAAGGACTTCAAAGTGAAACTAGAGCCAATCTTTTCTGGAATAGCGAAGGATGGTGTGTAAGGACCTTGCAAACTTTTGTTGGCCCTAACTTGGCTAACGTGATAGCAACTGTTCCTACTGCACAGAGGAGCATGGATATCCCTTGTTGGGATTTGGATAGCTTGGGTAAATTTACGTTAAAATCTGCCAACGACATAATCCATGAGAAGAAACATCCTTCTAATCTCCTCAAAGCTGTTTGGAGTGTAAACCTTACCCCTACTATTCAACTTTTCATGTGGAGGTTACTAAAGGATTAGCTCTCTATCGATGACCGTTTGGAGAAGAAGGGAATAAATATCCCTTCGAAGTGTGTTTGTTAAACAGCACAAGAAACGTTGGGACATGTTTTCATAACCAGCGAAAAGCTTTTGCAGGTCTGGAGGCACTTCATAAGCCTCTTCGGCTTACAATCATTGGACAGACGGACACCAACAACAGTCTTACAAACATGGATTAACTCTTCCCCCTACAGCTCCTCAAAGCATATTAGAATAGTGGTTCTTATTCTTGTGTTTTGGTACACGTGGTTAGAACGAAATAACGCCAAACATAAAGGGAGTCTCTTTTCCTATCTTAATATTATCTGACGTGTTAAAAACCATATTTTCCAACTTAATAAAATTGGTCATTTACCCAGGGAATGGCGGCGCGGAGACTTCTGGATTGCGAGGAAGTTTGGGGCTGTCATTGAAACCAAGAATCGAGCTAAGGTGTCCATTGTTAAATGGATCAAGCCTAACCTGGGATGCCTAAAGCTGAACACCGACGGAGCATCACGGGGGAACCACGGCCAAGCAGGGATTGGAGGCATATTACGAGATAGCAACGGATCCGTGGTTTATGCTTTCAGTAAAGGAATTGGACAAGCGACTAATATGGAAGCTGAGATGAGTGTTGTGGCTTTTAGAATCAAGCAAGCAACAAATAGAGGTTGTAATAACCTGCGGATCGAAATGGATGCAGAAGCGGCTATAGCATTTATCAAAAGAGGAACATCAGGATCATATAGTATACAAAGGGATATCATTGAAGTCCATAACAAAATTAAAAGAATGAATGTTCGGATAACGCCTGTGTTTAGAGAAGGTAACATGGCTCGAGAGGAGCACGATAACAGGTTGAATGGTTCTACCCTGACTCGATAATTCAGGGACGACTCAAGGGTATCTTAAGAATGGAGAAATGGGGGGTTGCAAATATCAGAACACGTTTTTGATGACGTTAATATTTTTCATGTCTTTTGCAGAACTACAGATCTGGTGGCAGAGAATGGGAAACTGGGTTTCCCAGTACATGACAATTTATCATCTGGATTTCAGGAGTAGAGGTAGCTTCGAGCTTAAGTCTATTTTGTTTAGGCTGTCAGATATGAACATGGAAAATTATTTTGATAGCCCCAGGATGAGACGGGTACTTGTCTTTGGATCTATTGGCAACGGGATAAGGCGTGGGCTACGCATCAATATTTTAACTCAAGAATTGACGGATTTGTACAAAATGTCCGACACCAACTTACCAATGGTACTCAAAGCCCTGAGGATGCTAACAATTGGAATGCGATCATTCGTTACCCGATGTGGGTCACATCGACGTGCATTAACTTTTCCCGGAGGACTGGGCGCCTCAACATGAGGTCAGCGAGTGATCCTATTGATTTGTTTAGTATGAGGGGCTGTTACATTATTTATGGCCACGTTTGTCTTGGTTATAGTATTTTGGCCAAATATGTCTCGAGTCCTATGCTTGTCTTACTATGTTGCCAAATCCACGGTGTATGTGTTTCGTGGGCACTCGAGTCTTAGGGGGTGTTTGCAAACTCTACAGGATAAGCAAAAACAGAAGTAGAATTGAAAGTTGTAAAAATTTGCAGTAGTAAAAGCGGTGAGTGTTTGGAAAAAAAAGTGATAAGCAGAAAAATAATCAGTTGAGTCTTTGTAGAGAAAAGTTGATAATCACTTTTAACTGTTATTAAATTACTAATTTACCCCCGTATTTTAAATTATTTTTAAATATTATATTAATATAAAAATTATTATAAATTTATATAAAATTATTTATAATTAATCAAACACTGAATTATTTTATATATTCCTTCAATTATAATATTTATATTCCATTTATAAATAATAATATATTAAATAGATCATTTTATAAAAATATAAAATACCTATTATATTATAAATTATTATATTTGTATAACCATAATTTAATATATGAATGTATATATTAAATAATATTATACAAACTAGAAAAAGATATTATTGAGTTGAAACAGAAAAGATGTAAGAAATATATGAAGTCTAGAGTTGTATACGTAAGTAAAAGACCAAATTAGAAATATTAATATTTTATGGGGATATTATTGTCGAATGAAATTTTAATTAACCGTATAATCTATAAGCAGAATCCAAAAGTATGCACTGGACTGCTTCTAGATTCTGGCTTATTTCTGCTTAAAATAAGTAGAAGTCGTCGTTCCAAACACTCCAAAACGACTAAAAATAAGCACTTATGAGATAAGTGCTTATTTTTAGAGTTTGCAAACACTCCCTTAGTAGCATTTCCGATCCTTGGATCATGAACATGTGTATTTACGATTTGGTTTGACTGGCTTATTTATGAGGTGGGGCCCACGGTAATAACTCTACGGCTTCTGCCGTTTTTTTTTTTTTTGAAAAAAAAAAAGTTTGATCAACTTCCATTTTCTTACACCAATTAATAGGGATGGATCTAGGATTTCTCATCAGCGGGGCTGAAATTTTACATGCCTTAGACGATTCGTGTTCCCTTCAATTTACTCTCACCATTTTTTCTCAAATTAAAGTCTTCACGTATAAGTACTAATATGATCCCTTATTAAAAAAAAAAAATTAATGGTCCCTTATTAAAAAACAAAAAAAATTTATTTCGGGATTATAATATCCACTATCGAGTGTAGTAATTAATCATTTCGGTAAATTATAGGTAAGTCAAAGTATAAATAGATAAATAAAAAAAACTATTAAGTGTTATATATTCGAAATTAAAATCCGAATTCACAACATTTTATTAAAATAATATGTATTGAAAATTATAATTTTTTGTGATAATAATTATTTGACAGAGTTAGGTTTTGATTAAAATTACCTACTTGATATGATATCTTGTATCTCTCTATATTATATGATAGATTATCTATATAAAAAGATACATTACACTAATTTTTCCTTGCATAAAATACAATCTATGATGCACGGATACGGACACGGCGACACGGACACGACACGACACGACACGGATACGGCGACACGAATTTTTTCTTGAATTTTTCATGTGAGAAGTGTCAGACATGGTGTTCGACACGACGCGACATGACAAAATGATATTTTTAGAAGTGTCCGTGCATCATAAAATACAATGCATTGATTTTTTCTTGAAGTATTCGGCGCATCATAATAAAAAGTCAAACTTTTAATTATTTTCATATTCGAGTGAAACTTGACTTATATATATATATATATAGGGCGGATTACATACGGGTCCCTAAGGTTTGGCCTAATTACACAGCGGTCCACGTATCTTTGGATTTTACATACAGGTCCCTAAGGTTTGATTCCGTTAGAGGTCCCTAGGGTTCCGTTAGAATTTTGACGAAAATGACCAAAATACCCCCAACCCCTAAGGATTGGATTGTAATTAGGCCAAACCTCAGGGACCCGTATGTAATTATGTTTAAATTATATTAAAAAATTAGTATTTATAATTAATATATATAATTACTAATTTTTATTCTTGTTTGTTATAATTTATATCTTTTAGTTTTGAAAATTTTAATTCGTTTCGCAATGATTTAGTAAATACTAATCTTGCTAATATTATATAAATATTTTCAATTAATCATTAAATATAAATTATTATTAATTTTAATATATACCAATATTGTTAATTATTACAAAAACACTTCAACTAGTCATTAAATGGTCATCTTATTAATATTATCTCTACGATTATTTATTAAATACTAATAATACTAATATTATATTTTTACCAAAAAAAATATACTAATATTAAATAAATACTTTTAGTTAATTTAAATATAAATTATTTTCAAAATGTATACACATAAAATTAGAGATCACAAGTTCTAAAATTTAAAATATTTAAAGTTAATACTTTTAATAAATACTTTTAATTAATACTAATATTGTTTATTAATTATAAAATACAGAATAATTTATATAAAATATGAATAATTACATATATATTTAATTATATATATTTAATTACAAATACTAATTTTTTAATATAATTTAAACATAATTACATATGGGTCCCTGAGGTTTGGCCTAATTACAATCCAGTCCTTGGGGGCATTTTGGTCATTTTGGTCAAAATTCTAACGGAACCCTAACGGAACCCTAGGGACCTCTAACGGAATCAAACCTTAGGGACCTATATGTAAAATCCAAAGATACGTGGACCGCTGTGTAATTAGGCCAAACCTTAGGGACCCGTATGTAATTCGCCCTATATATATATATAGTTAGTTAGTAAATTTCATACCGATGCAGTCTGATTCGATATGGCAAACTCCAATACTTTAGAATTTGTTTGTATGGGAAAACAGAGATTGAAGACTCAGGCGAGGGTTGCCAGAGTTGTGTGGGTTAAACCTGCTAGGAACAAACACGGCAAACAGTCAGAAGGCTACGCTGGGGAAATGGTGGGTGGAACCTAGTTTGGCTCTCCGACCCTCAAGTCAGTCTATTGGTGAAGAAGATGAAGATGAAAGCAGAGCTCAAGTGTAAGAAGATTGCTTACAGAGTGTGAGTGATCTTGTCTATTTATAGTTGAGGGTCATGGCCCATTTGGTAATTGTCACCAAGTGGTCCTGCATTGGTGTCGCCCTAGACACGTGGCGTAATGAGGAGCCTTTGAAAAGGACCTCCTGTAAAATAGCAAAAGCCTGTAAAAAGGTTGGTGGCGGGTAACAATGGCAGGTGTGCATTGGCGTACTATTTGTCAAAGAGAGTCGTAGGGTTGTTACCTAGGGCGAGGAACGCTTGGGTTTGAAAGGGACTTTGAAGGCTCGGAGGTCCTAGGGAGTACCGGGGCCCAAAGAGATGGCATGGAGGGAACAACTTCGCCTTTACAGCTATGTGGTGATCTTCGAGGGCGAGCCCTGGGGTGGCCTCGAGGGCTGCATTACAATAGCCACGCTCGTCTACTCGGAAGGAGGCTATTGTTCTATTTAAAGAGGGAACGGATGTTCTCTCGGGGGGAGGGGGGCACAGTTGATCCTAAGGGGATACTCGAGACGTGGATCCCGAGGTGCCACTTTATCTTGCTTTGGCTAGGCCACGTGTCACATTCGTGTCTAGAATGTATTTTACCCTCATCATTTTGCCCCTCAATTCTGTAGTCATAGTAATGTGGACTATAGAATTCTCAATTTTAAATTTCCGAGGGGTAGCTTTGGCGGGGTTTTGCACCCTCGAGATCCTTGTTCTAAGGAAACATTTATTGTGGTTCTTTCATCTTGACCGCTTGGGATGCCAGACATTAAATGCCATTAAGCAAGTGGGTGCAGCTTTCCAAGAAACGACGCGTGATCATAGGGACGTGTCCGACGGTTCGCAAAAGTGGGTAGTTACCTAGGCGGGAATGATTATAACTTTTGAATTTATTACCCAAATCCCACCAACTCTCTCCTATAAAAAGGGAGATATCCATTCATAAGTTTCTTTTCACGCAATACTTCCTTCAGAGTACTTCAGAATTTTAGTGATTCCTTTGCATCCTTAAGCAGATCCCGGCGACTCCAAGACTCTTAGACTTAGGTATTGTGTAGCACCGAAATGTAGGGACCACATCCCCCACAGTAGGACCTAAACCCAGTTACGAAATGGAAAGTCCGTACCCGAATTCGAATCATAGCGAACGGGAGACCAACTCACATGCTAGGCTAGGTGGAGCTAACAACAAAAAACTCAGAGTGTGCGGAAGCTATAAAATAAAACCACAACAATTAGAAATAGAAGCATGACATATAAATAAATATCATCACCCCATATATACAATATGTACAATGGTCCACGCGGCCTCACAAAAATATAGTATCAATCTCCAAGTATCAAGTCATAAGTAAACAAAATAATAAGAAGAGTGTATGTAAATATGTATTCTATCAAGACCTAGACCAAAAAGTGCGACAAGGAAGACACACTTCTCCGCCTAGCTCAAGGCCAAAAGGAAGCACGTGAAACTGAAAGATAAAACGAGGGGGTCAATTAACTGACTGAGTGAGGGGGCTAATGCACACCCAGACACTATATATATAAAGCATAACACGTAACAAAAGTGGAATTATGAACCGGAATAGGTTTTACAAACCAAACATTTCAAAACAAAGATAAATATACTTAAAACCATTTCATAAACTCTATTTCAATTCATACTTCCCATATCATAACATATCATATGCTCAGCGAGAACGAGCTTCCAACCTTTACTCATCATACCATATCAAAACAAAAGAGTAAACAAATCCACCACCACACCAATGATGGAAGAGCCACACGCGGCCCTAACCATCCATATCTTTATAAACCCACGTGGGGTAGCTAACCCACAACGTGTCCTCCCCGGTTTCACACCAAAGACATCAAAATATCACGCCTTTCCTAGCTCCCGAGGTCGCACTGATACCTTGGATTGAAGAGCCCCAACGGTTTGATACCGTTCTGGGGATTCCTTACCTATAGCTCATTTGATCCATATTCACATTACATATCATATGCCAATCTCTCATGGCAAAACTCGCTACCAAACTTGAACATAAAGTATTTTCCAAAATAGCTTACATATGCTTCCATAAATACCTTTTCAAATCAATCTTGTTCCATAAGATCATAAACATATCATATTCAACACTTATTTAATTATATATATAATATATAATTGCATGCACGACTCGAAATCATCACATAAAGGCTTTAGGTCAATAACTATACAAAATCCTCAACATCACCTTGTGCGCAGAAAAGATAAGAGTGGGAGTGATCAAGCTATGCATTGGGCTCATCCCCGGTAACAACGTCTGAAAAGAAAGCACGAGAGCCCAAGACTTAGACTCTATATGAACTAATTAAGATGCTCGGCCAATGCATGACTTATACATGAATGCAAAACAATATGAAATGCATCACATAATTCACATAACATAGCTTATAACATGTATTTACAAATTAATATGCAATTAGAAACAAGTTATAGCATCAAACATGTAAAAGATTAGCAAATAAAGTCATAAATATGCATAACTTAGTAAAATTTAAATATATAAAGCTCCCAGGACTCGGAAAGAATGGGACGGCCTTGCCACTGCTGGGAACGACCGTTCTCGTTCTCGCCTAAAAGTTTCTGGAATATGGGAACGGCCGTTCCGATCCCTCGTTGAAAATTGGAAGGGCCGTTCCCAGATACCCGAACTTCTCCCTGAGGGTCTGTAAAGATTTGCTGATTTTGGCCCTTGGGAACGGCCCTTCCCATCCCCAATACAAATTGGGAATGGCCGTTCCCATTTTAGGAAATGATGCCAGCAAAACCCAGAAGGGCCGTTCCCAAGTTAAAGCTGGGGCTGGAACGGCCGTTCCGGCCTGGTTTGAATTTTAACACTGGGCAGTAGCTTGACAAAAACAGGGGAAAGAAGCCAAAGGCCAAAAATGGCCGAATCCACAACAATAACAACACAAATACAAAGCAAAATCATGCGTAAAATTCAAATAAATCATATAGGGCATGTTTAAACACATAAAACTCAATAATATCAAGAATCAAAGCCAAGTTCACAAAATTCAAATTCAAGCTCATTAATGGCAACAAGCTTGTAACTCAACCACTAAGAGACTTCATGTATTAAATACAACACATATGTAGAACACACAAATGAAGTCAAATTTCATTAAAAACAAACATATATCACATGATCAACATAAATGCCTAAACCCTTACTATTCACATATTTAACCAAACATGATCAAATTCTCCAACAAAAATCAGAACTAAAATATAAAAACAAAGAGCACGACAAGAGGATTCCGAAACTTAAGCTCGAGAAAAGATGGAGAAACGAGGGAGATATTGGCTCTTGAAGATCAAAGGAAGAACTTGGGGTTTTGGCTTTCTCTTGGCTAAAAAGTTGCTATTGTTGTTACGTGAAATGAGAAGGAAGGAGAGGGTTCAGCCTTTAAGGCTGAACCGGTTCGGTTCAAGGGTTACGGGTTCGGTTCAAAGGTATAAGGTTCAACCATGGCATAAATCATATAAATTCAAATAATTCAAGGAATTCAAGTATAAGATTAATTCAAATAAAATATATAATTCAAATATAATAAATTTGAAATGCAAATAAGGAATTAAATCACATAATTACGTAATACCTGTCTGAACTGTAGAACGGGGTGTCACAACCTCCCCCCTTTGGAGAACCTGGTCCCCAGGTTCACTACTCAACCCAAGAACAAATACGAATACAACTGTCTCATTTTCTCCTCAGTCTCCCAAGTGGATTATTCGGAGTTCTGATCTCTCCACAACACTCTGACCAAGAGAATCTACTGGTTTCTTAACACTTACATCTTTCGGTCTTGAATCTCAAAAATCTACTTGTTTCTTAACACTTACATCTTTCGGTCTTGAATCTCAATCGGGGTGCCTCACTATTGTTAAATCCGGCTCAAGTTGTACCTCTTTAACATGGAGTATGGTTGTTTCCTCGGAATAATATTTCCGGAGTTGTAAGACGTGAAACACATTATGTATCCCGGTCAACCTTGGCGGTAGGTCCAACCTATACGCCACTTCTCCAATCTTCTCAAGGATTTCAAAAGGTCCGAGGTATCATGGATTAAGTTTCCCAGCTTGACCTATTCGAGAAAAGCCCTTCTTAGGAGATGCTTTCAAGAAGACTTGATCTCCTACTTCAAACTTGAGGGGTCTTCTCCTATTATCTGCATAGCTCTTCTGACGGTCCTGAGCTGCCTTCATTCTCTGCTGAATCGGTTTAACTTTGGCAGTGGTTTTATCCAACTTCTCTCGAGCTTATCCTCTTCTGTCCGCCGCTATTCTTCAATATCCCAAAAGAGACGCGACCTATATTTTCTTCTATAAAGCGCCTCATAGGGAGCTATGTCAATAGAAGCTTGGTAACTGTTATTATAGGCAAACTCGACTAGAGCTAGATGTTTGTCCCACTTCTCTTTAAAATCCAAAACACACGCTCTCAACAAGTCCTCTAAATACTTGATCAATCTCTCTGATTGCCCATCCGTCTAAGGATGGAAAGCTGTGCTAAAATTAAGTCTTGTACCCAACCGTTTCTGAAGATCTTGCCAATACTTAGCTGTAAACCGAGGATCACGATATGAAACGATACTAGCAGGAGCTCCATGTAATCTTACAATCTCATCACAATCCAAATCTGCTAGCTTAGGAGTCTTGTAGGACATCTTAACCTTGAGAAAATGAGCTGACTTGGTTAGACGGTCGACTATTACCTATATTCCATCATACCCTCCTCTTGACCTTGGCAAGTTGGACACGAAGTCCATTGTCACTTGCTCCCATTTCCATTCAGGGATTGGAAGTGGTTGGAGGGTTCCTCCTAGTTTTTGGTGCTCAACTTTCACCACTTGGCACGTGAGACATCGCTTCACAAAGTTCGTGACATCTCTCTTCATGCTATTCCACCAAAATAGCTTCCTCAAATCTCTGTACGTCTTAGTACCATCGGGATGAATGTAATACCCCGAACGGTGCCCTTACTCAAGTATTAACCTCTTGAGGTCTTCGGGAACATATATCCTTATCTTGTACCTGAACAAACCCAAATCATCAAACCCAAACTTTGTTTCTGGATCTACTCTCGATCGGGCTATCAATCTCTGAATCTCTGCATCCGTTGCCTGGGCATCAATCAGCCTTTGTTTTAAGTCTGGCTGAACTGTGATGTTAGCTAACTGAGCCACTGAAACCACAACTGCTGAACCTTGCCTTGAAAACTTTGCACTCAAACCGGAAACACTTGCTTTTCTACTCAAAGCACCAACCACTACATTAGCTTTACGGGGACGGTACTGAATTGTGCAATCATAATCCTCTAAGAACTCCATCCAACACCTCTGTCGGTTGTTAAGTTCCTTCTGAGTAAAGAGATACTTGAGGCTCTTATGATCGGTAAATATCTCGAAAGTAGTATCGTAGAGGTAGCGGCGCCATTTAGATAAAGCAAACACAACCGCTGCAAGCCCAAGATCATGAGTGGGCCAGTTCTTTTTGTGTTCCTTCAACTTCCTAGAAGCATAGGCTACCACTCGGTCATCTTGCATCAACACACATCCGAGGCCTTCCTTCGAAGCATCTGTATAAACTGAATAGCCCTCGGATCTCTAGGGTAGGGTAAGAACTGGTGCCGAAGTTAATCTTTCTTTCAAAGTTTGGAAACTTCTCTCGCACTCACCATCCCACTTATACTTTACCTCTTTCTTTGTTAACCTAGTCAACGGGCACGCAATCTTGGAGAAATCCTTCACAAATCTCCTATAGTAACCCGCTAACCCAAGGAAACTTCTCACTTCAGAGGCATTCCTCGGTCTCTCCCATTGAGCCATGGTCTCTACCTTGGAAGGATCAACTTCAATTCCTTTGCCTGAAATTATGTGGCCTAGGAATGTGACTCTGTTGATCCAAAACTCGCACTTGCTAAATTTGGCATAAAGCTTGTGCTCTCCAAGTTTTTCCAAGACAATCCTGAGGTAATGTGCGCGCTCTTCTGCGGACCTCGAATACACCAAAATGTCATCTAAGAAAATTACCACAAACTTGTCAAGGAACGGTCTAAACACTTGGTGCATCATGTCCATGAACACGACTGGGGCATTAGTCAACCCAAACGGTATCACCACGAACTCAAAGTGCCCATATCGAGTATTGAATGCAGTCTTAGAGATATCTTCCTCCCGGATGCGTAATTGATAGTATCCCTACCTCAAATCTAACTTAGAGTACACTTGTGAACCTTGCAAGATATCAAATAACTTTTGAATGTGAGGTAATGGATACTTATTCTTCACGGTTATCCGGTTCAGTTCACGATAATCTATGTACATCCTCAAAGTTCCATCATTCTTTTTAACAAATAAAACAGTAGTAACCCACGGAGAATAGCTCGGATGGATGTAACTGCAAGCCAAGAGCTCATCCAACTGTGTCTTCAACTCCTTCAACTTAGCAGGAGCCATCCGATAAGGTGTCTTAGAGAAAGGCTCAGCTCTGGGATAGAGGTCAACCACAAACTCTTAGGGAATACATCAAGAAACTCTCGTACAACCTTCGTCTCCTCAAGTTTGGCTTGGTCCTTTGGTTTGTTAAGAAGCTTGACTTCAACCTTGCACCCGTAAACACCACAGAGCCCAAAAAGACCTTCTTATCATGGCAATCCATCATGGCTCGGTGTCTGAAAAGCCAATCCTTCCCAAGGATTACTCCATACCTCTTAATAGGCATCACTATCAGCTCTGCAGGAAAAACTAGGTCTTCAAAACACACCTGGCACTCCTGAAACACACGGTCTGCCTCCAAACACCCTCCTAAAGGAGAACTCACCACATACACATACGCGGATAATTCAGCAAGCAAAGGCAAACAAGCAACAACATCCCAGTAAATAAAAGAATGAGTGGCCCTGGGATCAAATAATACATGTAATGATATGCCATGAATGTGTATTGTACCTTCAAAAATATAGTACAATATGTACAATAACCTCACAAAAATACAGTATCAATCTCCAAGTATCAAGTCATAAGTAAACAAAATAATAAGAAGAGTGTATGTAGATATGCATCCTATTAATACCTAGACCAAAAAGTACGACAAGAAGGACACACTTCTCCACCTAGCTCAAGGCCAAAAGGAAGTACTTGAAACTGAAAGATAAAATGACAGGCCAGTCAACTGACTGAGTGCGGGAGCTAAACCATACACACACACTATATATATAAAGCATATCACGTAACAAAAGTGGAGTTATGAACCGGAATAGGTTCAGCAAGCAAAGGCAAAGAAGCAACAACATCCCAGTAAATAAAAGAATGAGTGGCCCTGGGATCAAATAATGCATGTAATGATATGCCATGAATGTATATTGTACCTTCAAAAATATAGTACAATATGTACAATAACCTCACAAAAATACAGTATCAATCTCCAAGTATCAAGTCATAAGTAAACAAAATAATAAGAAGAGTGTATGTAGATATGCATCCTATTAATACCTAGACCAAAAAGTACGACAAGAAGGACACACTTCTCCACTTAGCTCAAGGCCAAAAGGAAGTACTTGAAACTGAAAGATAAAATGAGAGGCCAGTCAACTGACTGAGTGCGGGAGCTAAACCATACACACACACTATATATATAAAGCATAGCACGTAACAAAAGTGGAGTTATGAACCGGAATAGGTTCAGCAAGCAAAGGCAAAGAAGCAACAACATCCCAGTAAATAAAAGAATGAGTGGCCCTGGGATCAAATAATGCATGTAATGATATGCCATGAATGTGTATTGTACCTTCAAAAATATAGTACAATATGTACAATAACCTCACAAAAATACAGTATCAATCTCCAAGTATCAAGTCATAAGTAAACAAAATAATAAGAAGAGTGTATGTAGATATGCATCCTATTAATACCTAGACCAAAAAGTACGACAAGAAGGACACACTTCTCCACCTAGCTCAAGGCCAAAAAGAAGTACTTGAAACTGAAAGATAAAATGAGAGGCCAGTCAACTGACTGAGTGCGGGAGCTAAACCATACCCACACACTATATATATAAAGCATAGCACGTAACAAAAGTGGAGTTATGAACCGGAATAGGTTTTACAAACCAAACATTTCAAAACAAACATAAATATACTTAAAACCATGTCAGAAACTCTATTCCAATTCATACTTCCCATATCATAACATATCATATGCTCAGCGAGAACGAGCTTCCAACCTTTACTCCTCACACCATATCAAAACAAAAGAATAAACAAATCCACTACCACACCAATGATGGAAGAGCCACGTGCGGCCCTAACCATCCATATCTTTACAAACCCACATGGGGTAGCTAACCCACAATGCGTTCCTCCCACTCCCTTCCCACCTTTCACAACAAAGGCATCAAAATATCATGCCTTCCCTAGGTCACGAGGTCGCACGTGATACGTTGGATGTAAACTATGCACAGGCCGAGCCCCGACGGTCCGATACCGTCCCGGGGATTCCTTACCCATAGCTCCTTGGAGCCACATTCACATTACATATCATATACCAATCTTTCATGGCAAAATTTACTACCAAACTTGAACATAAAGTGTTTTCTAAAATAGCTTACAAATGCTTCCATAAATACCTTTTCAAATCAATCTTGTTCCATAACATCATAAACATATCGTATTCAACACTTATTGAATTATATATAATATATAACCGCATGCACAACTCGAAATCATCACATAAAAGCTTTAGGTCAATAACTATACAAAATCCTAAACATCACCTTGTGCGTAGAAAAGATAGGAGTGGGAGTGATCAAGCTATGCCTCGGGCTCATCCTCGGAAACACCGTCTAAAAAGAAAACACGAGAGCCCAAGACTTAGACTCTATATGAACCAATTAAGATGCTCGGCCAATGCATGACTTATACATGAATGCAAACGAATATGAAATGCATCACATCATTCACATAACACAGCTTATAACATTTATTTACAAATTAACATGCAATTAGAAATAAGTTATAACATCAAACATACAAAAGATTAGCAAATAAAGTCATAAATATGCATAACTTAGCAAAATTTAAACATATAAAGCTCCCAGGTCTCAGGAAGAATGAGAACGGCCTCGCCACTGTTGAGAACGGTCGTTCCCGTTCTCGCCCAAAAGTTTCTGGAATATGGGAAAGGCTGTTCCGGCCCCTAGTTGAAAATGGAAAGGGCCATTCCCAGATACCCGAACATCTCCCCGAGTGTCTGTAAAGATTTACTGATTTTGACCCTTGGGAACGACCCTTCCCATCCCCAGTACAAATTGGGAACGATCGTTCCCATTTTTAGAAATGACTCCAGAAAAACCCGGAAGGGCCGTTCCTAAGTTAAAGCTAGGGCTGGAACGGCCGTTCTGGCCTGCAGGTTCGAATTTTAATACTAGGCAGTAACTTGACAGAAACAGGGGAAGGAAGCCAAAGGCCAAAAATGACCGAATCTACAACAACAACAACGCAAATACGAAGCAAAATCATTCATAAAATTCAAATAAATCACATAGGGCATGTTTAAACACATAAAACTCAATAATATCAAGAATCAAAGACAAGTTTATGAAATTCAAATTCAAGCTCATTAATGACAACAAACTTCTAACTCAACCACCAAGAGACTTTATACATTAAATACAACACATATGACATGTAGAACACATAAATGAAGTCAAATTTCATTAAAAACAAACATATATCACATGATCAACATGAATGCCTAAACCCTTACTATTCACATATATAACCAAACATGATCAAATTTTCCACCAAAAATCAGAAATTAAATATAGAAACGAAGAGCACGACGAGAGACTTCCAAAACTTACTTAAGCTCGAGAAAAGGTGGAGAAACGAGGGAGATATTGGCTCTTGAACATCAAAGAAAGAACTTGGGGTTTTGGCTTTCTCTTGGCTACAAAGCTGTTATTGTTGTTACGTGAAATGAGAAGGCTGAACCGGTTCGGTTCAAGGGTCACGGGTTTGGTTCAAAGGTATAAGGTTCAACCAAGGCATAAATCATATAAATGCAAATAATTCAAGTAATTCAATTATGAAATTAATTCAAATAAAATCATTTAATTCAAATATAATAAATTTGAAACGCAAATCAGAAATTAAATCACATAATTACGTCATACCTGTCCGAACTGTAGAACGGGGTGTCACGAGAGGGCTCTGAGGGGTTTGGATAAAATATTCATTTTTCGGCTACCGGAGGAGCACGAGAGGGCCAACAACCCGCCCTCGTAGAGATGACAATGTACAAGGACACTATATCAGCCGGGGGATTAAGATTTCCTATTCCATTCCCGATGGCAAGCATTCTCAACTATTTGAACTTGAGCCCCTCACAAATTTTCCCCAACGGAATAGCCCTCATCAACGCCTTCATCATTTTGATGAAGTGTATTGGGCATAAACCTTTAATCCATAATTTTACGAGTTTGTTCCAGGTGGCCCGGTCTCCTCGCTCGTCTCTGAGGGCAGGGCTCTGCTATGTCCAAGCAAAACCAAATCTTAGATTAGTCGATTCCCCTTCGACCTCATACGACACTGAGTGGAAGAACAAATTCTTCTTCATGAGGGCTTCCGAGGGTGAAGATTTTGGATTACCTCGAGTGTGGGTGATTCATGGCGAGGGGCCCTTTGTGAAATCCCGCATTGAGCCCACTTTTCCCATAAAATAGGCTCAAGACCTGGCCCTTTTGATGAAGAACAAGGATTGGCTCATCTCAGCCAAAGACTTAATAGATGATGAAGAGTTGTTATTCCTCTGCGGGCTCGTGAGCCCTCCTGACATGATTGCTAACCCTCCCGCGTAGAGGTTGAAGATAGATGGTTAGAATCTAGGATGATAACTTTAGATAGGAATACTAACTTTAGCCCTTGAAATTTTGAAAGGGAGACTGACCCTCATTTAAGCATTGATACACTGATGACCGAAAGAGCCATGGCTAATTGGCACAAATGTTGAGTGCCAGGAGGAATCAGAGACGTGCCCAGTAGTAACAGCAGCAACAGTAACAATAACTATTTCCAGGACTCTCGGGCGGTGGCCGTGGAGATGGTCGTGGAGGCAGCCGTGGTGATGGTTCGAGCACCCCTGGCAGGGGTCGGGGGGGAGGGCCGAGCGTCCACCTCGGATAACAGAATCGTCCCTCGCCAGGGGGGACGATTCCAACCAACAAGACAGGAAGCGGCCTCTTCAAATCACTCCCAATGAACACCAGAAACATCGCACCGGCGTTGTGATTAGAGAAATTCCAGAGGGCTAAACCCCTCCCAGTAGGAAGAGAAAAAGATTAATGGACTCTGTTCTGATAACAGGGAAAGGAAACTTGGTGGGCGAGACAGGAGATGAAGAGACCTCAGGAAAGGATTTGGGCCTTGGAGCCCACGGGGGATCGAACGTACTAGCGTCCCTCCTCCTCAGGTCCCACCCTTTTGAGGGACTGCCCCTCCACGAGGAATTTGGTGCACGACATTTTTCTGAGACTGTAGTTCACTGGCGACCACAGGGAGTTGTTTGCCCAAAGCAAAAACCAGGTGGTAGATGACCTCTGCTACTCCATTATTGGGGTAAGTATTACGTCCCTTTATAGGTACTTTCCCATTTGTTACACTGTGTTTCCTTCTTTGAAAATTGTTTAAGCATTATGTTGATTCCTTTCAGACGATTCTCCCTGTTGGGAATAGTGCCCTAGAAAGCTGCTATGCTTTGGGACTTTTCCTATATCACTGACAATCTTTGAATAATATATGAATGATTGTAATCACAGGCGGACACTTCTTATGTGCCATTACGTGTTTTCTGTGTTTCCACTACGTGTGCATATCTAGAACTCCTCTAATCTGATGAGGCCGTTAAGAAATTTGTCTTTATGGGAATGACACATGAAACAAGTTCTTAACTCCATAGGCGAGGATTAGAAACTTCTCCAAGTCAATGAGGCCAACAGACAATGGGAGTGTCGACTTTGCCTCTGTTGAGACTTGCTTGTGTAGTTGTGTCTTTAAGAAGGGTAAAGTGTATAAGTTGATGCGTACACAATACACAAGGGTGCTTGTTGTAAGAACAAGTTCACTGAGAGTGAATCGCGTGAGAAGATTCCTAAGAACAAGTTGATGATCTCTTATTACACAAGTCATTCATGATTCCATCCTAAAATCCTTGTGCAAGGTGGTTAGATCAAGACATGAAGAAAATGAGGTTTTCTTGGATTGAGATCAAATGGAATATGAAGGGAACTTTGTTTTAAGATTAAGGTTAGTAGGGCTTTCCATATTCCCATGCCCTAGATCTTAATGAAGAGATAGGATGGTAGAAGGATCGTATCCCACGTGATGTCATTGACTGAAAGGTTCTTTCGAATATACATTCACATTTCGGGTAGGGGTCACACACCTGTTGCTAGACTATGGTCGTGTGTGAGGTAATTAGTTAATAAAGTGTATTAATTAATTAGGCTCACTGCTAACTGAAATTGAACCTAGAGAAGGGTCACACATAAATACCAGGTTCAAAGGGTATTGATGGTTGCCGAATCCACCAAATAAAACCTTCACTTCCCAATACCCAACAAATAGCGTATAGCAGCAAAGGGTCGAACCCAAAGGACTAGCAGGTTTTATATTTCACACACAACCAAGTAAATAATCCACAAGAACAGTTCGGAATTTGGGGGGGGGGGTTGAGTAATTTAACAAACTACAAGTTTAAACACTAAATCAAAGATAACAAGCAAGTGGAAGCTGATAATTAAAGACTGAATAAACTGATTAAAAGATGGATTATCATAGCCAAGTTGTTCATATAATTCATGCCACTGATTCGATCATCGATGCAATAATCAACTTTAATTTCTTGATAGACCGGCTATAGTGGTAACAAGCTCTGCACACCTGATCCTTTCTTACTTTTACAATGATTATGATAAGATCACTAACCATCTTCTTATCATAAAGCAGTCTTAAAGATACGATCCCTAAATTTAACCTTGTGATAGCATTAATCATGAAAAGGATACCGATCCTAACCAACAGACTCAAAAAGCTTGGAATGTTTAAGTTATTATGCATGCATCTCATCACTATCAAGCAAACATGGAGGTAAGCCTTCAATGATGTGTAACTCTCAAGCACATCTAACATGACAATTACAGATCAAGTATTTGTGCAGTCAAATAGAACAAGCATCAAGACAATAGTTGACCAGAAAATTATCTCAAAAACGTGTTCGAACCATACAACCAAGATACATTCATATACCAAGAGATTGGAGCTGCATAAAATCACTTAGACCACACAAATTCAAGACATAAATCATAGAAACAACTTAACTAGGATAAAAGAGACTTAGCTGCTGTACATACTTGCAAAATATTCATCTAACAAGATGTTTTAGAACTGAATTAAACAAGCTAGCTTATCTACAGAAGAGTGTTCATAAACTAGTACAAACTTTAGCTAAAAAGAGAAGAAAGGAAAAGAGAAATCTTCTGATCATAACAGGGGAGAAATCCCCTGTTTTCTGCTGTATTTCGCACTGCTCCAGCTGCTATGTGCTTGCTTCTTCAAGAGAAAAGCTGAATGTCCTTGCTTGCTTCTAATCCTTGCTTATATCTTGAAAATCTCCACTTGATCACACATTTTAAGGCAAAGATTCCCTTAAAAAGTCCAAGTATGATGATTACATGCATTGAGACGCAAAACACTATATAAAGCTGCTACAAGTTGCTCAATTCGTCAAAAAGGAGAAGTTAGCCGCCACTGTTGACTTGGGTGTCTGCTGCGTCATCCTTAGCTTAAGGGATGATCATAGCTTGAAGGTCATAGCTCAGACCTTTTTCTTCACTTGTAACTTCTTTTAGTCCAGTTTTTGCCTAATCTTTCAATTCTATACAATTAGTTCTGCAAAGCCACAATTAAGCCAAATTAAGTAGATATCCAATCAATTATAATCCAATAAATTATAGAGGCTGAATCGAAGCAATTTAAAGCACTAATTACACACTAACAGGTATTGTTAGAAAGATCAAATAATTGATCGTAAAGAGAACACATCTATATGGTACACGTGTGGGAGTCAAGAGCGCATTTGGATGTGTAACTCCAATTACAAAATTGGATCATCTGTTAATTAATTGCAGAATTAATTAATAAGTTCAAATATAATTAATTGGAGAATTAGTTTTATACCCAAAATAAAATTAATTGGAGAATTAATTTTAGCCCATTAGAATTAATTAGTAAATTGATTCTAAAGTCCTTGATGGAATTAATTGGAGAATTAATTCTAAGTATTTAATTATTTATTTGTTCTAATTTGATTAGAATAAATAAATAAATAAATACCTTCTATTTTATTATTCTAATAAAGTATTAATTCTAATATGATTAGAATAAATATTATTGGGATGAGATATTTAATTATTACTAGAATAATTAAGTATTCCTAACTTATTTAGGAGCTCTTTCTCTAGAAAATAAATATCTTATTTTAGATAAGACACTATTTACTTGGAGAGAAAGAAAGAATAGAAGACAAAGTCAAAGTAGGAGACCTAATTGCTACAAGCTAGGGTTTCGAACCCTAGCCTATAAAAGGGACATGGGGCTCGAGTTTTAGACCTTACACGTGATTAGGAGATCACTTCCAAACTTCATGGAATTTTGGAGATAATTCTCTTGCTCTCTTGTTCTTATTTTTGTTTATTTAATACGCATGTTATAGTACTAGCATACTCACTAACATGATTTGAATCTAGGTTGGTGTGGATTATTACTCTAGAGGATTTCTACTTTGGAATTTCGAAGAAAGAATCGTTCAAGAAACGGGTATTCATGTCGCATAAAGAACGTTTGAGGACGGCTCAAAACGTTTCAAGAAAGCTTCAATTATTATAAGTTTCTTGATATCCCATAAAGTTTTGAAACGAACATTGCAAGATTACGATCCCTTTTGGAAAATTTTAAAACTTTCGCTGCTTTAACTCTGCTGTTTTCCAATACTCCCGAGGGTGATGAATCTGCAACAGCGCTCGACGACTTTTGCCAAGCGCAAAGCAAAATACAAGAAGATGGCTCGGGGCCACCCCGCTCAGCTTCAAGAAGAGAATGACCTCCTGAGGGCCAAACTAGAGTCCCTCCAAACTGAGTTTGACAAAACCAAGAAAGAGTTGGAGCAAAAGGAGGAGGCCCGCAAGAAGCTTCGCACTCAGTTAACCCAAGCCAAGGAGGGCAGTGCAGATCTGGCCAAGGAGTTGGAGGATAGGAATCAATGGCTGTGTAGAGCCAAGTAGGAGGCCATTGAAGCTACCAAGAAAGCCTACGAGAAGGAGTTCAACAGGATTCTCCCCGAGCGCATATCTTAAGCGAACCGGGAGGCACTGCTGAAGTTCTGCCAATCCAATGCCTTTGGCTTTGCTGCCACCCTACACTGCTTTGAGGAGGCTCAGAAGGCCTTTAACTTGCCCATGGGCCAACTGATCCATATGGGCCTGGTGGATGCTTCCTTTCCAGATCTCGAGCTTATGGGCCTCCAGTATAATGAGAATCTAAGCCTACAAGTAGCGGTCGAGGGGAACCCTGAAGATAACTTGACTGAGCCGGAGTATGCTGATTTGGTAGCCCTTCTCCAAGGGGAATTCATGAGGGTGCACGAGGCTGCTGAGGAGCTTATTAACGAGGGAGTTGTCAAGGGGGCTGATGATGCTGAACCTGTCCCCGAGGGCCCATCTAATGTTGCTACTCAAGCGCCCGCTACCGAAGTGACTCCTGCTTTTGAGGTCGAGACCCTCGAGCCATAAGTTCCCCTAGCGCCCACCAACGCTGCCAGCTCTGAAGTGGTGGACTTGGAAGGTGGCCAAGGCCAAGATGCTTAGTTGGAAGTATCACAACACATTACCCCTCGCTAGTATCTCATATGCTCTGTAAGTTGTTTATGCCTTGACATCATGGGTACTAGTCCAGGTAGGCAATCTGTGATCTTTTTAAGGGGATTAATCTCGTAAACAGGAATTAGATAGCTATCCTGAGGGTCTTTTGAATCTTTGTTTGTTTCTTTTGAGAATTATCTTGTAATCTTCTTGATGTAATAGACTTGGTAGCCCAACTTTTGTACTTGAGCATCTGTTCTTTCTGAATGAATGAATATTGCCTTAAATAAATGCCTTTATTCCTTAACTTTGCATTTACTTTGTATACTTATCCCTTTTAAACACTAACGTAAGAGGTTTGAGGATGAAGCCAAGTAAAATTGCCATAAAGGTTAGCATTATTTACGCTAAGTGAGGAAACGCGAGGGCCCATTTCTCGATGGCACCCTAGTTAAGCTATAGAGTTACTTAGAAAATTTCTTTAACGAATTTTCCATAAGAAATTTCATTAGAAAGAAACGCGAGGGGCCTGTTCCCTAGGGCGCCCTGGTTATTTAGGAAATTTCTCTAAGGAGTTTTCATAAGAAATTTTGCTAAGTGCTCCAAAATCATGAGCGCGAACTAGAAATGATGTCTATTCATTTTATAAGAAACGCGAGGGGCCCATTTCGGAGGGCACCCTGGTTATGTTATAGTGCTACTTAGAAAATTTCCTTATGGAATTTCCTGTAAGGAATTCTCTAAGTGTTTCAAGACCGCGAGCATGAACTAGAAGCTAAGTCTAGTTGCTCTCATTCTTATTTCGAGCGCAAACTAAAAGCAAGGTTTAGTTGCTTTGTCAAAATTATGAGAACGAGCTAGGAGCAAGGCCTAGAGGCTCTATTTTCGTTTTGTAATCCCAGAACTAACTTTAACTTAGCAGTTGTAGATATATGTATACGCGTTATCAAGCCTTTCGATGCGGAGTTGGCATTGATAGGTACAATGTAACCCTTGTGTAAGGGATTCGCCCATCTTAGACCTGAAGGGCTTTTGCCGAAATGCCAAAGGGGAATTTCAATAGCGTGTTATAAGTACGCTTTGCACAGAACCTTTTGTTTAGAAGAAGTAAGCTCCTTTACTTTTCTTTTTTAAAAGTGATCACATTGAGCCCAGAGTTGGGGTTTTACAAAGTGTGTTCTCAAGAAACTTAAACATATAACCTTCAAAGATTGCATGCATTCCACGGTCAAGGGAGACGCTCCCCTTGGAGTGTTTCAAGTATCTAGGTGTTGTTGGCTCTTACTTGGGTGACTTTGAATGACCCTTCCCAGTTTGGGTCCAAATTGCCCACATGCTTTGACATTTATGTTAGGAATAGTGCCCTAGAAAGCCGATTAGTCATAATCCGTTTTGGGACTTTCCTAGTATCACAGACAATCTTTGAATAATATACGATTGATTAATATCATAGGCAACACTTCTTTATATGCTCTTGTTTGGTATGCGTTTACTTTAGCTATGCATGTATGAGAACTCCCTTAATCCTGATGACTTTAGGACTCTACCATTTAGGAGAAATGGTTCATGAAACGAGCCCTATATCACATAAGTCATGATTAGTAAAATGCTCCAAGCCGATGAGTCCTACCGACAGTGGGAGTGTCAACCTGATTCCTCTAAGGCTTGCTTGTGGGATCACGCCCTTAAGAAGGACCGCCTTGTTTCATTGAGGTGCAAGGTGGACAGTTGATACATGCGTGATACATGAGGGTGCTTACTTCAATAAGTAAGTTCACTGAGGTGCCCCGTGTGAGAAGATTCCTAAATGGGAAAGGAAGTTTCTATTTCAGGAAATGGAAACTTCCAGATTAGGAAATATCTCACGAGTCATTGATGTGATTAATTGATACTTAGACTTGAGGTTCCATGTCACTTTATGAGTTAACTCTGTAGTCTTTGGTATAAGCTTTAAAGGGTGTCGCCTTAGACAACTGATTCAAGGCTTATACTGGGGTTACACAAGTGACTCATGAAAGTGAATGAGAATCAAGAAAGGACCTACACTTGCATATGCAAGGTGATCTCTTATTGTGTAAGTCATTCATATGCCATATGGAGTCCTTGGCCAAGGCAGTAGATCAAGACATCAAGAAAAGGGTTTCTTGGATTGAGATCAAATGTATATGAAATGCACTTAGCATTAAGACTAGATTATTGGGGTTCTGATTATTCCCTTACCCTAGATCTTGGTTGAGAGATAGTAAGTAGGAGGATTGTATCTCACATGAATCAATGACTTAAAGGTTCTGTCGAATCCGAACATTCTAATTCAGCTAGGGGTTAAAAACCTGTTGCTAGACTATGGTCGTTTAATCTGTGGAGTGATTAATTAATTAGTGAATTAATTAATTAGGGTCACTGCTAATTGAATTGAGAACCTAGAGGGTCACACACAACAACTTGGTTACATGAGTTAAGACTTTAAAATGATTAAACGAGTTAATCGGGCCTAGAGGGTTCCACACGTGTGGTTCACGTGACTGGACACGTGTCATTGGGACACGTGTGCCACATGTGTTTATTTGATTAAATATTAAATAATTAATTTATTAATTATTTAATAGACTTTGGTTTAATTTTGAATTAAAAATAAAGTCTTATTTTGGAGAAAAATAATCTAGTTAATTAATTGTGAATTAATTAATTAGATAAAATAAGTTATTTATTTATTTAATAAATAAAGTATAAAATTATCCAAAAGGAGTTTGGATATTTTTAGCTCTCTTAAAAGTTGATTTGAATTAGAATTCAAAGTCAAAGTTGGAATTACTTGATGATCAAGTAATAAGAGAGGGGGACCAAAAATCCTTATCCCACAAGGACTAGGAATTTCGGTCGCCCCTCCCTTCTCCCCTAAGAGAGTGATTGAATTCTTTTGGTTCATGTGTTGAACATCATCCTTTCTCCAAGATCAAATAAACCCTAGGTTAAGCCTAAACACTAACAACTAGCATCCTTACTAGTTAGATTGTAGTCAAGTTAGTGGACTACCTCTAGAGAGCTTCAAGTTAGAAGTTTTGAAGATTCGAGCTTTACCAAGGAGAGGGGATCAAGCCGCGAGAAGAGCGTTTTTGGGTGGCTTGAAACGCTTTAAGAAAGATTATTGAAAAGTAAGTTTCTAATCTCTACGAATTTGGATACACGATTGCGAGTCCAAGATCCTTTTGTTGGAAAATTTTTAAATTTCCGCTGCTTTCTGATTCGTGTTTTCCAACAAGCGGTATCAGAGCCACCTCCTTAATCGTGTTTCTGATTCGTCTTCACTTTTCTGAATTTGGTAGACATTTTTAGGCTTAGATGCGAATAAGGTATTCATGAGTTCTTTTAGAAAGCCTGAATTACGAAACTGTAATTTTTCTTGAATTTCTGAAACTGTTTTCTTAAATTGTGTTTTTGAAAACCGTTTTGATTGAAATCTATTTAAATCGTATTTTTCTTATTTTGGATTGAACCGGGTTTTGGAGAAACCCAAAATACGAAACGGAACACGAAAAGGACGAGCCTAGGCATGCTAACACGTCGCACGCCCAGGCCTCGTCGCCGCCGCCGAGCCCTCCCGCATCCGCGCGGGAGGCCGCCCGCTTGCGCCTATACGTGCCCGCTCGCCTGTCCCGCAACCGCGCGAGACAGCCGCCCGCACCGTCCCGCAACAGAACGGGACGCCCAGGCCAAGACCGGCCACCCGTGCCTCTTGGGCGGATGGTCTCGGGCCAATCTTCGTGTTTCGTGTTTTCGGTCCTTGAAAATCCCGATTTAATTTTATTTTAATTTTATCTTTTGAAATCAGTTTTGCTAAAATAAAATTATTTTAAAATTTTGATTAAATTGGGATTTTTGAGAAATTGATCGATTTAAATTTTGGGAAAATTGTAAACTTTATTTTCTGAAAATATTGAAAGAATAAAATTATTAATTTTCAGAAATTAATTGAAATTTTATTGGTTTATCGTTTTTCCGGGTTTTATAGAAAAGACTCTTGAACAAGTATTGCATCTAAGTTGTGTTTCAAATCATTAGGACTTGAAACGGGAATTTTAATTTATTGGCTAAGTTTAAATTCTCGTAAAAGCATGTTAGGTGATCATGGGTACTAGTCTATGTATGCTTTACATTTATGCACATGGATGGTTTACAATTGGGGTTGGGTCCCTATAGTTGCGTTTTTCAATTGATGTTAGAGCCTCACTTATGTTCGTACTGTTATGTGATTTATTATGTGGCTTTCCATATTACTGTTTTTGAGGCCGGGGTATGCCCCGTGTAATTGTCTAAAGCCAATATGAAGATTGAGCCTTATTACTTTATGTCTTTTTCCTTTTATTTTAATTTGAGAGTAGAGATAGGTGGTGAGGTTTTATTTTCATTTTGGAGACAATGCACCCATGGAGTAAGATGGACCACATTCAAGTAACAAGGAGGCTATAAGTGAAGACCCCTCAAAATGCTAGGGAGGGGAATCTCAATTGAAAATGTAATAGACATAGGGCTCGTATTTTGTTACTACTTTCCCTTATGTGATATAAACTGTTTATGTGGCATGTATGTTAGAATTGTGATATAGTGGAGTGGCTCCCACTTTTCACGCATAAGATAGGATAGACCCATGATCATCTCATGTTAGTATCATGCTATGACATGTTATCTGTTTATGTTCTTGTTTGAAATGCATTTAATTGTACTTGCATTAATCAAGAGTAATAAACTTGGATAACATATATGTTGGTGAGGTCGAACCGGACAACTCTCCAGTTGATTCGAAAATTCTCATTAAATATTAAGCTAATTTCGAATAATAGGTATTTAATTCGAGATGCAAATTTTGAATTAAATTCCTAGCATTCCATCAATAGGTTTTAAGTTTAGTAAGTAAAGCTAGTTATTGTCCGCGAGTCGTGGGATAGCTAGTGGAGCTTATTAGTTCTTAGTTACCTAATTGATCATTTTAAATGATCAATATTTCGTGGTCAATTTTGGCAAGGGCAATGTCCGCGAGTCGTGGGTCGTTCGAACTAAGTTTTGATCATGATCTTATGATTGATGGGTCTAGCTTAACGCCTAAGTAAATATGGATGTCGCATGAGTCGTGGGTCCATATTGAAAAATAAGTGACGCAAAAACAATTACTAAGAGTCCTAAAGGTGTTAGAATTGGTAATTATACCTACCTAGGGTTTTACTTAGAATGTCCGCGAGTCGTGGGTTCGAGGTAAAAATGCTTAGGATCTTAGTACCCATTAGGAAACGTGTTCCTCTTAGATCTTTGGGAATTATAGATCTTTGAAAAACAGTGGGAGCTACATTAGATTAAAGACCTTATCTTTTGTATATCGTTATAATTCAGCATGCTCACAAGTTCTCTGTTTTACCATTTAGGTCGTAGATTCTGTGATTCTCTACGTGTTTTGAAATGGCAACCAAAAAACATCTTGTATCGATCCTCGAGTCAAACAAGTTGACTGGTCCCAACTATTTTGATTGGCTGAGGAATCTAAAAATCTTTTTAGATTCTGAGAAGAGAACTTATGTTTTCTTCGAAGGGGAGCCTAGTCCCGAAGGGGAAGCTCCCACTCGGGCCGAGCGGGGCGCGATCCAGAAGTGGAAGGATGATAATCTCCAAGCCCGTTGCCTTATGTTGGCTAACATGTCTCCGGACTTGCAAAGGCAACACGAGGCCATGGAATTCGCTTGGGTGATTTATGACCACTTAGAGCAACTTTACCGCCCTCATGAACGTGTTACAAGGTATAACACATCAAAGGAATTGTTCCACTTGAGAATGAGGGAAGGTTCAAGTGTCCATGAATATGGACTCAAGTTTCTCGCCCTTACTGAGAAACTTGCTTCCATGGACATGCTACTGAAAGACGAGCTTTCAGTGGACTTGTTGCTAGCCTCGCTCCCACCATCATTCAACCCATTTGTCCTTAACTTCAATATGAATCATGCTGGTGCTATTGTAGCTTAGTTGATTAGTTAGCTTGTGACTGCTGAAAGCACGATCAAGAAGGACAATAAGGTTCTGATGGTAAATGTTCCATCTTTCTCTTCTAGGACTTCTAAAGGTAAGGGCAAGAAAGCCCAAAATAAGAAGAAGAAACCCCTTAGGCCCACTGGTGGCGTTTCGAAGGGGAAGACCCAAAAGAAAAAGCGTTATCAGAAAGAGGATGTTTGCTTCCAGTGTAGGGGGCGGGGGCGCCCCCATTGGCGTAAGGTGGGTGGCTCCGCCCCTGCCAAACACTAATCCCAATCCTAAAATAAGAAGTAAATGCATTTTACTCCTGATCAGCATAGATGGTCCATGGTGAAAAATTCAACTCGAACCGAATTCAATCGATCTCGACCAATTAAAAGAATAAGTGTATTACACTTGTTATTTGATTAGTTACTCTCCTTAAATTTACCATCAATCACACGATAAGTATAAAACACTCGCTCTCTCGTTACACTGATTTGGCTGAATCAGGTTCAAATTAGAGTTACCCAATTCCCCACTATTTTTACGGTCGCACGGACGCCAATATTATCGCAAATTAATAAGTTGTTATGTTAGTCTTTGGGAAGTACCAGTCAAGATTCAAGATTATGTGGTTGATTTAGATGTACACATTCATATCCTTAATCAAATTTCAAATGTTCATTTTCTATTTTTGAGTACTATAAAACAATTTTAAAAATTTTATTTAGTTGTCTCACATTTTGAGCTGTTTATAATTTATTGAGAGAATTAATTATTGAAATCGATCATAAATATTTTAATTTAGATTAGAGAAATCTTTTGAGATCTAGCTAGCTATTTGATATCACTTGTTCGATCTATTAGGGAGTCATAAAAACGTTAAAGTCTTAAAGGGCTAAAATATAGTTATACTAGTTACAAGCCCGTGCCAAGGCACGGGACACAATTAATTAAAATTAGTAATTTTGCACATTCAATAAAAGATAATTATTGTATAAATATATTAAAATTAAAAAAAATTCATTAAATATATATTCTATAGTTATTTTTAATATAATCTCTAATTTATGATAAAAAATAAATAAGTAGTATAAGATAATGTTATATTAATAATTATAAAAATTTAAAATATAAGTGAAAAGTGATAAAAATTATAAAAAAAAAAAAGAATGCAATTGATTGGGGGGGGGGGGGGGGGGGAGAGAGAAGTTAAGAAGAGAAGTAATTAGACAAAAAAGATAGATTCATAAAACGTGGAAGAGATAAAGTAGGAAGAAATCAATCAACAAATAAAAGTCCAATAGACCAAACTTGGGTCTCTCGCGTAATAAATAGTAAAGATAGATTACGAGGTGGGGCCTCTTAACCCCACGGTCTTTGACCGGTTTCCCAAATTAAAAAAAAAAAAAAAGAAAAAAAAAGGTTACATATAAGATTATATTTTAAAAACACATTTAAATGTTTTGTTTATGTATTTATTCGTAAAAATCAAATAAAAAACTCAAAAACACATACTACAAATTCATATGTTAATCATTTTAAAAGATATTGAATTATAAATGTGAAAAATCATATAAATAAAGAAATTAAAACTTTCTAACGTGATTGCTGAAACAAATTTTATAGGTATTAAAAAATCCCGAAAAATTTATATATGATCTTCAAACTAAAAAATATGTATAAAATCATAATAACGTAATGAACGGGTAATATATAAAAATAGTGGTACATTTATATAAATATAATGTAAATCAAAAATAAAATATAAAAAAGACATTAAAAATATATCAAAACTGTTGTCAAAAATCAAATATATGATGCAAAAATATAATAACTGAGATACTTAAAATACAAACAAACACATAGAGAAAGGGAAATTTTGATGAATAAAAATATAGAATGGATAACTTACCCATAAACAAATGGAATGCAGGACGAAGAATATTTTGGGATGTTTAGAAAATGGACGTAGAACTTTTAATTTGGAATGTTTAGAAAATGAATGTTTCTTCAAAAAAAAAAAAAGAAGAAAATGAATGTAGAACTTTTGGAAAGCGTATTTAAGGTGTAATTACTAACAAAGTTTATAACTTTTTTTTTTTGGAATTACCAAATGCATATGGATTCTAGATATCAAAATATTTTTGAATTTAAATGTTTTATCAAACTCCTAATTTAAATTTAAAATTTGATATTACCAACAGATTTTGAGAATTTTTACGACAATTTGAATTTAGGAGTCCTAAAGTTTTAGATAATTAAATATTTAAAAGTATTATTTATTTACGTATTACAATAAAATTCTATGAGATTTCTTTGATTTTGAGATTTATAAGATAACAAAATTTGATATTTCAACCATATAATTCTAATTTAAGGAGTTTTAAATTTTAGATAAACTCAATAAACAAAAAATTTAGATAAACAAAAATATTTTTAAATTATTATTTATTTACTTAATATAATAAATTCAAATTCTATGATATTTCTGTCTAACTGATTTTGAGATTTATAAGATAACAAATTATAATCCTAATTTAAGGAGTTTTAAATAGGTGTGCACAAAAAAACCGAACCGAACCGGAACCGAACCGAACCGAACCGAACCGAACCGAGGCTAACCGAACCGAACCGAAGGGGTTCGGTTTCGGTTTCGGTTATTGATATTCTTAAAATTCGGTTTCAGTTCGGTTTCGGTAAAAACCGATCGGTTTTCGGTTTTTACCGATAACCGAACATACACCCCTTTATTATTTAATTTTTTATTTTCCATTACAATTTAGATTTATTAAGCCCATTATTCTGCAGCCCATTAATATTGTTCAAGTCCATTAATATTGTTCAAGCCCACTTTAAAGATTTCTTTTCAATTTTACAAACAAACTTTAAGTGCTTTCCATTTTCGATCTAAGTACTTCCCATTGCATTTAGTATTGAATATTAATATGAGGTTTATTATTGTAAATATGACTTAATTTAGTTCTGAATCATTATACTAAAAGACTAATCTATATAGTTATTTATATTTATATTTATACCTATATAAAAGTTTGGATAGTTGTTTCTAATGATCGTGAATTGATCGAATTGTCCTTGTACAATTTAATCTAACTATATAATTTGTAGTTTATGTAGGCTAATAATTAATAATCCAATTTAATTATTTTATTTTATTCAATTAATTAAATCAACTATATTTTAGTTATGTCTGTTATCATTCTCCGACTTTTCATATTATCCTTTAATGAACATAACCCCTTGTATAATTTAATTTAACTATATAATTTATAGTTTATGTGGTTTAACAATTAATAATTCAACTTAATTATTTAATTTAATTAATTGAATTAACTATATTTAAGATACAACTATTGTCATTCTCTAACTCTTCGTATTATCCTTTAATGAATATAATTAAGGCAACAGATATGATGGGGTCAAAATACGCTCGACTCGCGTTTGGACACGTGACGACGCGAGAAGGTAACACGTGGCCCTTCATTCCTGGGGCAGGTTATCAGCGAGCGTCCAAGACCCCCGAGCGACAAAGTCCCTAAAGAACACGTGTCATCTCTTCTGTGCGCACGCATGGTCACCCTTGCCGCTCTTTAACGAGCGCACCTCACAAAACGGAACAAAACCCAAGTTGTCTTGAAAGCCCTCTTCGAGCGTTATTATCCCTCAGAGAAGCTTCCACTCCCCATCGTTACACAACCTTGGCCTCCATCCCCTAGCGGATTTACTGGCCTCCAAGGCCCTTGGTTGACACGAGCGTGCTCTTAGCCCTCGTTACCAACCCCCTAAAACGGCTCTCTGACGCCCGGTACATGCCCACGCACTTTCCACTGTTGCCAGCACTAACTTTCACCGGCTTTTGCAGAAGATTCCTCCTAGGTTTCTCCCTTAACGCCACATGTTAGGGCAACATTTGGCCAGGACCACACGGTGCAAATGACCAAAGGGTCCCTGACCCTCAACTATAAATAGATGAGTTCATTTCCTTCACTGTAAGCAAACTTCCATACTTGAGCTCGGCAATTACTTTTCTTCTCTTTCAGTTCCTTAACTGACTTGAGCGTCGGAGAGCCAAACTGGGCATCCCCCCCAGTCTCCCAGCTTGGCCTTCTGACTGTTCGTCTTTGGTGTTTATCCTAGCAGGTAGAACCCATCTTCCATCCGGCGATCATTTTCCAATTTCCCCCACATATATCAAATAGAAAGTGATCGGAGTTTGACACTTCACGTTCTTACCCCATCAAGATGCTGAGATGTGACAATTTAATAATTCAATTTAATTATTTTTCTTTTATTTAGTTCAATTAAATTAAATCAATGCAACTACATGTGTTAGCCATGTGAACATTAATATACCTATTTCTCTTTTTTTGAAGTATTAATATACCTATTTCTATACCTATATAAAATTGTGGATAGTATGATTCTTTCTTATGATTGTGAATTGATCGAATTACCTGTGTACAACTTAATTTAACTATATAATTTATAGTACCTATTTCTATACCTATATAAAGCTGTGGATAGCATGATTCTTTCTTAAAATTGTGAATTAACCGAATTACTCTTGTACAACTTAATTTAACTATTTAATTTATATTTTAGTAGAGTATAACTTTGTTATTAATTATTATTCACACATTGAGTAACTTTGTCGAGAATACTCTTTATATGTAATTAACAAGGTAATTATATAGATTAATTTGACGTAATCGAATAAATTTCAATTTGTTTAAGTATTAATTCTTACAACTTTATAAATTCTTGGAGCTCTACATATTCTCATTTAATTACTTAAAATATTTATTAATTTATTAATCGGATCTATATTAATTAGAGTCATTACTGTAATTGGGAATATAGGTGACTATTACTAATTAATAATTAAAGGGAGAATGACCACTAGCATGCTAACCAAAATGGAGGCCTATCTGATTACATATTTTTTAGGAATTGTGGATTTATATGTTTGTCATTTGAGAAAATGATAAATTAACAAGGTGGATATTATAGTTGTTTTATATATTATTGAGGAAATTATACTTATAAATTGGTTTCCATTTTCATTGGACGTGATCATAATAGTCGTAATTGAGAAGAATAGAAAATGAATTTTAACATATTAAGTTTACGATTTAATGAAGATGCTTAAAGATGGATGATAAAAAAAACAAATTATTTCTCCCAATATAAAGAAAGACAAACCGTCATATCAAAAAAAAAAAAAAATGGTCCTTAAACCCTCTTTAATGTTACTGCAGATAAAATTTATTTATATTAAATTTACACTATTTTACCATTCCCACTATTACTATATCCTACTCAAGGGTAATAATTACCATTTATAATGACACGGTGATACAAAAGAAAAAACTCCGCATCTTTTCATTACAATATTAGTATTTCACATTCAATATTGTCGATTCAATTTTCTCCATCAAGTTATTTATAATGATCCAATAACATCATCAACCACTAGTTGAAGTTAGACCTCCAAAATTATACAGAAAGATAAACAAAAAACTAATCATGAAGAATAATTATACTTTCAAAATAGTTTCTCTCAATTCACTAAACCCAAAACAAATAGAAGTGAAAATTAAGGAGACGGTGATTCAACAAGGCAATAGCAAAGCGGTGAAACAAGATTCTAAAATTATAAGAAAGCTCATATTTATGGATGATCAGGTGTGGAAGAGAGAAGGGAGCGGGAAATCCGTCAGGCATGTGCCGGCGCAGACGCTTCTCAGCTAGGAGTGCGCCATCACGGCGCTGGTGGTGAATGCCGCCGGCACGGTGGTGTACTACGGCTCCTCCGACAGGATGGTGAACTTCTGGCTGTGCGAGAAGGAGCTCTCCCACGGCGGAGTTATGAAGGGGCATAAGTTGGCGGTGCTCTACCTGAAGGTGGCGAATTTGGTTTTCAACGGCTCCGCCAATAAGGCGATATGCGTGTGGCGGCGGAAGGGGTCGGTGCACACTTGTCTGCGGTGCTTTCCGGACATACAGGGCAGGTGAAGTATTTGGCAGTAGAGGAAAATAAGGAACCGGCCACCACCGCTGGTGACAAGAAGTGGGTGGTTTACAGCGGGTGCCTTGACAAATCAGTGAAGGTGTGAAGTGTGTCGGAAATGGCGCCAGATTTGCAGCAAGTGTCTTTATAATACATCGCAAAGATGGTAATTATAACTGGGAATTGATACCATTTGCGAGATATTGGTCTCTCAGAGTCGAGTGTCTTGATCTATAAATGTTTGATGCATGGTTTTATATTCTTGTTTTTAAGTATGCTAATCTTAATTTGTGTTAGAATTTGAAACGTTTTAAACCTTTAAAATCATAACCTACACATTAATTTTGTAACTCCCCAGAATTTAATTTATTTTGTTTTAATTCCTTAAAGTTACACCATGCATTCTAACACTATAAATGGGGTCCTAGAGGTCTAGATTAGTACACATACAAGCATCTAACATTTCACTACATAAAATCACTATTTTCATATGTTATATTTTGGGCAACGTGATAAGATTTTGTTCCTTAGTTTCCTTGTGATCGTGCTCACAATATGAGATGCCGGCTGTGGCCTTTTGGGTTTTATCTTGGGATGGTGATATGCCGATAATACCCGTACTAAGGAGAGGCCATCACGATCTTAGGACAACGTCAAGTGGCGTGACTCCTACAGGCCAGTTGTTCTTTACTTATACTTCTAATTATCATTATTACTAATTTATTTGTGTGTTATATTCGAGCTTCTTTTTAGAAAAACACATATATACATATTTTAATGAGAGTTAAACTCCTAACCTATCTGTTCATGGGTATAAATACTTGCCGATAAGATATCCTTTTGTCCCGATAATATTGTAAGGCACTTCACTAAATATGTTTAGCTTAGCCCAGTATTTGTGTGGCTGGGTAGAACTTTGGTTTTGTTAGTGGGCTTGCCCCATTTCTAAAGTTTGAAAAGTGGAAACTTAAGAAAGTGTTTTACAGGTAATTTGACGCGTCAGTTTACTTGGGCATGTGTGTAGCGCCCGGAGCGATGAGCCACCACATCCCCCTCACCTAGACCCGAACCCACATATGAAACAGAAATCCATACATGAGCCCAAGACTAAGCGAACAGGGACCTACACACACTCGCTAGGCCAAGCGGAGCTAAGACATGACCAGTGCGCGTAAAACAAAAAGAAAGCGGAAGCATACATTAAAATTCAAGGAGATAAATCAACAAAACGGGTCCAACTAGCCCTAGAAGCCTGTCCCAAAAATATACATAATTAGAATTTAAAGGTACATACATAATTCGATTTGCCAAAACCAAATCATATACAAGGTGTGATCGAATGCAAATGAAAGTGCAACTCGAGCTAGGTGACTAGAACCTGACTGACTCACGACTCCACCTAGCACGAACCAACCTGCAATTGAAAACTTGAAAGGAGAGAGTCAGTCCACTGACTGAGTGAGGGCGGGCTAACGCACACCCACACACATAATCATATAGAGCAAAGCACATATTGAATAAAAGACTATGGACCGGGATAGGGTTTTGCATACTAAAAACCATCTTCGAATCAAACTTATACATATTCATATCATAAGCGGACATAGCTTAAAAGAAAGGTCCTATCCCATTTCATAATAAACATATCTTAACGAATTCTTATACCCAGTGAGTACGTATTAAAATAGAAAACACAAATCATAAACCAACCCAACCCCAACATGTAGTTCGGGGAGCAAACCCTCACTACTCTTACCAGTGCATAAGGGGTAGCTAACCCACATTGTGCTTGAAGCACCACTCCACCTCAACCTACAAGAGTCGCGCGTATGTACTTCAAGTGGAAATTGTGCACCGACTTAACCCGACGGCCCTTGCCATCCCGGACGTCCTTCTCCATAATTCCCTGGGCCCGATAAATCTAAACATAGCTTAACATATCATAAATCGCAACGTAACATGCTTATCATACTTATAACGTAACATACTTACGTACCTTAGCATACCTTACCTTGCAACTCGGCATATGCTTTTAACGTACCTCTTCGTGTCATCCTAAATCATATCATGTTGAAGAAGAGCATAGCTTGCAGGAAGACACATGGTTTGGAACATAGCCTTGTTGCAAAACATTTTCAAGCTCACATATGCTTGTACATATAGTTCAAAACTATTTAATCGTATGACAAAGTCATAAACATATCTTATAAGCACATATCTATTATATAAATATAATATTATAATCATATGCAGACTTGAAAACGAGCACGTAGGGTGGTAGGTCGTATTAACTAAAAAGAAACAAACCTGAACCTCACCTTTACCAAAAGTGCTCACGGGTGAGCGTTGACGGCCAAGGAGAAGCTAATTGGTGGATACGACACCTCCCGAACTCAACTCTGAGACAATCAAACACATACTCAAGACTTAGACTAAAACATGAACCAATTAGACGCATGGTAATGCATACACATGCAAGTAGATGCAATGCATGTCATATAAATTCATAAATAGGCATATCGGACCAAATAACAAAGTATCACATAAAGAATTAAAGAATCAAACTCATATCACAACAAATAAACTCATAATGTATCATATTATATCCTAACATAAGCATCCACAAGTTTAAAACGCATAAAGGAGGCAAACGACACAAGAAAAGATTACACGTATCACTTATACGGTCATGAATTCACGTCACAATCACACTTAGAAAACAAGGCCATAAAGTTAAAATAAATAACAAAACATAGCATATTACAACATATTAACATGTTAGGATCATAATCGGGGTGGGAGGAATCAAATATAATCAAGAACATAGCAAGAAAACAAGCAAACATCACATAACATCACAACGGAGTAAGAAAAACGGCTAAACGGAAGCCACCATGTAGCAGCCATTCAATGGCCGCCAAAGGGGATGACACGGGCGTGTCTCCCTTGTAGAAAAAAGGGAGACACGGGGGTGTCTCAGTACAGACACCCCAATTCCAAGGTGACACGAGGGTGTTACCCAAAATGCCTGGGACCGATATGGACGTGTCCTTGGACGACAGCTTCATCTTCTTTGCGAATCAGCTGCAAAATGAAGGGAAAAACAAGCAAGGAACAGGGGAGGAGCAAGGCAACAACATACACAACATTATCATGCATCCACCTACCAAATTTCATGCCAAAATCCCACCCCGAAGCAGCCCCAAGACGAGCAGCAATCAAGGAGCAGTCTTAGAGATCAATTTAAGTCCAAAAGCTTGAAGAAACTCAAAGTTTAACAATGGTGGAACCTCATACACTTCACATACATAAAATATAAGTTCATATATACATAATATCATCAAGGGAGATCACATTTCATGCCTCAAATTCCGTTAAAACCGAACAACAGCCATGGATTTGAAAATGGAGGTTTAAACCTAACTATTCATGCTCTTCTTCATAAAATGCTCAAAACTCAATGAAAATCTGAAAATCATAGCTTAAAACAATCACAAGGAGATGTACAAGAAGAATATATGCTTACCTCTTGAATCGGAGATAAATCGAAGAAGTTAAGAGCTCAAAAATGGCATGGGTGAATAGCTAACGGTTTCTCCTTCCGTTTGTCTTTCTCAGCTGAATCTCTCTCTTCTCTTCTTATTAGAGTCCGAAATGAGCAAGTGGGGAGGATAAAGTGGTGAGTTAGGGTCATGTAGGTTCCAGAGTGGGGCCATTTGGTCAAGAAATGAGAGAGATATGGTCAAAACCGTAAAAGGTGGCAGAGCAGCACTAGGCTCACATTACGGCGAAATACGGGGATCTAAACGGGGTTAGAGAAATACAAGGCTTGGTTCTTTAGCTCCCAAATCTTGTTACGAGTTCGAAGCCACTTTCAGAATTTGAATCCGAATTCCCGAGCTCAAGATACGCCGTCCGGAATCCTTGGCATGCTAAAACTCATTAGGCCCTAAAATCCCAAAAATAAAGAAATGGTCTCCGACCAATTCGAACAAGTATAGACGAATAAAAAAACACATAAACAAGTTCATAAATCATGTAATTCGAGTATATCATGTATTTACGTAGTTCGGAAATTAAAATCAAGTATTAGAAATTAAATACGGAAGTTAAAACGTAAAACTTACACAATTAGGGCACGAATGACATGTAAACAATTAATTCAACGTATAGATTAAATCAAAAGAGAAATTAAAACGTCGGAAACCTTCTCGTGACATCATACCTGGCTTGCCGAAGAAATGGAGTTTCATAATCCTCCCCCCTTAAAAGAACCTTGTCCCCAGGTTCATCGGTCGAGTTTCAAGCTCAAGCACTTCCAGTATTCATCCCATGTTCGAGGTTCACGACGTCCCAACAAGGATTAGCCCGGTAAGGTCTTCAAGCACAAGGGGTTTGACTATTTCTTGAAATCTTGATGGAATAAATCCTCAACGCTTGATCCGGGCTAGAATCAACTAAAATGTTTCGCACGATAAGAGGGTCCAAGTTGATTCATCACCCATCGTTTGATTCTTTCCAACTACTAAAAAGCTTGGTGTTACACGAATGGCGTAGTTACCGAACTTCCATCACTCGCACCTTCTAACTCAAGAAGTTCCTTTGCTAGAGATCTAAACCACCACTCCTTGCTCGTTCGAAAGACCGTTGTAAAGATGACCCTAGACTTACCGAGAAACCACACACACTCGAACCACAGAGTTGTCCCCACGACAACTACTCACTCCTCAAACAACAAACTCACATGCACAAGTAAAACACATGATAAATATATATATAATGATTAAGGATGTTGATGCACGTGTCATGAATGATTTATGTACCGTTCACTATTTCTCAGAGTCCTTCACATTAATGAGATTGAGCGAAGGGTCAAGGTTTGTGTTGTATAGTTCGTGACTCGAATTCCTCGATTTCGATTTTTCTTGAACGAATCCCTAGCTTGATAATCCCATTACTTCTCCCAACTACATCTCTAATTAACAATACTTACCCCCGAGCGATTCTTTTTTTTTTTTGTCTACAATCCCCTAATTATCATGAGGGATTGTTTGAATTCTCTTCCCTCGAAGTCTTCCATATACCATTTAATCTTGAACCACCCTAAACTCGGTCGACAATCACCGTATCACGATCTCTGGTTTATCCTGAAGTCTCTCAATCCATTCCTTCTAGGACATCTTTAAACCTTGTTTAATTCAATCTCTGCTTCTCGACATCTCTCGCTTGTATTTTGTATTTCGAAAAAGGATGCTCTTTGGAACCATCGAGTAGTACGCCTTGGCATTCACACCTTCGCTATCTCCATCATTCCATGATTCCCTTAGAGCTCTTTCATTCTTCGTGATATCTTCATGAATTAGTTACCCCACACTCTCATGCTCGACCTCACTCTTTTTTTATTTTTGATATTCTTGAGTGATGAGTCAACCATCTCGCTTCCCCAATATATTTGGACCTCCAACTTCCTAGCTCCCTTACAATTCCCATTCCTTCATTACTAGTGACATCCGTGATAAATCTTTCATCGATATAGCCTAGGATTCATCAAGAAGAGAATCTTCAATTGCTCTTTAATTATTCCGGTTAAGTTTCCCCAATAAGGCTCTCTTTTGTCGGATAATTGTATACTCAAGGAAGGAAAAGCTATTGATCTCTCTCTAATGCACCCCCATTTACTCAGTCTCAGTATTCACGTTGAATAGTGAATTAATCGCTTGCCCTTCTAGGAATTGGGTTTAGGTACTTGTTCCCGGTTCCGCTTCTCATTTCGATACTCTCTTGATTACTCATCAAGAAAGAGACCTTCCATGTTGAAATCCAAACCGATACATCAAATGTAACTCCCCGGTTTCCGGATGATCAGGTAACCACGCCACGTGTGCGCTTGAGCGTAGGATTTTATTTTAATTCTTTAATTTTATATTATATTCTTACGTGGCATGAAATAATATTTTCAATGACATGAATTCAAATAATTCACATAAAGGATGTTTCATGAATTCAAATAATTCACAAAAAGGATGTTTCATGAATTTTATAAAAATATGTATGCCACGTAAGAATATAATATAAAATTAAAGAATTAAAATAAAATCCTACGCTCAAGCGCACACGTGGCGTGCTTACCTGATCATCCGGAAACCGGGGCGTTACATCAAATACATAAGGATGAGGTTTGTGTAATATGGTACCAATCTCCTTCCTTTTATTATGTCCTCTATTCTTCGTTATAACCTCAACCGAATCCTCGGAGTCACTATTTTCTTCTCACCCGGTTTTCCATCACGAAAGGGGGAATTCACTTAATTGCAAGCTATTACGAAACCATTAAATTTAAGCATGCCGGGTTAGATTTGCTCATGCTATGCGTCACGTTGTCACCCATTAGCAAAGAAAACAACAAATAATAGCAATATAAAATACACATCACGAATAAGTATAAAGATACAATGTGAGATGGATGCTCGTGCAATGGATGCAATTGCCTTTCGGGTGTTCCTTTGGCCTTCGCCATTCACACTCTTCCAACTTGTGCTTCGGCGATCCACATCCAAAGCATCACCCCAATCTCTTCCAACAATTCTCACAAGTATGAGAATTTCTTCTACACTGAGCACACGGTGGTTGCTCCATGGAAGGAGATTCTATCCCTTTGTTCTTTCCTTTCGACCCGTTTGAGAGTTCTCTCGACTCCTCTTTGATCCCGATCCCGAGCTACTTCTCGATCCAATTCTTCTTACTCGGCTCTTTTCTTTAAACTTCTTGGATTCAACTCGAAGAGCTTCCCGGGTACTCTTAATCCAAGCTTTAGATTTGATCCTGGTTTTCATTTCCGAAAGATCTTCTCTAATTCCATCCATAAATTAGGCCACTCTTTCGGACTCGTTCGGTCTCTTTAGATAGATGCGGGGGCACACATTGATCTTGTGTTCGGAGGAACCACATCTAGTGCACTTGCCCAATCTTTTCCAATAATTCTTATGACTATGGTTGGGTCCTCCATAGTGGGTGCATGGGATTTATTCTGTGGGAAACGACGCATTCGGTAAGAACATAAGATCCCTTCTATCAAATCGAGCCATTTTGCACTTCATCTTGGTGGATTGATTAACGGTGCGATGATTTGGCGGCTGTGAAGAGCCTACATCTCTACTTGATCCCAACTTCCACTTAGGGGCCATAGTCATTGAGATGAGCGGTTGATCGTCGTAAAGTGTTAACCTACAGTACACCAAGGAGGCGAAAATACGATGCATGCAGTTAGTATATGATTATGACACGTAAATGGAACAACTAGCGCATGCAAAATATGCAACAACAACAATTAGTGAAAAGAAAGTAGCAATTAAAACACATAATGCAAGAAAATTCACATATCTTAATGCAATGCACACATTAGCACGTTGTTCCTACACCGTACGATCTATACTTGACACAACACGACACTACAACTCCGGTTTTGCAACCCAGAGCTCTGATACCACTTTAGGATGTAACGCCCGGAGCGGCGAGCCACCACATCCCCCGCACCTAGACCCGAAACCACGTATGAAATAGAAATCCATACATGATCCCCAAGACTAAGCGAACGGGGACCTACACATACTCGCTAGGCCAGGCGGAGCTAAGACAGGACCAGAGCGCAAAACAATAAGAAAACGGAAGCATACATTAAAATTCAAGAAGACAAATCAACAAAACGGGTTCAACTAGCCCTAGAAGCCTGTCCCGAAAATATACCTAATTAGAATTTAAAGGTAGATACATAATTCGATATGCCAAAACCAAATCATATACAAAGTGTGACCAAATGCAAATGAAAGTGCAACTCGAGCTACGTGACTAGAACCTGACTAACTCACGACTCTGCGTAGCACGAACCAACCTGCAACTGAAAAGTTGAAAGGAGAGGGTCAGTCCACCAACTGAGTGGGTGGACAGGGGGGAGGCGGCTAATGCACACCCATACACGTATACATATAGCGCAATGCACGTATTAAATAAAATATTATGAACCGGGATAGGGTTTTACATACCAAAAACCATTTTCGAATTAAACTTATACATATTCATATCATAAGTGGACATAGCTTAAAATAAAGGTCCTATCCCATTTCACAATCAACATATCTTAACGAATTCTTGTACCCAGCGAGTACGGGTCTTACTCTAACTCCCCTTAGTAACATGCATATTAAAACAGAAAACACAAATCATAAACCAATCCAACCCCAACAACATGTAGTTCAGGGAGCAAACCCTCACTACTCTTACCAATGCACAAGGGGTAGCTAACCCACATTGTGCTTGAAGCACCACGCCTCCTCAACCTCCAAGAGTCGCGGGTAAGTACTTCAAAGGGGAATCGTGTACAGGCTTAACTCGATGACCCTTGTTGTCCCAGGCGTCCTTACCCATAATTCCCTAGCCCGATAAATCTGAACATAGCTTAACATATCATAACTCGCAACATAGCATGCTTATCATATTTATAACGTAACATACTTACGTACCTTAGCATACCTTACCTTGCAACTCGGCATATGCTTTTAACGTACCTCTCCGTATCATTCTAAATCATATCATGTTGAAGAAGAGCATAGCTTGCACAAAGACGCGCGGTTTGGAGCATATCCTTGTTACAAAATATTTTGAAGCTCATATATGCTCGTACATATAGTTCAAAACCATTTAATCGTATGACAAAGTCATAAACATATCTTATAAGTACGTATCTATTATATAAATATAATAGTATAATCACATGCGGGCTTGAAAACGAGCACGTAGGGTGATAGGTCGTATTAACTAAAAAGAAACAAACCTAAACCACACCTTTACCAGTCGGCCAAGAAAAAGCTAATTGGTGGATCCGACACATCCCAAACTCAACTCTGAGACAAACAAACACATACTTAAGACTTAGAATCAAACATGAACCAATTAGACACGGTAATGCATACGAATGCAAGTAGATGCAATGCATGTCATATAAATTCATAAATAGGCATATCAGAGCAAATAACAAAATATCACATAAAGAATTAAAGAATCAAACTCATATCACATCAAATAAACTTATAATGTATCATATTATAGCATAACATAAGCGTTCATAAGTTTAAAATGCATAAAGGAGGCAAACAACACAAGAAAAGATTACACGTATCACTTATACAGTCATGAATTCACGTCACAATCACACCTAGCAAACAAGGCCATAAAGTTTAAATAAAAAACAAAACATAGCATATTACAATATATTAACATGTTAGGATCATAATCGGGGTGGGAGGAATCAAATATAATCAAGAACATAGCAAGAAAACAAGCAAACATCACATAACATCACAACGGAGTAAGAAAAACGGCTAAACGGAAGCCACCACGTAGCAGCCATTAAATGGCTGCCAAAGGGGGTGACACGGGCGTGTCTCCCTTGTAAAAAAAAGGGAGACATGGGGGTGTTTCAGTACAGACACCCCAAACCCAAGGTGACACGAGGGTGTCACCCAAAATGCCTTGAGACGGACATGGGCGTGTTCCTTGGCGACAACTTCATCTTCTTCTCGAATCAGCTGCAAAACGAAGGGGAAAACAAGCAAGGAACAGGGGAGGATCAAGGAAACAACATACACAACATTATCATGCATCAACCTACCAAATTTCATGCCAAAATCCCAACCGAAGCAGCCCCCAAAACGAACAGCAATTAAGGAGCAGTCTTTGAGATCAATTTCAGTCCAAAAGCTTGAAGAAACTCAAAGGTTAACAATTGTGGAACCTCATGCACTTCACATACATCAAATATAAGTTCATATATACATACTAGCAGCAAGGGAGATCACATTTCTTGCCTCAAATTCCATTAAAACTAGCAGCCATGGATTCGAAAATGGAGGTTTAAACCTAACTATTCATGTTCTTCTTCATAACATGCTCAAAACTCATTGAAAATATGAAAATAATAGCTTAAAACAACCAAACGGAGATGTACAACAAGAATATATGCTTACCTCTTGATTCGGAGATAAATCGAAGAAGTTACGAGCTCAAAAATGGCATGGGTGAATAGTTACGGGTTTCTCCTTCCTTTTCTCTTTCTCAGCTGAATCTCTCTCTTCTCTTATTCTTGGAGTCCAAAATGAGCAAGTGGGGAGGATAGAGGGATGAGTTAGGATCATGTAGGTTCAAGAGCGGGGCCATTTGGTCAAGAAATGAGAGAGATATGGTCAAAACCGTAAAAGGTTGCAGTGCTGCACGAGGCTCACGTTATGGGCGAAATATGGGGATCCAAACGGGCTTAGAGAAATACAAAGCTTGGTTCTTTAGCTCCCAAATCTCGTTAAGAGTCCGGCGCTACTTCTGGAATTCGAATCCGAATTCCCGAGCTCAAGATACAGTATAACCTCGATAAATTAATACTGTTGGGACCGTCAAATTTTATTAATTTAGCGAGGTATTAATTAATCGTATAAATTAATAATTATTAATTTATAAATTATATTCTTTTTGGGTCCATATTATGAATGTACCTAGGTGTACGTGAAAACTAATTTGTACATTAACTATTAATTATGCATACTTAACCAAATCCATGTATTTTTGTTGATACATTTTCAATATTCTATGTATATATTAATAAAATATATAAATCTACTTAGTTATTAATGTTGTTACATGTACCTACATTCATTAAAATGTATAAATCCTCTCAATTATTAATGTTAGTTTCAGAAACAAACAACATTAGATTCATATTTTCAGAAACCTGTTTAGTTTACTTATGTATTATGTATGAAATATTTTGATACAGATGAATTATTAATTTATATATCAAATGGGACTTATATGAAATTTTTTTTTTTGTATTATCTTATAAATTTAGCGAATTATTAATTTACCACGTTGATCCCGACTCGGGACCGAAGAAAATTATTATTTTAGCGAGGTTATTAATTTATCGAGGTTATACTGTATCCGGTCCGGAATCTATGGCACGCTAAAACTCGTTAGGCTCTCAAATCCCAAAAATAAAGAAATGGTCTTTGACCAATTCGAACAAGTATAAACGAATGAAATAAACACGTAAACAAGTTCATAAATCATATAATTCGAGTATGTCATGTATTCACGTAGTTCGGGATTTAAAATCAAGTATTAGAAATTAAATACGGAAGTTAAAACCTAAAACTTACACAATTAGGGCACAAATGACACATAAACAATTAATTCAACGTATAAATTATATCAAAAGAGAAATTAAAACGTTGGAAACCCTCTCGTGATGTCATACCTGGCTTACCGAAGAAACGGGGTGTCACAATGTGGCTAACCCACCGGGATAGAAAATGAATAGTATTTTCTTACTTATATTGCACATTAACCCACGTTTACCTCATTTGTTGGAAACATAGTAGTATAAACAAATTTTCTTTTTTATTTACTCGACTTTGTAATATGCCAATTACCATTATGGAATTTCCGTTTTTTCACCTAAATATATGGCAACTAATGTAATTTAGGAGAGAGAAGTGGGGGCAAAACTTTAATTGAACCTCCCTATGAAATAACTGGTTATTTAGCAACTCATATGAGAGTTGCTACATACCATGGTCGTTTTCGGTACATTATTGGGCCCAACATCACACAAAGATTTATAAAATATGAGGTAAACACCGATTAAGGGGATGTTAAATAACTAACGTCCCCTATAGCCGATGTAAACTGATTCTAAGGCTTGAGCTTGGCCCACAACTTGTGTGACTACTGATTCGATAGAGCTTAGTGGGCTTAGACCATTTCTAAAGTTTTCAAAGTACAAACTCAAGAAAGTATTTTACAAGTAAGTTTAAGCCCAAGTTGGTTTAATAATGTGAAGTAAAGTTTTTTATACTGGGCAATTGGCATGACCCAAGGTTGAGAGAGACAGAGATCGAAAGAAGAAGCCTTTTTATACTTTTTTTTTTTTTTTTATCTTTTTTTCGCACACTCTCACACTGTTAGAAGGATTTGAACCCGAATTTTTACTTTTAAAAATTAACTCTTTAATCATTTGAATCAATCCCTATTCACTCAAAATAAATTTTTATAATTTTTTAATTCAAATCCAACTTAGTTGTATTTTTTTATATTTAATCAATCAATCTTCCGAAAAATTAATATTAACCACACTACAACCGTGGGTTCATATTGATTTAATCATATCCCGACTAAATTTAAATGGGTCTTATAATTACTCTTCATAGGCCGTGTTTACTTTTGTATATGGGATAATGGCTGTAAAGTTTATGGGGGTTAGATTAGTTAAGCATGATGCCATTTTCTTTTGTTTACATTTTTTGTCGGATTTGGCAGATTAATAGTTCTATTGTTTACTTTCTTGGCTAGATATAGCAGGTTTACAAGTCAATTACCCTTATGCCCTTACTGACCATATTGAATCTACAACCATTTTGCTTCACTCATTCGAATACCAATACACAAATTCCCCCAAAATAACATCTGGGAAAGCTTGTCCACAGGTGGAAGGAGAGTAGGAGATCGCCGCTAGACGCTATCGTTACCTCGCCGCTAGAAGGTGCGTCTTCTCTGATGATATGCTACGCTGTTTGTCTGTTAATGTTATGGATGAAGTTAATTAATTTTTCTGAAATTTGGGCATCAATTTGGGCGCAGATGGTTCGGCAATTTAGGGTACCATGTTATTGCCGTAAAGGGTTGATGTCCTTCCGTTGCGCGGGGAGAAATTCAAAGTTCCCGGGGAGATACTACTACATATGTCCGCAGGAGACTAAACATCGGCTATGGTTTATCTGGGCAGATGCGATATGGGATAAACAGTACTGCGAGCTTAGACAGTTCCTCAGGGCTGACAACGAGGTTTTCAATTGTATTCCTACATTTGATGCTGATTATTCTCGTACATTGAGGAATCAGTCGATTAATGAGGGGGATACATCGGAAGTGGGAGAGAACAGTGGCGCGGCGACGTACCCTGTGCACAGTGATTTCTCAGTCCACGGTGGTGCTGGAAACGCTTTCGATGTGAATCCCCGGTTTCTTATTGGCGGCTGTATGGTATGTACTATTTTTGTTCTTGTCTTAATAGTGGTCGTTCTTGTCCTAATGTTGTTGATGAAGTAGATTATGTCAATCGTTGTATGTACCCATGTAGGTGGATATTTAGAATTTTTTGTCAGCTTGTTGGTGGTATGTAAGTCGCAATATAGAGAGATTTTTAGATTTAATGATTAGGGAAGTGAGCGTACAATGTTGTATGCGTAAACGCATTTCTGGGAATATAAATGAACTTCTAGAAACAAAGTTTGCCATAATGCATACACCTGCACATTACTGAACAAACCTTACAAAGCTAATCAGAATTCAAATGACTATTTCGAGGTTGAGCAAGATCCCTTCGAGCTTTTTTTGGTATTCTTACTGTTACTTGAACCAAACCAAGATTTCGCTGGTGGCTTCGGCACAAGTATTCCTGGGAGTTCAGTTCCGGACATTCGGTCTTCTCCTCGGGTAGAACTTGATGCAGCTGATGCAGAGTTTGAGTCTTGTGACAAGCCTAATGAATATTTTCAGTGTGATAAGATTTTTTGTGCTGCAAAACAAATAAAAAATGTGTTTGTTACCTGTATAGGCTATAATTTCCTCAAGATCCTTTGACCAGTGTGCTGCTCGCTCGAGCAGCAACTCTCTGTCAGCTTCCGGATCAAAAATCTCATACAAATGGAACCACATACATTCATCCTCATCTTTGTAAGCTCGGACCATGTCAATCTCCTTCAACAACAAAGAGCAGATAGTATTTTAGATGTTATGTCTTATTTGAATTTAAACCAGTTTTTGAAGTTCATTACCTGACACATTCCATTCCACACGGACTGTGTTGCTTGAACGGAGTTGTTGCGTTTGTTGTACTTCACTCCCTCGTAGTCAATGATGAACTTCCAGGTAACATATCTGTTATAAACCATTGTGAATCTGTCTTCAATGAAGTCGAAGCTAAAATCCTTTTGAAAGGTTTCGTTAATTTTGGTTTGTGTTTGCATCAGCTCTTCTCTATCAGAGAATCTTAGCGGCCTATTGAGAACCCACGAGTGAAGGTACAGCTGGACAATGAATTTCTTATCAATAGCTTTTGTCCATTCTTCAGTATAGAACCACTGTGCCTGTATACCTTCTTGGTTGTTACTGGCCATTCTCTTAACCTGAAAAAAAAAAAAAAAAAGGAAGATAATTTTGAGCTGCTTTTAAATTAATTTATAACAAGCTTTACTCTAGGAGATATGAATTGCAGTGCATAGTGTGTACATAGCCAATTACCCGACCTTCTCTTCTGTGCGTTCAAGCTGCTAGGATATTGGGTATTTCAATAAGAGTCTGGGTTGGATGTTCTGGAGATGGTATGGATTTTATAGAAAATAAAGGATGTGTCTGCAGCCCAGAGAACCTGGCTTTGTGCTACAGTAAGCTATGAGTTATTTAGTAGCACCAGTACTGGATTGTACTACTAAAGATTCCTGCCATATATTTAGTTCCTGTGCAACTTGATTTTATTCGTATCACAGCTGTAAGAAGTATTTATTTTTTGCATGCAATCTTGTAATTTATTCAGCACAATTATTGTAGGACATACTTACTGTGACACTAGTTATCTTTGCTATAAAAAGGCAGGTTCATATACATTCAAACGTCACCTGAAATGTTACTTCTTGCACTCACAGTATACTTAGTAGTAATGGCCGGAACTGATCTTGCCCAACGTGCCGCTTTGTTTACTCAAGAATGTTTTTTCTTTAAGAACGGTTGGGATCAGTCAAAGGAAAATCGTCTTGTGCAGCACCTCCTCATTGTGGCTCGAACCGGTGTTATTATAAGTACGGCAAATGTAGGTCAGACCGTTGCAAATTTGCTCGAGACTTTGAATGGCGAGAATGGTCTTACTGAAAGTAAGGAGTTCTACATTAAGAAGGTAAGAATGCTTAGAACAAGGTATCATATGTTCCAACACTTGCTCCGCTTTTCGGGGAGTCACTACGAATCTGGTACCAACAAGCTATTTTTAGATGACTGTTACTGGCAGGAGGTAATCAAGGTAAATTCGTTCTTAAGTTGTTCTTCTACTTAGGCTAAGTTGTCTATTTCTTTGTTGCGAAAAAGCATTCAAACTTTTTATCCGGGTGGATTGTGCTTGCAGGATAACCCAAGGTACTTGGTTTATTATAATGAAGGGGAGCGACACTGGGCATCGTTTACTGAAATTTTCGGCGAAGGTCTTCATGGTGGACCTGTCATGAATTAAAGCTAATGTAGTTTGACGTAGTTAATGTTTCAAGTACAATAAGTGTGGACGTTGCATCAATTGTTATGCAAGTATTGTTGTTTGGGTTTGTTGGTTTGTTGGTTGTGCTATTTTAAGTGCAATTAATGTACCGTTTCAAGTATTGTTTGTTGGTTGTAGCTGTCTTTGTAATTCGGGGCGTGAATGTAAGCAATAAAATGTACAACTGCTACATTTAGTGGCAAAATTATGTCTAAGGTTGGATTTTGTTGCTGTGTTGAACATTAGCAACAACAGAGTTTTAAATTAAAAAACTGGAGGCAACATTTTTTGTGATTTTCACTTGGAAACAGGCATTAATTACTGCTGCTTTACCTATTCTTAGCTGCAGGTGTCGTCACCGTCATCTGCGTCGCGATAGTCGGCATCAAAATCAGCACACTCCGAATCGGTTGCGGCGAAGTAGAGTGGGTCTTGATCATGTTCAGCGGGTTCCCCAGGTAATATATTAAATTTCAGTCTTTTGAACAAAATGTACATTTCTTTGTAATTAGGGAATCCATGTTTCATGAATTTCTTCTCAATTGCATGCTCCTGTGGCCAAAAGACACCCTGTAACATGAAACATGTATGAACATTTGTATGCAGAAACAATAGTCAGTGGACAATTGATGCACATTAAGTTGTAAATTACCAATATTTTCTTCTGCATATGGTACATCTCCCCGACTGTGAACGTGTTTGAAGTTGTATCATAGAAAACATCTTGCTTTGCTACGAATGTTTCAAACCGTAGATATCTTTCCCGTAAGACTGTGACAATATCTCTTATATCATAACAATCGTAAAACTTCTCGAATTTTTTACTCATTGATTCTGCAACACGTGTGAGGGCTCGTAAAGCTTTTGATAAATCGTTGACACCATGCTGTTTTCCATGATCAACCAACAAAGTTAATGCAGCTTTCGCTTCACAATTGAAGCAAGGGTATTGATGTTCTTGAAAACTAAGTTTCATTTTCTTTTTACTACTACTGGCCATTTGACTGAGATAGGTTGCTTGTTATAATTAAATAATGTATATTCGGTAAGACAAATGAATATTCGTAGGTTGTTGTAATTTATAGATGAATTACTGGGAGTAGACGAGCATTAAATGTTAGCAATGTGGTGGCTTTTGTGACAACCCCAATACCAAAAAATGTGGTGTTATGTTCATAGATTCTTCTGCGCATTACTTTATCACTACATGCCAAACAAGTGAATCCCACTTAGTCAACATATTCTCTGCAGTCACATGCATTCATGGGGTTGCTGTGTTTTCCCAACCCGTGAGTGTAGCTGTCAAATGTCCCCCCTACCTACAGTATACACACATAAGTAATAACCAAGTTATTTTAGTTTTGTGTGGATACAAGTGCTTGTGGTGAATAGTCATGAATATTGATAGCAGTAACTCTAACGTTCCAATTTTCCCATGTAACAACTGTGTTAAAGTAATGTTATTGCAGGAATTGTGTAGTTACGTAACGAAGACCACGGTTGTAACTGCAACCGAAGCCGAGCTGGCATGTGCAGAGTGTGCGTCAGAGGTAGCGAAGCGTTTTAAGGCAAGATTAGATTACTACAGAATGCGTGATCTAGTGAAGGATGCGCGCGCGAGTTATGTCGATTTTAGAAAGTTTACTAAGCTTGACGGAGTCTCATACAACAAGACCACGAACAAAGTCCGCGTTGGAACTGCGTACTACGAGCACCATTTGAGTGAGGTATTACAATTACAAAACTTGGCCTTTCTCGTTATGACAAACTTCGTTTAGCACACGGTGTTAATTATGTTGTAAATTTGTGACTTATATGCAGGCCAATTTGCATCACTTGAACTATTTCGAGAATGGTTTTCCTCTGTGGGAGATGGCGCACGAAATTTTTCGAAAGAAAAAGTTCCCTTTGCTTGCGGGAGAAAGTGAGAGCAACTACGTGGATCCACAAATTTTCTCCGATTCGGATGAAGAGTGAATATCTCATTATTACGTAATATTTCTGCTTAGATGTAACTGGTGTTTGCTAATGGTAACTGTCGGCAAGTTTGTTAGATGCAGTTGAATTTTTTTTTTTATCTCTTCTCTGTAAATGGTATGTAAAATATCTGAAACTTTATATGCAACATGACCCTGTCATGTACAGCAACATTCGCGTTCTCGTGAACTTTATTTTTAGCTACACTATATTTGGATGTCAGATTAGATTCTTGCATGCGCATTTCATTTCCTGCTGAAATGCCTATTCAACGATACAATCACGAATGGATTGGGAAAATAAAGAGTGAACATTATTACTTCATGGAACATGAACTTTGTTACTATCACCTAATTCCTGCTTACCATATGGAGTTCGTGGAGCCTATAAATAAAGTTGCGTTCCATAAATAACGAATACACTAAGTTCTACCATAGGAGAACGACCAAGATATCCATGTGCCAATTGTCTTCGGACTTTAATAGCTTACGAGTTGCACGATTGCGTTGGAAATCATGTTGTCACTTCAACGGTCGAAGCACACTACGCTGTTGGGGTGGTTGCCCACGACATTTCATCAAAATTGTATGGTGGGGTTAGGCAAGGATGCGTGCAGCGCGTTATTACTTCTCTTAGAGCGGAATATATTGAGTTCCGTAAATTTCTGAAAATTCCAGGTGTAAGCTACGATAGCACGAACGATGAAATTGAAGTCACCCAAGTCTACAACGCAAACCATTTACCACAGGTTATTCTCATTTTAGGAATACATTGGAGTATAAGAACCATTGTATATCGTGGTATTTATTATGTCCTAACAAATGAATTTTTTTAGGAGACCCCAAATGAAAGGAATTTCCGCCTCAATGGGTTTCCATTATGGGATCCTCTCCATGATACATTGCGGAAGAGATTATTTCCGAACTTTGTTACCGACACACCAGACCTAGTGGTTGATCCGATCTTGTACTCCGACTCGGATGAGGGTTGATGTCGCATCCACTGTTTCTAAATTTCAAGAAATTATACGCACTAGTTGCGATTCGAATAAAATTCAATGTATGCATTTTAACTCCGAATAAGAAAAGGAAACCAGTCTCCATTTTGCCCTCCTCAACTTAACTGGGTGCATGTTAATTATCATGGCTGAGTATTAAAAATACAATGACATTCATTGGATTATAGGTGACCATAAAACCAACCATAAATATGTGACAACCTTATAATTAATTTTGTTAAATACACAACCATGAAAATTGTTGCGAGAAAGGGTACAACTATCCTACCAACCAAAATATGAGTGCCATGTTAATGCGTTATGATACAACAAAAAACCAGCCACAAAGACTACCCAGAAGACATTTTCTTAATAATGTTCGGGCCATACCAAAAGCATATTGAGTTCAACAACCCGAATTCATATCAACAAAATTAACATATCAATTGCATAACCCCAACAACATTCAACGCAGCTTACCATCAATCACCATTTGGACCATCACCTGCCGAGCAGCCGTGTTCATCCCGAAAAACATATTGAGCTGGCTCGGATTGTTAACTAACATGTTGGAAACGTTAATGTGGTCGTGTATATCGATCACCATGGGCAGCGAGCCAATTACTTCAAACACGTCTTCTTGCCTCTTAATTGTATCCTTGGCAGCTCCAAGGCGCGAAGCAACATCACGCATTGAGCTGGTCGATTCATGGCAGAAGTTGGTGATTGCATCCATAATTAGGTCAGCTTTAGGGCCATCTCGTTTGCGCTTTTTCTTCTCAGCCAGAGTACTTGCTGATGGTGGCTGAGCTACAGCAGGAGTTGGTTGGTTCACTTCGTCCTCGGCTGGAACCGTAGGTCCATGGTTACGGAACGCAGCGCTACCTGGCTCATCTCCATCGGTAGTCAGATCAACAGGAGAATGCCCTGCTGCTGCAGACCAATCCATGGCGTTGTGCCCAGTCGCTCTATCTTTGCCGAATATTTCAACCCATGCTTCATACAAAGGGAAAGGTTTACCACGAATACACGCATGATTGGGGAATTGCTGCAAAAATTTGAAAAAACAAAGTTGAGATTAGTAAACTTGTTGAATTACCAGTGAAATAATACCATTAAACTGCTGCTTAAAAAAAAAAAAATTAACAAATACTTGCAAATGTTTGCGGTTACGCAGGCATATCTATATACTTAGCTTCATCTCGTATTTAGAAAAACAAGAATTGTATCTACGAATTCCAGAAATAACAAACCAACACTCGTACTTAGCTTCAATGTATCCGACTTCAAAATTACTCAAGTACGTGGCTGTAATTTTCAAACGAAGCATGAATAATATGATCATACAATGCATTACCATTAAAGTCTTACCTGCAGAAAACTTTCCCATTCGCTAGGTTCGGCCTCAACCGTGAAGGTGCTTGAATTCCAATTCATCCCGCTGAAACTTAAGGCGTTGGAAATCTGATGGTATGTCTTCTTCCATGACGTATATTTCGAAGATATATGAGGCTCGGACTTCAGATCTGTCCTAGGCATGTACTCTTTCATTTTCTGCTCCAGTTGTACAAGAAACCCACTGCGATACCCGTTTGGTGACTTCCAACCTCCAGCAATTATATCCCTGAAAGCTAATACAAGGTTGTTCTCTTCTTGTATTGTCCAGCGACGCCGCCCTTTCACTTTCGACGTACCCGTACCTTCCATTGGGGTCATTGCAGACATCTGCAATCACTAGACGAGAAATTAAACAACAAAGGCAATATAAAGTTTTGTTAACACAGACGAGAAAAAAACATGCACAAATAGATAAATGGTATGTAACAAAGTGCATTTACATATTGTACTTAAAAGCTACAACCAAGAATAAAGTACACTTGTCTCACAGAAAATAGAATATAACATATTGTCTCTGAAAATAAAAGATAATTAGCTACAACAACTACAGTCTTCCGGGCCACTCGTTGTACATGGTTTCAGCGAGGTTTTCCCGCCAATTGGTCCAGGCTTGGCTCGCCTGAACATGTTCGACATACTCTCCGACAGTCTCGTCGACATCCGGTTCATCAGGGACAAGAGCTTCTAAGGGATCAATATTCATCTCAACACGTATGAAGTTGTGAAGCAGGCAACAAGCAATTATAATTTTATTTTGTGTCTCTATCGGGTAGAATGAAGGACTACGAAGCACCCCCCACCGAACCTTCAAAACCCCAAATGCTCTTTCAATGACATTCCTCGCTTTTGAGTGGCGGAGATTGAAAAGCTCTTTACAGTTTTGTGGTCTAGCTGTGCCTGTCCCCCACTCTTTCAAGTGGTACCTCACTCCTCTATATGGGGCTAAGAAACCCTCCCCGTTGGTGTAACCGGCATCACAAAGGTAGTAATTCCCTAGAAAACTGGATTTATTAGTCCCATATTGCGAATAGGAGCTACCACAACAAAAGACAAACACAACTTGTTACACAACTAACCTCTAGGCACTTTAAACCCATTTGGTCTATGGACAGCGTCTCGTAGCAGCCGACCATCAGCCGCGGAACCCTCCCAGCCAGTTAAAACATATACGAAGTTCAAGTTCCGATCACAGACAACTAACGTATTGACTGACACAACACCCTTCCTACTACGGTATCGGGCCTGGTGAGCCGTGGAAACTGTAACGGGTACGTACGTACCATCTAACGCGCTCAAACATCCCTAACAATAATAACCAGAAGCAATTTTATAAGCAATGTCAAGGTTAATGTCAGTCGTACTGAAATTAATTGGAAATTTCAACATAAACTCACTTTAAACCATTTCCAGCGATCGTCCTCGCAATCGTCTTCTATGGGAACAGGTTTCACCACAAATACATCGTAACATTTCAACACAGCCCTAAGCACGCTATGAAAATGTCGGCTTACAGTCCTACTCGACCGAGTAAATGACATCTTAACTACACGAACCTTTTGGTGGTGTGAAAGAACGCTAAGAAACATGGCGACTTGTTCACTTACAGACACCCCACGCGTTGCACTTAACCCACCCCTTTCTTGAAGTACAACACACAACTTAGCAAACGCATTACGACCTAATCTTAGTTGCTCAACACAATCAGTTTCACTTAGTTTAACAAGCCCATGGAGGTGCTCAACTTGTGCAGGTATTCTACCTAACAAACTATAGTGCTGATAAATGCGTTGCCTAGAATCATTGTCGAACACACCATTTCGTAAAATCAGATAAACTAGCAGCAACAAATTCATGGCTTGAAATCGAATTAACTCCAACGCAATCAACGCTTCTTCATCGTTAACGAAATTGTCCATTCTACAATTTATCAGAAAACACAGATCAATTAAACCCAACAAACGTTATCTTCCACAACCAAATACAGCCATAAACACTCACGCAACAGCTAGGCAGCATTCAACCATCTTTTCTAAGACATGGAACAACAATACATCTAAATTCAGTACAATATTTCATATGATTGTAACAAATCGGCTAAAAGAAGACATCAGGAGGAAATACCCACACACACAAACGAAGTAAATTTCCAAAGCTTGGATTTTAGCGATATTACCTGTGTGCTGCAGCAACCAGAATCTGGGAAATAAACCATGAACCCTAGCCCTGCGGGTGGAATTTAATGGAAATTATCAGATCCAATTCCGAGAATGATAAGATAAATTCACGGTTTATAGAAGAAATGTTACCTACAACGTTGTTGGGGTAGTGTGATGTATGCTTCAAACCTGCTTCCAAAATCTATACCTTCCACTTTTATTTCAAGACTGCAAAATGGAAAAATTGAGGGAAACTTATTTCAGGTACAGCTTTGCCGCGGGAGAATGAAAATTTGGGGGGATTTCAGGTTTCAGTGGCAACTGACCGTAATTAAAGGCAAATGTATGGTTCTTTCTTAACATTCCCTCGCCAAGAAACGGCATGGTTAGCGAGACACGCCAATCCTGGCTCTCCCCTTTTCTGCCGCCGCCTACGGGCCGGTACGGAAATCCCAGGCTGTGGGCGAGAAAAAGTAAACGCAAGCTTCCGCCAGATTGCCGCCTCCAACCTATGGTTACAACAAAAGTAAACACGACCATAACACTTTGTGAAAAATGTTGGCCATTGCCCGTCTCTCGGGTAATTTTAGTTCGAATGTGTCCGATCAAAGCTCAAACTTTAATATGAAAATATTGGATACTTATCACTGAATTGCAATGGAAGCAAAGCAAAAACGATTGGACCGATGAGAAGAGAATCTGCAAGCGCGAGTAGCAACAAAAGAGAAGATGGGACCTTCACCTACTGCTCTAGCCCACGTGAAGACACTCCAATTTCCAACTCTTTCTGCAATTTCTATTCACGGAACCTGTACTGCTTCAATCATATATGCATGAGGCATCGCCTTGATTCGGGATAAAGGCTGATTAAACACTCGATTTGCTGCTTTCAATAGGAAAAGAGTAATTATGGCAGTTTGCCTGAGTAATTAGTGGGCTAGTAAGAGTTATGACAGTTTGACAGTTTGGTTGAATATTCATACAAGCCTGGGAAGTGAACTATTTAAGTCGATCAAAATTCAAAGAAAGATATTCTTCTTCTTCCCTTCCTTCACGCATTCATTCTTCCCATTCACGGAATACTTTACTCTGGTTTGCGAATTCCCGGTTTTTCAATTGCTGCAGCTGATGGAGATGGACGCAATTCGGAGTCTTGGAGGAGTTTCGTTCGGGATTGCAATTACAGTAGTTGCTGTTGGACAGTTGGAGTTGTCACTCTCTGTCTCGTCAATAGATTACTGAATCGAGATAAGAAGACTTCTTCTGGTCTATCTCCACCACCTGGTACGTTTCTGTGCTTTGTTGTCTTTGTTTTTGCCTATGTGTTCCTTGTGTTTATCTGTGTGTGTGTGTTTTGCTGAGGGAAATATGCAAAACCGTAGTTCCAGTCCTACTTGGGTTGCTGGATTTTAGCACCGAACATGTTTGTAAAATTGACTAACTGAAATTCATAAAGATGATAATTTTAACCAAAAAAGAAAGAAAAAGAATCTTTGCGGCAGTCTCTTGATTATTATTATGGCAGCCCCTGCCACACCAACATGAACTAATCAAGAACGGTTGAACAGGTTGAACGCCTCAAAATCCCTGTAACTAGCACAAATTAGGTGTTATATGGTATATCAGACTACCAAATGTGTAATCACGAATATAACAGAGCACTTTTGTATGAATTGATTGGGCATGAAATGGTGGATATATGATGCAGCGATACCAGGGCTACCAGTGCTGGGAAATTTGCTGCAATTGAAAGAGAAGAAACCCCACCAAACTTTCACCAGATGGGCTGAGAAATATGGTCCCATCTACTCCATTAGAACCGGCTCGACGACACTTGTTGTCCTTAATTCTAATGATGTCGCAAAGGAGGTGAGCGTCTTTTGAATTTCAAAAAGTGTCGATATATCTTTACACATGTGATTATGTAAACATTTCTGGCATTTTATAGGCTATGGTGACAAGATTCTCATCCATTTCAACAAGAAAGCAATCAAATGCGATAAAGATCCTTACTTGTGATAAAAACATAGTTGCATTGTCAGATTATAATGAATTTCATAAGACAGTTAAAAAGCATATTCTCTCCAGTACTTTGGGAACAAGCGCTCAGGTATGAACTGATTTTTTGTAAACAAATTTTATTAATAATCATTCAGCATGATTCAATACTGCATATCCCAAAAGAAGTGATTTACAGTGTTCTTATTATTGCAGAAGCGGCATCGTATTCACAGGGACACCATGATAGAGAATGTTTTGATTCAATTGCAAGCTAATCTGAAAGAGGGTCCTCTTGGAGCTGTAAATCTCAGAAAAATATTCCAGGCTCAGCTTTTTGGTTTGGCACTGAAAGAGGTTATAAGCTCATTCACTCGAATTTTGTCCGCTATTCTCTAAATTCAGCTACAACTAAGAACTATTTGAAACTCTATTTTGTTTCCAGGTTCTTGGAAATGATGTGGAGTCTGTATATGTCAAGGAGCTTGGCACAACTTTGTCGAAGGAAGAGATGTTGGAAATTTTAGTGATCGAACCAATGAAAGGTGCAATCGAGGTGGATTGGAGAGATTTCTTCTTCCCATATTTAAGTTGGATTCCTAACAAAAGCTTTGAGAAGAATATTCAGCGAATGCATTTCCGGAGACGAGCCTTGATGACCTTGCTCATTGAAGAACAAAAGAAGAGGATTTCTCGTGGGGAGGTACATTTTGCACTGCTTGAAGTTCAGTTTAAAGTTATTTCCATGATATGAGAATTAGTAATTTATTCGAATGATTCATCAGGAACTGAATTGTTACCTAGACTACTTGTTATCTGAAGCAAAAACATTATCTGAGCAACAAATACTAATGCTTTTATGGGAAGCCATTATCGAATCATCAGACACTACTGTAGTGACCACCGAATGGGCCATGTATCAACTTGCTAAAGATCCAGAAAGACAGGTGAATGTCGTTTTATCAAAACATACATATAATTTACTTATTTTTTGGATATTCTTCTTGACTTCATTTTTTTTCTTTGCAATAGCACCTTATCAGGAAATTCATGGTACCTGTGGAAATGACAAACTTACAGAGGAAAAGTTAAGTGAGCTTCCCTACTTATCTGCTGTTTTTCATGAAACTTTGAGAAAACATAGCCCTGCTCCCGTAATTCCTCTGAGATACGTTCATGAAGACACACAATTAGGGGGATATCATATTTCAGCAGGAACTCAGGTAATCAACCTTCCACTAGATTCTTGCAATCAAACCGGACTGAGTATATGGTCAACTAGATAATGATGTCCCTTTTAATTTCATTTTATCAATTTTATAATAGTTAATTATTGTGTAGAAGATTCACAATATTGTTTAGTTTTGACCCCAACCCAAATGACCAAATCGCGCTACTTGTGATCAAAAATTTAAATCTGTTACATAATATCCTCCCTGTGTGGATTAATTCTGTGCAGATTGCTATAAATATTTATGGATGTAACTGTTGGGTGCGGTGGGCCCGAAGTAGAGTGACGGTATAGCGTAATATTCAAAAATTTCGCCATAACCTCGTTATCAAAATATTTCAAAAAAATATTTTAATAAAGCAGTGGAATAAATCGGGCAGCATAACTCTAATATATATACAGGCATTGATAACATAATTTTAAATCATCTAGCATATAATCACAATATGCAAATATTAATTTGAGCAGCATAACGGCATTACCGTACTGCAAAAATGGCTATCAACGGCACTTTTCCAGCACCTCGATATTTTCTCGTGAGACCGGCAGAGCTTCCCCGCAATATCCCCGATTAAGAAATTGGAATGTGGGCTCCGGCAGTATTTCGCTAAATACTTGAGAAAATATTTTTCTGAAAAAACCTTTTTTCTAAAACCTGAAAATCCCTATTTTCTAATAATTAAGTGGATTATATATTAATTATATAATCACCTAATTAAGTAATTAATTAATCTAATTAAAGATTAATTAATCAAGTGGGAGAGAGAGAGCGGAGAGGCATTGATACTGTTCAAATGAAATGCCAAAACTGATGAAAAAAAAGAAGGCATGCTTGCCCTATTTATACTTGAGGATTTAGGGTCATTTTCGTCAAAATTCCGAAAATTGCCGTGCACTCCAAGGTCGGCCGTCCAATCCGGGAATGCCACGTGGAAGAACACGCCGCCATGAGCACGGCGGCGTTGAGCACGCGCCGAACGGGCCCCGCACGCGCCGCCCATGTGGCGGCTGTGTGTTTGGCGCGTGTGGCATGCACGCAGCAACAGGCAGCTGCCACGTGTCGAACCGGTCCGGTCCGACAGGCGGTTCACGGTTCAGACCGGTTCAGCTATGAACCGGTCGGCTCAGGCGGTTTTGGCCGGTTGCCACGTGGCGAATCTCCATTGGCCCACGTGTCCGGGTCGGTCAACCCATGACCCGACCCTGTCCGGCCCTGCCCGTTGACTCGGTCAACCGAACCATTATCCGACCCGTTTTCGTGACCCGCGCCAGATCCAATCTGGGCCGTTCCTTCGCGCTGACGCGGCACAATCCTGGCCGTCCACGCGGCGTGCCATGTGGCGCCCAGTGGCGCTGACCCGCTGATGTGGCGTGACACGCCACCTGCCACGTCAGCATTTCTGCCACGTCAGAAAAAAACTTTTTTTTTTTTTTTCGAAAAATTTTATTTTCTCCAAAATAAAATTTGGGCATTTCCAACTCTTTGGAATTTAATTTATTTTCTCAAAATAAATTCCTTGGCTATTTTCAAACACTTTGAAAAAAACATTTCTCTCTCTCGTTTTAATATTTTCTCTTTGATCTTCGTTGGGGCTTGCGGGGGGACCTGCAGGACTAATTAATCTTAGCTCCAAACGGGTCAATCTATTATCATCCCATGACAATAATTGATTACCGTTTAACAATATTTAATTCCACTAAATAAATATTGTTGAACTCTAAAATTAATTAAATTATTCACGAATTTCTCGATCTAGAATAATTTTTGCATTTTACTCATCTGTACAGATATCCATGAAAAATAAATCAATACTACTATCATTTATTTTTCACTTTCAATCTGAAATTTCTTGATTCGCCTTAAGTCCAAATTCTCTGTATGTGAAACACATTCAACATACAATTTCGGTGACGAACACACGAAGTACTTTGGCCAAAGATTTAATTCGAACTTTTGCAAATCTATTTCAGGGATATCTTTTAACCTTCCAGCAAGGCTACAGATTCCTTGATCAATATTTCTCTCTAGCACATTTCATGCAATCACCGAACGTACAAAGTATTTTGGCCACCCGTTACCGAGACCTCACTTCTGAGTACATCACAGTGATTAACACTACATGCCTAAAGTAGAAACACTGCCAGGATTAAGAGTCTAATGCTTCCGAGATTTTATTCATTTTAGATAGCAGTATAAAAATGAACGATCTCAGTGGTCCAGTTCGATGTTTCCAATCTCATTGAAAATCATCAATGTGTTATAATTGGAAACTCCATTTCCCTATGACGAAAGACTAATCATCTTATATAACACATTATAGTCTCGATATGAACATCTTCTTATCATACTGACTAGAACTTTAATGACACGTGACTTTTGGTATTTAAAGTCTTTTCCTATGAAACACATTTCATATAAAAATACCATCACACGTCATTAATTATTAAATTTGTAAAATACTCATAACTTGCTTTAATTTCAGTTTTATTAATCCAAAAATATTTACAATATAATTGGATTTTCAGGGCATTAATCCCAACAATCTCCCACTTGCCCTAAATCCAATTGGCTACATATCTAAGACCCATCCCTTCTACATGAGTGTCAAAACTCTTTTGTGTCAAAGTCTTAGTGAAGGGATCTGCTAGATTATTTACTGAGCCAATTTTCACCACTGCCACTTCTCCACATTCCACATAATCACGTATAATGTGAAACTTCCTCTCGATGTGCTTCGCACGTTTATGACTTCGAGGTTCCTTGGAGTTGGCCACCGCTCCAGCATTGTCACAGTACAATGTGATCTGTGTACCCTATAGGAATGAGCTCATCACTGCGATAGACAAACATATAATCCCGAGTCCTTCTCAAGTACTTCAATATATGCCTTACAGCTATCCAGTGTTGGGGTCCAGCGTTTGACTGATATCTGCTGACTAGACCTACAGCATAACAGATATCTGGCCTAGTACATAACATGGCATACATGAGGCTTCCGACTGCCGAAGCATACGGAACATCTTTCATTTCTTCTGTCTCTTCTGGGTTCTTAGGACACTGATCCCGAGACAGATGAACTCCATGTCTGAAAGGTAATGAACCTTTCTTGGAATTCGCCATATTATATCTTGCCAGTTTCTTATCTATATATGCTGCTTGTGATAAACCAATCATCTTATTCTTACGATCACGACAAAGTCTGATCCCTAGAATATAACTGGCTTCACCTAGGTCTTTCATGTCAAACTGGTTTGACAACCAAATCTTAACTGCTGACAATATTCCTGTGTCATTCCCAATGAGCAGAATGTCGTCAACATATAGAACTAAAAATGTTACAACACTATCATGATGTCTCTTGTACACACATGGTTCATCAGGCAATTGTATAAATCCAAAGGATTTAATTGCTTCATTAAATCTGATGTTCCATGATCTAGACGCTTGCTTAAGACCATAGATTGATCTATCAAGCTTGCGTACCATATGCTCCTGATTTCTGGCTATAAAGCCTTCAGGCTGAGCCATGTATATCTCTTCTTGAAGGTGCCCGTTCAAGAAGGCAGTCTTTACATCCATTTACCAAATCTCATAATCATAATGAGCGGCAATGGAAAGGAGAATTCTTATGGACTTAAGCATTGCTACAGGCGAGAAGGTTTCGTCATAATCGATACCTTCTTTCTGGGTATAACCCTTTGCCACAAGCCTTGCTTTAAAAGTCTCAACCTTTCCGTCCACTCCCCTTTTTCTCTTGTAGACCCATTTGCATCCAATAGGTTTAATGCCCTCAGGCGTCTCTACAAGTTCCCAGACTTTATTGGAATACATTGAATCTAATTCAGATTCCATGGCTCTGACCCAACGGTCAGCGTCTATATCCTTTATAGCTTCATCATATGTGATAGGATCAGATACTTCAGATTCAACCACTTGGGTCAATCCTAGGTATCTGTCAGGTGCCCTGACAATCCTCCCACTACGACGAGGCTGTTGTGTACTCGTCCCTATATCATATGTTGTATCTAATACATCATATGTATCTAACACATTTTCAGTTACTACGGGTTCTTGGAATTCAGAATCTGATGTTGTCATTTCTTCTAACACAATTTTGCTTCTACCCTTGTGGTCATTTACGAAGTCATCCTCGAGATATTTGGCATTAGTGCTAACAAACACTTTGTGATCTCTCGGATCGTAAAATATACCACCTCTTGTTCCTTTAGGATAACCTATGAATAAGCAAACCTCTGTTCTTGATTCCAACTTATCAGGATCCTTCCTTAACACATGAGCTGGGGTTCCCCATATCCGAAGATAGGAGACACTGGGCTTTCGCCCTCGCCATAGTTCCATTGGTGTTTTAGGAACTGACTTGGATGGAACAAGGTTTAATATGTGTGCCGCCGTTTCGAGTGCAAAGCCCCAAAACGAACTTGGTAGGGTAGCATGACTCATCATAGATCTTACCATTTCCATCAGAGTTCTGTTTCTCCTTTCTGCAACACCGTTCTGCTGGGGTGTACCCGGTGCAGATAATTGAGATCTAATCCCATTTGCAGTGAGAAATTCTAGAAACTCTGTAGACCGATACTCACCACCACGATCTGATGGAAGTGCCTTGATACGTTTTCCAGTTTGATTTTCAATTTCAGCCTTGAATTCTTTGAACTTTTCAAAAGATTCAGACTTATATCTCATCAAATAAACGTATCCGTATCTGGAGTAATCATCCGTAAAAGTGATGAAATACTCAAAACCTCCTCTTGCTTGAATACTCATAGGACCACACACATCCGTATGAATTAACTCAAGCAATTCTGTGGCTCGATTACCTTTAGATTTAAAAGATCTCTTGGTCATTTTACCTTCCAAGCAGGATTCACAGACTGGTAGTTCTGTTAAGTCCAAGGGACTCAACAATTCGTCTAAAATTAGTCTTTGGATCCTATTTGGATTAATATGACCAAGACGTAGGTGCCACTTGTACGCCTCATTAGGCATAGGAGTTTTTCTTTTGGATGGTAAGTCAAGCGTAGTAGTGTTAAGTTCGGAATTAGGGTTTTTATCGGGGTATAACAAGAAAAGACCATCTTTTACCGTGCCAGAGCAAATAAACCTTTTATTTTGCTTAATGGTAAAATTTTGTTCAAAACAAACACTAAAACCATTATTTATTAAACAACTCACAGAAATCAGATTTCTGCGAACACACGGTATGTACAAAGTGTCTTTCAACATCAAAACCCTATCACCAAAATACAAATTTACAGTCCCTACTGCTAATACAGATATACTTGTATTATCCCCGAGCAGTAGCTGCATCTCGCCATCTTCTAGCTTTCTGGTTAGCTTGAACCCCTGTAACGAATTACAGATATGATTAGTTGAACCCGAGTCCACACACCAGGAATCTGGTGGACTTCCAACTAAACATAATTCAATCAAACAAGATATCAATATACCTTGTCCAGATGGCTTAGCAGGAAGACTTGCTAAGTATTTTGGACAATTCCTCTTCCAGTGCCCATTTTCACCGCAGTGGAAACATTTTCCTTTGCTAGGTTTACCCTTCTTCTTCTGAACCTTTTTCTTGGGATTGAAAACCTTTCCCTTTCCCTTTTTCCACTTATTGGCTTTTGGAGCCGTGGAAGTCGATGCCTGAGCCAGGAGAACCGTTCCCTTAGCTTCCATTACTCCCTCTGCCACTTTAAGTTCGTTCATCAATTCAGGCAGAGAAAAATCCAATTTGTTCATAGAATAATTTTGCCTGAATGTGTCGAACGACTTTGGCAGAGGGCATAGGATCATATCCTGTTTGCTGAGATCATCAAATTTAGCACCAAGGCTTTCAATTTCGTTCAGGCAAGCCATCATGTTCATAACATGATCCTGAACAGGTGATCCCTCAGACATCTTGGTAACTAACAGCCTTCGCATCAATTCGAGCCTCTTGGCTCGATTTTGTCCTCCAAACATTTGATGGAGATGATCCATCATGTTCCTAGCAGTTGGCATCTCATGCATTTGATGCTTGAGAACATTGGAGACAGATGCCAGGATATAAGACCTAGCCAAATCATTGGACTTGATCCAATTGGCGTAAGCATTTCTCATATCCTGATTGGCTGTAGTTTCCAGTATCCCCGGACAAGGTTCAGTGAGCACTTGTTTCAGATTCTCGTGACCAAGCACGATGTCAAGATTCATTTTCCAGTCAGCATAGTTAGACCCTTCAAGCCTATTTTCCTTTAGGATCGATTGAAGCGGGCTAGCGGTCGACAGTGTTTTAAAACTGAAATATTTTAAAAGGTGCAAGTTATGATTCTGTATTTTACATCTTTTGCGTCTAACCAATAAATGAAATCCACGTAAGCATTTTTGGTTTACACAATGGTGACTTATCTAACCGTAGTTGACTCCCCGGAAGCGAGGTCGAAAACCGCTTAGAAAAGCAAGAATCAATCTTAATTAACATGCCATCTAGGTAACTCTTACCAAACTATGTTAATCTACCACGTTAACCTTTGGCCTCTAAGTAAATGTAACATAGCTCCGAAGGGAGGTTAATACATTACTTAGTCAATCGTACACCATTACCTAGAAATTCGTACGAGTAGATCAGACACTCCACGGAGGCGTGGTCGAGCTGACTTTCCCCGTATTTCATTCTATCCGTAGAAGCCTAATCTTGTATACCGCGAATACATACCCGCCGAAGGGCGTAGTATATATCCACTATACTATAGACGGGTAATGGAGGCCGTGAGACTCCAACTCTTTTCATCTCGCTCCCACTTGAATTTTATAGAATTTGTGGATTATCTTTGATTATTAAATAATCACTTTTGGCGTCTTATTAATTTTGGAAGTAATTAATCTAATTAATATGCTCCCACTAGGATTATTAAATAATCCTAATAATATTTTAAGGCTTTAATAACTCTTTATTAATTTAAGCCAAAAAATATTAATCCAATTATGCATCATATTTAATCTCTATTAAACATTATTTATCTAATCACATTAAATAAATCATGCATAATTAAAGCAGCATAATATCACATATTATCATGCCATTTTAAAATTAAAAGCATGCTTGCAAATAATTATCACATAATTATCACGCTTTAAATTTTTAATGGCCCCATAAATAAATATGTTTTAAATTATCACATAATTTAAATCATATTTACTGATTCGGTAATTAACCAGGAAGATTATTGAAATCAATTCCCAGAAAATTACCATTCCACGCAAATTCCCAGAAACACTGGAGGGGTCACAACGGTCCCACTTAAAACCCAGCCTTCTTAGACAGAATTTACGTTCACAGTATCAGATTTAAAATTATGCATCTTATGCTTTATCAATGTGAGTATATAATCAGAGCCCCGCTCTGATACCAGTTGTTGGGTGCGGCGGGCCCGAAGCAGAGTGACGGTACAGCGTAATATTCAAAAATTTCGCCATAACCTCGTCATCAAAATATTTCAAAAAATTATTTTAATAAAGCAGCGGAATAAATCGGGCAGCATAACTCTAATATATATACAGGCATTGATAACATAATTTTAAATCATCTAGCATATAATCACAATATGCAAATATTAATTTGAGCAGCATAACGGCATTACCGTACTGCAAAAATGGCTATCAACGGCACTTTTCCAGCACCTCGATATTTTCTCGTGAGACCGACAGAGCTTCCCCGCAATATCCCCGATTAAGAAATTGGAGTGTGGGCTCCGGCAGTATTTCGCTAAATACTTGAGAAAATATTTTTCTAGAAAAACCCTTTTTTCTAAAACCTGAAAATCCCTATTTTCTAATAATTAAGTGGATTATATATTAATTATATAACCACCTAATTAAGTAATTAATTAATCTAATTAAAGCTTAATTAATCAAGTGGGAGAGAGAGAGTCGAGAGGCATTGATACTGTTCAAATGAAATGCCAAAACTGATGAAAAAAAAGAAGGCATGCTTGCCCTATTTATACTTGAGGATTTAGGGTCATTTTCGTCAAAATTCCGAAAATTGCCGTGCACTCCAAGGTCGGCCGTCCAATCCGGGAATGCCACGTGGAAGAACACGCCGCCACGAGCACGGCGGCATTGAACACGCGCCGAACGGGCCCCGCAAGCGCCCACACGCGCCGCCCATGTGGCAGCTGTGTGTTTGGCGCGTGTGGCACGCACGCAGCAACAGGCAGCTGCCACGTGTCGAACCGGTCCGGTCCGACAGGCGGTTCACGGTTCAGACCGGTTCAGCTATGAACCGGTCGGCTCAGGCGGTTTGGCCGGTTGCCACGTGGCGAATCTCCATTGACCCACGTGTCCGGGTCGGTCAACCCATGACCCGACCCTGCCCGTTGACTCGGTCAACCGAACCATTATCCGACCCGTTTTCGTAACCCGCGCCAGATCCAATCTGGGTCGTTCCTTCGCGCTGACGCGGCGCAATCCTGGCCGTCCACGCGGCGTGCCATGTGGCGCCCAGTAGCGCAGACCCACTGACGTGGCGTGACACGCCACCTGCCACGTCAGCATTTCTGCCACGTCAGAAAAAACTTTTTTTTTTTTTTTCGAAAAATTTTATTTTCTCCAAAATAAAATTTGGGCATTTCCAACTCTTTGGAATTTAATTTATTTTCTCAAAATAAATTCCTTGGCTATTTTCAAACACTTTGAAAAAAACATTTCTCTCTCTCGTTTTAATATTTTCTCTTTGATCTTCGTTGGGGCTTGCGGGGGGACCTGCAGGACTAATTTATCTTAGCTCCAAACGGGTCAATCTATTATCATCCCATGACAATAATTGATTACCGTTTAACAATATTTAATTCCACTAAATAAATATTGTTGAACTCTAAAATTAATTAAATTATTCACGAATTTCTCGATCTAGAATAATTTTTGCATTTTACTCCTCTGTACAGATATCCATGAAAAATAAATCAATACTACTATCATTTATTTTTCACTTTCAATCTGAAATTTCTTGATTCGCCTTAAGTCCAAATTCCCTGTATGTGAAACACATTCAACATACAACTTCGGTGACGAACACACGAAGTACTTTGGCCAAAGATTTAATTCGAACTTTTGCAAATCTATTTCAGGGATATCTTTTAACCTTCCAGCAAGGCTACAGATTCCTTGATCAATATTTATCTCTAGCACATTTCATGCAATCACCGAACGTACAAAGTATTTTGGCCACCCGTTACCGAGACCTCACTTCTGAGTATATCACAGTGATTAACACTACATGCCTAAAGTAGAAACACTGCCAGGATTAAGAGTCTAATGCTTCCGAGATTTTATTCATTTTAGATAGCAGTATAAAAATGAACGATCTCAGTGGTCCAGTTCGATGTTTCCAATCTCATTGAAAATCATCAATGTGTTATAATTGGAAACTCCATTTCTCTATGACGAAAGACTAATCATCTTATATAACACATTATAGTCTCGATATGAACATCTTCTTATCATACTGACTAGAACTTTAATGACACGTGACTTCTGGTATTTAAAGTCTTTTCCTATGAAACACATTTCATATAAAAATACCATCACACGTCATTAATTATTAAATTTGTAAAATACTCATAACTTGCTTTAATTTCAGTTTTATTAATCAAAAAATATTTACAATATTATTGGATTTTCAGGGCATTAATCCCAACAGTAACATGGACAAGAAAGTATGGGAAAACCCTGAAGAATGGAAGCCGGAGAGATTTCTTAACGGAGAGTATGAAGCAATGGATTTACATAAGACGATAGCTTTTGGAGCTGGGAAAAGGCTATGCGCAGGTGCTCTTCAAGCAATGTTGATTTCTTGCACCACCATTGGTAGATTAGTTCCAGAGTTCGAATGGAGATTGAAGGATGGAGAAGAAGAAAATGTAGACACCGTCGGCCTTACTACTAACAAGCTTCACCCTATGCAAGCAATTCTAAAGCCACGAAACTGAGTGGTCAAGTAAGGGTCATGATTTGTGATACTTTAGTTTCCGAGAGAATTCCGAGGGTCGGTACGTATATTTGGAGATTTTATGCGTGGTTAAGCAACTGTTGCCTTTTCTTGGAACATCCTCTGCTGTTAAATTGCAGACACATATGTTATCCAAGCACTTTGTTGTTAAAATCTTTAAATGGAAACTACAGTTGTGTCGTTCATTCACTAAATATAACTGCCAAAAGCCGACGTTGGGAATCACCCGATGTGTTACCCTGGATAAATTCCATCAGGTTACCCACCGGAATCCCGTCGGTAAATGGTAAATGGGTTTCGGCGAAGGGCCTGTCTCTAAAACACATGCCGGAGAAATAGTAATAAAAATCACAATTTCTCAAGATTATAAAAAACAAAATAATAGACTTTCGGCTATCCAACTCCATCTCCCATCAAAATTCAAAAACAAGATGAAGACATGTTCTTATACTAATTTCACCATTTGAAACTCCAGAAAACTAGGGATCTGCATATAGAATCTTGAAGAATAGATCAGGCCCCATTATAGTATTTATTATTCCAGCCACGACGCATGGAACAAACGGTTAAGTGGCGCCATTTTATTGACTTAATTTGCTGTACAATTTTTTGTATGATTTCTTAAGTCGATGATTGATTAATTGATTGATGTTTGATCAACTTCTATTTTCTTACACCTATTAACATTAATTGCGCCACTAACATTCAACTTCCAACTACTAACCCCATAACCAATCCTTAATTCACTACAAATTTCCCCTATATAAACACTGCACCACTCCTAGGCTTTCCTCCACACACAAACTACAAAACAGCAAGTACTATACATTCCAAATACTTGGTCAAGCTCAAATTGATTGCAGCAATGGCAGGAATGATGAAGGCAGTTTGCATGATTCTGTTTGCAGCGGCGCTGATCGCTGCCGTTGCACCACCGATGGAGGCAGCGATAGGATGCGGGACGGTGGTCTCGTACCTAAATCCATGCCTTCCTTATGTGACCAACAAGGGCCCTTTGGGTGGATGCTGCAATGGAATCAAGGGTCTGTACAGCGCCGCCAAGACGACACCGGATAAACAGAGCGTATGTGGTTGTCTGAAATCTCTGGCCAGTTCGTACTCGGGCGCAAACCTCGGCAAGGCCGCGGGGCTTCCCGGCCAGTGTGGCGTCAGCATTCCCTACAAGATCAGCCCTTCCACTGATTGCTCTAAGTACGTAAATAATGCATCAATTTATTATTAATATCTATTTGAGTTTTGAGTTTTTTCATTTTATTTTTCTTTGAAGTTTATGTATTCTATGCTCATAGAGATGTTACTTGTGTTTAATTTGCAGGGTGCAGTAAAATTACCTCGGATGAATGATCTTGGCAGCTCCTTATAGTTACATAAATATATTAATCTGTATAAATAAATAAAGGGTTTTAGGGACCTTTGTGTAGCCTTGTTTAGGGTTTGATCATCTCAGGCTGTATTACTTGATTAGTAACTTTTGCATGTCTCTCAAATGAAGCTACTCTTTTTTATCCTCATCTCTAGTGATGTATATTTCATGAAGTTTATGTGACGTGATTAAAGGATGTTCACATCATAGATATATGGCTAATTAATAATTAATATATGAAAATTGTAAACAAAGAATTAACTGAAATATGTGGAAAACATCAATACTATATATCAAAAAAAAATAGAATATAATGACACTTTAATTAGAGCCAACCAAATTATTCAAGTAGGTGCCATATTAATTGTTTTTTCCACCCTCTTTTTCGCCTTGATGTGGTGTTCAAATATATTTTGGAAAAAAAAAAGACATATTTTATCTCAGTGAATAAATTATAGTGACACACCTCATACTTAATAGCTATGACGCACGGATACGGACAAGGGGATACTGATACGATATGATACGGACACGGCGACACGAATTTTTTCAAAAATTTTAGGACACAACACGGCTCCACCACGGCTATATTATATATATAAATAAATATATATTATATATAAATAAAAGGGGGCAGTTATTAAAGAGGACCAATAATGTTAAAAAGTTATACTAAACACCCTAGTTTGAAAAATCTATGTTTGAGATCACTAATACACTACATATTTTTCCTAAACCCCTAATCACCTAAAAAGACTAGTTTGCCCCTACGTTTTTCCCACCGCCAGTCCAAATTTGCTTCCTCCAAATCTCTACTTTACTAAGTCTCACCAGCCACCATCGAAGTCTTCCTTTTCACGTTTTCTTTGCGCGATTGGTGTCCTAATTTTCTTCTGGCGATGAAGAGCAGGACAGTATGAGACCTTTTGCCGTTCTAGATTTGAATCTTTGATGTTGTAATCTGACCTGTTCTGTTTGCATTTCATTTCCATTTTAATATATCTGCAATTTTTTTTTTCTGGAAATGGTTCTTAGTTTGTTTTATCGTGCTTTCTTTCTTTTGTTTATTGATGACAACTAACGCTTCAATGGTTATTAATGGGCAGATTATCTTGTTAATATGTTTACTTCAACATCGTCGGTGCAGGGTGAGTCGAGGCCGTTCTGTTATTGTGGTGTCGAGGCCCGTGTTTTCACTTCTAAGACTCCCAAAAATCCTCATCGGAGGTTGGATAAATGTCGCAAGGGAACTTGTCGCATGTGGGTGTGGATTGATCCAGAACCAACCCCTGAATGAGAGCACTTTTCGCCAGCTACGACAAAAAGATTGCTGTCCGGGATGCTGAAATCAGACTTCTGAAGTTGAAGCTTAATTATTTGGCAGCTCTTCTTCTTGTTTCATGGCTAGCCTTCCTAGTACGATGCTTTATTTGATTCCTCTTTGTGTAAGATTATGGGTGATTCTTTATTTTTGGTAATATATTCGCCCTAGGTTGTAATCCTACATTTAAACAAGCATGTAAATATTTTGCAGTGTATATTAGGTTGTTTATTTTCTTGTTTGACGAATGGGGAAAAGCTGGGTTTGTTAAGTGAGGGCATGAAAATTTGGAATTAACAGCTGGGTTTGTTGAGTTAGGCAATGAAAACTTGTAATTAAAAGCTGGGTTTGTCGAGTTAGGCCATGAAAATTTGGAATTAAAAGTTGGGTTTGTATAGTTAGGCCATGAATATTTGGAATTAAAAGTTGGGTTTGTAGAGTTAGACTATGAGAACTCGTAATTAAAAGCTGGGTTTGTCGAGTCAGGCCATGAAATTTGGAATTAAAAGCTGGGTTTGTATAGTTAGGCCATGAATATTTGGAATTAAAATTTGGGTTTGTAGAGTTAGGCCATGAGAACTCATAATTAAAAGCTGGGTTTGTCGAGTCAGGCCATGAAACTTGGAATTAAATTTGGAACTAAAAGTTGGGTTTGTATAGTTAGGCCATGAATATTTGGAATTAAAAGCTGGGTTTGTAGAGTTAGGCCATGAGAACTCATAATTAAAAGCTGGGTTTGTCGAGTCAGGCCATGAAATTTGGAATTAAAAGCTAGGTTTGTATAGTTAGGCCATGAATATTTAGAATTAAAAGCTGGGTTTGTAGAGTTAGGTCATGAGAACTCATAATTAAAAGTTGGGTTTGTCGAGTCAGGCCATGAAATTTGGAATTAAAAGCTGGATTCGTATAGTTAGGCCATGAATATTTGGAATAGGGATGTAAATGAGCCGAGCCTTGGCGTTTTTTATAGGTTCGGGCTAGGGCTTGGCTCGCGAGCCAGCGAGCTATGGTAGAGATGGCTCGGGCTTGGCTCGCAGTGAGGTTTGGGTGAGGCGAGCCGAGCCCATGAGCCACAAGGAAACCCCTTAGAATCACATCCTTTTGGCCATAGATCTGATTTTCTTTTTACTCTTTTAGCCCCAAATCCTCAGAATCACGTTTTTTTTGCTATATATCTGAATTTTTTTTCTCTTTTGGCCCCAAAATCTGAATCGTTTCTTTATATATATCCAAATTAGAACAAAAATTCTAGATTAATTTTTTATGTATAGGCATTAAAAGCCAAAGCAAAAACTTGAAGAAAAAGAGATTGGCAAATAACCAAAAAACTTGGAGAAAAACTAAAATCGAAAGTTTGATTTAAAATCTTCATAGTTTGAGTTTTGGAATCTTCCTGTCCGGCGTGAGGTTATGAAGTCCTTTAAGATGCAAGAAGTGTTAAGTGGTGATATAGGTGGTGATGGCGTCCTGGAGCTTGCTGGCGGAGGCGGAGGCGGTGGCGCTTAGGGAGCTGCGCGGTGGTGGGAGGCTGCGCTTGGATGGTGGGAGGCGACATGAGAGGGTCGGTGGTAGGAAGTGGCAAGGTGGTGGCTCTGTGCTCCTAATTGCTGAACTCCAGCGTTAGGCAAGGTGGTGGATCTGGTTGGAGTTCTCCCTTTGGTGGCTGAAATTGGAGAAGGGAAAATGAAATCTGGCTAGGCTTTTGTAATATAACGCCTCTCTCTCTATGTATATATATTCTCTCTCTATCTGTATATAATATTTGGGATGGGGGCGCGAGCTACGAGCTATGAATCACATGGCTCGGGCTTGGCTCGCAGACACCAAGAGCCGAGCCTTGGCTCAGAAATCGGCTCGCGTACATCGAACCCAAGCACGAGCTTTTGACGAGCTAGCTTGCTAAGCTCGCGAGCCATGAGAACTCGTAATTAAAAACTGGGTTTGTCGAGTGAGGCCATGAAAATTCAGAATTAAAAGCTTGGTATGTAGAGTCACGCCTTGAATACTTGGAATTAAAAGTTGGGTTTGCAGAGTCACGCCCAGAAACTGGACTTTTAGTTCCGTATAACCACTTCATCACTCCATAAACAGGATTTTTTATTCCTTGATCAACAAATCACCATTACAATTGGTTAAAATCTCGAAAATACAATCAAATAATATAATCTATGGGCAAATTACATCCAGGTCCCTTGAGGTTTGTCATAATTACAATTTAGTCCTTGCTTTTTCGTTTATTACAAAAAAACCCTATGAACACTGTTCCCAGGGACTTTTTTTGTAAAACACGAAAAAGTGTATGCCTGACTTTTCCACTATTCCGCTAAGGACCTCAACTGAAACAGTGTTTATAAGGGTGTTTTTGTAATAAACGAAAAAATTATGGGAACAAACAAAGTAGCAAATAACCAACCAGTCTATGCCAAAAAATGTAATATCTACTTTCTCAGGCATTTCATCGAACAGGTTGCGAGCACTTCTTACATTAGGATGCCTGGCAGCCCACTGTTACACTCAAAAGCAAAAATTTCACCCCCTATTGATTCAGCTTACACCGATCTGTGACTAGATTCATTTAAGTGTGCTATAGCTCTCACGGACCTGTGCATAGAATGTTTGCCCATTGAAGGGACATATTGGGAATGCACAGATCCGTGAGAGCTAAAGTACATATAAATAATCTACCATAAGAGATCTGTAAAATTGGGAATTTTGGTGAAATCATATTGGGTATATAAAGGACGCCGCCGAGTTTGTGGAACGGTGCGTTACATCTTCGCAGAAGGACACCGTCGAGTTTGTGAAGCGGTGCGTTACATATTCGCAAATAAACCCACTGCTTGTGAAGCGGTGGTTACAACTTCTTAAATAAAAATTTTGTCCAGTGAAATCTCAAAAAATGCGTAATTAAAGGCTGCCTTTGTCCAGTGAAAGGATTAAAATGCGCAATTCAAGGCAGCCTTTGTCCAGTGAAATCTCAAAAATGCATAATTAAAGGCAGACTTTGTCTACTGTCTAGTAAAGGGTTAAAATTGCGTAACTAAAGGCTGCCTTTGTCCAGTGAAAGGATAAAAATGCGTAATTCAAGGCAACCTTTGTCTAGTGAAATCTCAAAAATGCATAATTAAAGGCTGCCTTTGTCCAGTGAAAGGATAAAAATGCGTAATTCAAGGCAGACTTTGTCAAGTGAAGTCTCAAAAATGCGTAATTAAAGGCAGACTTTGTCTAGTGAAAGGTTAAAATTGCGTAATTAAAGGCAGCCTTTGTCCAGTGAAAGGATAAAAATGCGTAATTCAAGGCAATCTTTGTCAAGTGAAATCTCAAAAATGCGTAATTAGAGGCAGACTTTGTCTAGTGAAAGGTTAAAATTGTGTAATTAAATCTTGAGTATCATTATTGTAATGTTGTAATGTAGTGGTTATGATTCAATAAATCTTGAATATCATAATTGTATTGTTTTGGTCATGATTTAATATATCTTGAGTATCATTATTGTAATGCTGTAATGTTGTGGTTATGATTCAATAAATCTTGAGTATCATTATTGTAATGTTGTGGTCAACTTTTACAAACATTTAATATGTAATTAAGATTCACATGATGTAATGGTAACTTTCTAATTACGTATTTTTGAGATTTCACTGGACAAAATCTACCTTTAATTACGCAATTTTAACCTTTCACTGGACAAAGGTAGCCTTTAATTACGCATTTTTGAGATTTCACTGGACAAAGGAAGCCTTTAATTACGCAATTTTGAGATTTCACTTGACAAAGGCAAACTTGAATTACACATTTTTAACCTTTCACTGGACAAATTCTGCCTTTAATTTCTCAATTTTAACCTTCCACTAGACAAAGTCTGCCTTTAATTACGCAATTTTAACCTTTCACTGGACTAAGGCAGCCTTTAATTACGCAATTTTAAACTTTCACTGGACAAAGGTAGCCTTTAATTAAGCATTTTTAACCTTTCACTAGACAAAGTCTGCCTTTAATTACGCAATTTTAACCTTTCACTGGACTAAGGCAGCCTTCAATTACGCAATTTTAAACTTTCACTGGACAAAGGTAGCCTTTAATTACGCATTTTTAACCTTTCACTGGACAAAGACAACCTTTAATTACGTAATTTTAATGGACTAAAAGAAAGTTGCAAAGATATGTACAAAGAAAGTTAACGTATTTGATTCACAAAGAAAGTTAAAATATGTACAAAATTATAAAAAATAAATACTTCATTCATACAAGCTGTTGACAACCAAATTTCAATAGCGTCTGGGCGATGTGAACACGGTAATCAGCGATGGGGACTCCCTTTGCAGACTGGTTGAACTCTGTGGTGTCCTTTGTATGTGACTCCACGAAGAGGCAAATAAACGCCTCACAGTCCAAGCTTTCTAGTGCTTGAGTACGAAGGATGTGAGTTGCGAGTACTTTTCAGTTGCAGCAATTTTGGCAATACACTTGTATTCCCAATATGATTTCATGAAACAACCCCATACCTTCTCCACGTGGCGTGTTTTAGGTGAGTTCATGGAGTTGTACGCCAAGAACTTATTCTCCATTGTGTTGTAAACTACCAAATCCCAATGATTGGTAGTGTTCAATGGGAATATAACGTACCGGTGTTGGTCAATGACACCGCTGTTGAGCATTCCCAATTGCCTCACCGCATAATTCCTCAATTTGGGGTCTTCAATAAATTTAACCATCATTTTCACTGACAGATAGTGGGTTTTCGTGAATCCCTTCACCAACTCTATTATATGTTGTGTGAGAAATGAAGAAGCGTAATAGATTTTGTGGGATTTTTGGGGGATGTAGTCACTACCCATCAGAATATCAAAATAGGCATCGAATACCCTTTGATTCATTGACTGACCCCATATCAATCTCAGAATATCACTCACAAACGCCCGCATTTCATCTCTACAGACATATACTACCTTATCACTGGCAATAAAATAAAATAAAATAATATTACGCATTGATACAAATTTGATTTTCAGATTACTAAACTAATTACATATCAAAAACAACTTACTTAAACGCCGCAGAGTAGGCATCAATGATCCCGTTGATCACCTTAAGAGCTTCATCATTCAAAGATGCACGCCCATCAAAATTCTTTCTACCAACAAACGACTTTAACTCTCTGTCAAAAGAGTAAACTGGGGCCTCAAAATCATCATCGCCAGCCTCCTTAACAACACGAATTACTTCATGAGGGAACTCAGCGGCATCGTGACAAATAATAACCGCACCTCGCTCAACCTCATTAGCAGCAGCCCCCTGAACTTCAACAACATCATTATTTCATTCAGTCCTCAAATCATTCATAACGTCACAAACAACAAGATCTACAGAATCAAGCCTCGAAAGCTTCTGCACATCTTCAAAATTCTCCTCCTCTACAACATTCTCCTCACCACCATCCTGCTCCTCAGCATCATCCTTCCCCTCAACACCATCCTGCTCTTTAGCTTCATCCTTCCCTCTCCTTCAACACCATCCTGCTCTTTAGCTTCAGCATTCCCTCTCCTTCAATACCTTCTACAACCTCAGCAGCTGTCTTCCTTCTTTTGTTAGACTTTGCACGCTGATTAGATTTTTTTCCTCTTACCATCTTTCTTCTCCTCGGCCACATCATCCTCTTCACCATCATCATCATCAACCTCATTTTGAAAGGCAAACTCTGTTACACTCTCTACACAAGCTAGCAACCTAAGCTCCGTTTTATCAACAGGTTTAATTTGATTTACCTGCAAGCAAATGATGTAAATTATATAATATAAGCATGTAGTTACTCATAATTCATGTATACATAACGTTTTCAATCATAATGTTTACTTACGTCGGAGAAGGTCAGCTTGCTAAAACGCTTTTCAATTTCCTTCTTTTGTGCAGACAAATTACTCTTCTACCACTTTAAGAAAATGGGAAGGCCTGCACCAACACGGCATGCCCACAAGAGGGAAAATGCTCATGGAACCAAGCCTGGATTAAAACATACTAGGGGGATCAAAAAGACAAACACAACAGCGTACATATAAAAACAACATAACAATATATATATTCTTACCATGAGCACCATGGTACATCCATCAAGAAATTGTTTGCAATCAACTTTAAACTTCTCAATTGACAAAACCAAAAAATTATAAATAGCAGCACCCCAAGCGAATCGGTTGATATACTTTAAGTATCTACATAGCATATCAGACCAATTGGCAGCTTAAGGCTGCTGCGTGGAAACAACAATATAGTAAAAACAAATAATATGAACATTCTTGCAAAATCATTGAGCCTTCGGCATCACTCCTAGAAGCCAAGCCCTGTAACCTGACCAATATGTTAGAACATGTCACCCTACCTTTTTTGTTGTCAAAATGCAGTTGTCGGAATCGTGATTTCACTCTAACATAAGGATCAATGGGGTGACCCTCACATTGTAGCCCTAACACAATTGAGAGCTCTGTTTCGGTAAAAGGTACACTGACTTGCCCAAAGTTGAATATCCGTAGGTTCGGGTTAAAACGTTCTAGAAGCGCCCCAACGCGTTTGTTTGTACCTTGAACTCCATGCATGTGAAGGAATGTGCCAGATAGAGTCGCCAATATCCTTTGCCTTTGGGCATCAGTTAACATACTAATTGCGGCTATTTTTTCTGTGAAATATGTGGGCAAACAACGACAGAGAATTTCATCGCGTTGCGGAGATTTATCGCAAAGGCGGCTTTTCCCGGATCTGGTCCTACTTGAGATTTGCTTCAATCGAGCCATCGAAACTAATTGACAGCGATAACTGCAAAATCTGCAAATGGACACAAAATTTATATAATTGCCAGCCCTAACTGCCGAATTAAGACCCTCTAATCCGGAATTAAAAACCTAAATTGAAGAATCAGAATGGTTACATTTACCAGATGTGGAGAGATCTTCTTCCTCAACAAATGAATGGCGGATGTATGGAGTCCGGATTGCTCGTCGGCGGCGGTATGTATCGGCAAATATAGGGTGAAGATTCTCAAAGATGATTCAAACTTCCTGACTCTTGAATTCAACAAGGGCAACACGGTCTTTTTACATATTTTGGGGGGTTTACAAAAAATATGTTGTGTATTGGGGATGTAAAACAGTTGAATTTCAAACTGGGGTGTTTAGGATAACTTATGTGCCTTATCAGGGATGAAATATTAATTCACCGTAGAAACTAATACTTATAGATCTAATTATTTAGTTATGTAAACATTCATCCAAATATATCACAGTGTTATTAAATTTTGTGGAATATGATAAAAAACCTATCATATTTTTATTTGATACAAAATTGGATAGAAAAATGTTATTTTGAACTCATATTATACTCTTATATCAAGGTCTTTTACCTTTTGCAACGAATTTTGCAACGAAAATTTCGTTGCAAAAAAGCAAAAAATTAATTAATTATCAGTTGGTTTGCAACGGAAAATCCGTTGATAAATCTGTTACTAAAAAATTCGTTGTTAATTTCTATGGGTAGTAATTCGTTGCTAAATCCATTGCTATAAATTTGTTGCTAATATCCGTTGCTAATAATTCGTTGCTAAATCCGTTGCTATAGATTAGCCACGAGGGTTATAGCAACGGAAAATTTTCGTTGCTAAATTCATTGCTAAAGCCTAATCCGTTGCTAATTTAGCCAAAATCCATTGCTAAATTGGTTGCTATAGAGCATTTTTCTAGTAGTGCAATAAGATCATATGCCATAAGAACTTTATCCTCCTCATAAATGTTATCTTTCAAGACGTCAGCTAGTTTACCTTGCGATAACCATCTATCATTCCATAAAGACACCCCGTTGGTATTTCCAATCCTCCAATATTTGTAAAACAGTTCTACCATCCAAGTACTTCTAACAATCTCCTTCCATGCTCAAGAAGCCATAAATTGAGGCATACTTTCAAGAATGTCCCCTCCCCCCTTTTAAATATCTTTTATTATATATTTAGCTCAACACTGTTGTCTCCTTGTTGAGCATTCTCCATCCTGCTTTAGGAAACATCTCTATTCTATTTTGTTTGGGCTTCTCTAAGACCCAACCCCCATTTTCGTTTCTTTTTCTAGTCACCTTGTTTCACCCTATAAGATGAGTTCACTTCTTTGTTATATTAGTTTTTCAAATAAACTTATGATTGTGTCGATCAAGTTTATCGCAAGTGTGATTTTTCGAGCACATTGATTCAAACTCAAAAAGTCATTGAAAAGTGTTCACTAGCCGTGTTTTAGAGCAATGATTGAAATTTAAAGAGTTATTTTTATATTAAAATTGATGACAAACTTTTAATTATTTAGCCAAGTATATTTGTAATAGTCAAACTTACAGATTTGTTTTTAAAGCTTTCATATTTTGTTGATGATATTTTTTCTCACCCGATATTTTTAATTATTTAATGGATATAATTCATATATTAATTGTAGATTATAATTTATTATTTAAAAAGAATCCTCATTATGATACTCTATATGTTTTCTGTAGATTGGTACATTATCTCCGACTAAGCTTTATCCTTACTAAAAACTATTTTCTCTAATTGAACCTTCTGACTACTAAAACTATTTTCTAATTTTCAACATCTGCTATTAGAGCCTACTTCGTTTAGTAACTGGGCAAGCCAAAAACCACTTCCGCGATGGCTACAACTTTCTCAATTAGCAATATTCTATTACCAATTTTCAACGGAGAGAATTATGATTATTGGGTTGTCAAAATGAGAACGTATTTTTGTCCCAAAACCTATGAGACATCATTGAAGAAGGAATTACTATTTCGGAGGAAGATACATCGGAAGCCAATAAAAAATTATTGAAGGAGCAAAAGAAAAATGATTACATTGCTTTGTACGACATCCAAATAGCATTGGCGGATCAAATATTTTCGAGATTCGAGGTGCTAAGAGCTCTAAGTAGGCTAACCTTGAAGAAGGAGTTTGAAGGAATCCGAAGAAGGAGTCTGAAGGAAATCCGAATGGACGCTCGATTAAACTTCGAACTCTTAGAAGGGATTTTGAAAATATCAAAATGAAGGATTTGAGACTATAGAAAAATATTATGCTAGATTAACCAAAATGTTAAATCAATTGAGAGCTTATGGAGAAGATATTTTAAATAAGAAGGTGGTCGAAAAAATACTAATTAGTATCACCGAGAAATATGATCCAATAGTTACTATTATTGAAGAAACAAAAGATCTTGCTACTCTATCATTGATGGAGATACAATTTTCTTGAAGCGTATGAAAAAGGCTGAGTAGGCGAGACGAAAATTCATTAGAAAGTGCTTTTCAATCTAAATTAAAATTTCAGTCTCAGAAATCTAAAAATTATGATAAGAAATTTAAAGAGAATTCTCAAAATGGAGAAAGCTCTAAGGAGACATAAAAATGGAGGAGATTTTCAGAGAAATAGAAATTACCCGTCATGCCGATATTGCAAAAGAACAAATCATGCCGAAAAAGATGGTTATTTTCGTGGAAAATCTCAATGTCAAAAATGCCATAGATTTGGTTATGAAGAAAAAGATTACCGATCTCAAGAAAATCATTGAGCTAATTAATTTGAAGAAGATGCAAATAATATATTTTATATAAGTCAGTCAGTCTCCGATTCAAAAAAAGAAGTGTGGTTCATTGATAGCGGTTGCAGTTATCATATGACCTACAACAAAAATATATTTATAGAAATAGATAAATCTTGAAAATCTCAAATTAAACTTGGGAATGGCGCATTGGTAAACTCAGAAGGAAAAAAGGTACTATTGCAGTCAATACTAATCAAGGGACAAAGTTCATAAGAGATGTTTTATTTGTCCCAAGTTTGGAAACAAATCTATTGAGTATGTGACAGATGATGGAAAAATGGTATTCCTTTTATTTGGAAGGAGACACCTGTATAATAGGCGACTGCAAAAATAAAAGAAATGCTATTGTCAAAGTAAAAATGCAAAATCAGAGAAGTTTTCCTATTATTTGGAAATATCCATCAGATAAAGCCATGACAGCTAAGGAAGACGAATCATGGCTTTGGCATCGGAGACTTGGGCATTTTAATTTTCAGGTAATAAAATATCTTCATCAACAAAATATGATGAAAGACTTACTGAATATACAAGTGAAAGATGACATTTGTGAAGCTTTGTTAAAAGGAAAGCAACATCGTAAATCTTTTTGATCTAGAAAATCATGGAGAGCAAAAACAATTTTGGAGTTGGTGCACACTGATATATGTGGACCCATGAGGACAACATCCGATGGAGGACACATGTACTTTTTCCTCTTTATTAATGATTATTCTAGAATGACATGAGTCTACTTTATGCGATAAAAATTAGAAGTGTTCAACATTTTCAAGAAGTTTAAAAACTTTGTTGAAAAACAATGTGGCAAAAGAATCAATTTGGAGAAGTGATAGAGGCAAAGAGTATAACTCAAGGCCATTTGAAAATTTTTGTGAAGAAGAAGGAGTTGGCCACCAACTTACTGTTGGATATACCCTTGAACAAAATGGAGTATCTGAAAGAAAAAATAGAACGGTCATGGAAATGGCCAGAACCATATTGAAGGAAAAAGGTATTCCCAAAACATTTTGGGCGGAAGCTGTTATACTGCAATTTATCTACTTAATAGGTGTCCAACCAAGGCTGTTCGAGGCAAAACTCCAGTTGAAGCCTGGAGTGGAAGAAAACCATCAGCATGACATCTGCGTATGTTTGGTTACATCTGCTATGTTCACATTCCTAAGGAGAAAAGACTGAAAATGGGATTTTTCTCGGGTACAACTCTCAATCCAAACGGTATCGAATCTTTAATTTAAAAAAAAAAAAAGAAACTTGTCATTGCCCGAGATATGGAGTTCGATGAAGATGCTTCTTGGAATTGGGAGAAAAAGGAAATCCAAAAGAACACAATTTTAGGAGTAAGAAGGCCAAGGCAAGAGGCAGAAAGTATGGAGGTTCTCCACCAGATTCTCTACCACCACCAGAATCTCCACCATCAACTCCAAGACCTGCTCCATCAGACACGCCACAGGAAAATGTCGACGATGAAGAATCACCTCGAAGAAGAACCAGACTATTGAGTGAAGTATATGAAAGGTGCAACTTCACAACTTTGGATCCAGAAAACTTTGAAGAGGCATCCAAACATGATGTCTGGATCAAAGCAATGGAGGAGGAGATCAACATGATCGAGAAAAATCAAACTTGGGAGCTAGTTGACTTCCTGCCTAACAAGGACATCATTGGAGTCAAATGGGTCTTCAAAAAAATAGTTAAATTCAGACGGATCTATTCAAAAGCATAAAGCTCGGCTCGTGGCTAAAGGCTACTTGCAAATGCCCGGGATCAATTACAATGAGACCTTTGCTCCAGTTGCTCGACTAGATACTATAAGGGCTCTCATTGCACTAGCTGCTCAAAAGAAGTGGAAAATACATCAACTTGGTGTCAAATTAGCTTTTCTAAATGGCTATCTTGAATAAGAAATGTATGTGGAACAACCACATTTCATTACCAAAGAAAAACAAGATAAAGTCCTAAAACTAAAGAAAGCACTTTATGGATTCAAACAAGCACCAAGAGCTTGTTACAACCGCATCGACAACTACTTCGTCAGCCATGGATTTCAAAAGAGTCCAAGTGAGCCCACACTCTACATAAAGAACCAAGGTACGGACAATATCCTTCTAGTCTCTCTATATGCTGATGATCTAATATTCACCTGCACGATGAAGTAAAAATTTAAGAATTCAAGAAAGATATGATGAAGACATTTGAAATGAGTGATCTCTGCTTAACGCACTGCTTTTTGGGGATTGAAGTACATCAAGAAAAAGACGGAATATTTATCTCACAAAGAAAATATACTGAAAATATTTTGAAAAAGGTCAACATACAAAATTGCGAAACAGTTGCTACACCTCTAGCTGCAAATGAAAAGTATAAGAAAGAAGACGTCTCGAATCAAGTTGAATGAGCAAGATATAGAAGCCTCATTGGAAGTCTATTATACCTGACGGCTACTTGGCCCGACATCATGTATGTAATGAGCCTTCTGTAAAGATTCATGCAAAGTCCAACTCAGACCCACTTTGGAGCGGCCAAGAGAATTTTAAGATACTTACAAGGAACAATGGAGTTCGGAATATGGTACACAACTACTGAAGATTTAAAACTGACAGGATATACTGACAGTGATTGGGCCGGATCTGTAGATGATAAGAAAAACGCATTAAGGTATGCATTCACAGTTGGATTTGGAATATTCTCATGGGCCTCAAAGAAGTTGTCGTGCAATCTTTAGCTGAAGCCGAATATATAGCAGCAGGTGCAACATGTCAAGCTATTTGGTTACGAAGAATTTTAGAAGATATGATGGTGCAACAAAAAGAAGCCACCACCATATATTGTGATAGCAAGTCTACAATAGCAATTGGTAAGAATCCTGACCAGCATAGCAGAACGAAGCACATCGACATACAATATCATTTTCTACGAGAAAAAGAAGTTAATGGAGACATACAACTCAAGCATTGCAAGACCGAAGAGCAATTGACAGACATCTTCACAAAATCACTGCCAAGAGAGAACTTCGAGTACTTGCACACCAAAATTAGACTTCAAGACAAATACACTAAGGATGAGTATTAAAATATTAATTATTAATGTATTTGTCTAGATATGTATGCGTGTTGTAGGATCTAGATTATGTTAGATTATTATCGATTAAGTTAGAATAATCTAGATTAGACACATAATTAAAAAATAATAATAAAAAAACATAAATTAGTCTAAATTTTCAATTAGTCAAAAATATCAAGATTTGTCTAGAATAATTAGACTAATCAACTGCCTTAATTAGGTAAGTTAATCCGCTCTATATATATGTACAAGTTCTTGTATTAGAATTGAAATGAAACCATTTTCAAATTCCATCTAAACCTTTGCTTTGAAATTTATTCTCCTCCGTCTATTCTAGTCATAATCCTTCAGCATTTTGTCAAAAATAAAACCCATCATTATATACAAACCCATCATTACATTATCTCCGACTAAACTTTGTCCTTACTGAAAACTATTTTTTCCAATTAAACTTTCTGACTACCAAAACTATTTTCTAATTTCCAACACTAATATCAAACTAGCTAGACCATAATTACCGTTCCAGAAATACAAAGCTAATCATGTTTACTTTTCCAATTAAACCTTCTGACTACCAAAACTATTTTCTAATTTGCAACACTAATATCAAACTAGACCATAATTACCGTACCAGATATACAAAGCTAATCATGTTTACCACTAATTTCTAATTTTCCAATTCAAGCATCACGAATAAAACAGAATTTGAGAACATGCAATCGCATTAACTCTTAAAAGAACTATAGATGTAAGAATTTACATTAAAGTTGAAACGCGTGCATATATTCATGGAATTTAGAAAAATGCCGGAAACAAACACTATGTGGCGTTATTTAACTGAATTTCTCTCATACAATTCCTGCATAATCAAATGAAGTTCATGATTGATTGATAGACCAACTTCCATTTTCTTACATCTATCAAAGTTGTAATTGCACCACATAGTAATGTTCAACCTCCACTAACCAGCCAAAAAAAAAAAAAAAAAAACCTCCACTAACCAGCACATATTTTACTTTACCACAACTCAGATAACTTAACAGTTCCACGTTACACTAATTTAATTTGAGTGCACCAAAAAAAAAAGATAGTGCACCAAAAAAAATTTAATTTGAGGTCTTGTATTCGAACATTTGAAAACACAACTATATTAATATATAGGAAGAGCTTTACACCTAAGTGGTACTGCCCAATTAAAAAGTATCACTTCACCTACTATCAAAATTTTAAAAGAGAACTCCAACCACTAACCTATAACCAATACTTAATTGATCACCACAATTCTACACTATATAAAGACTGGGCAATTCCCAGGCTTTTCCCCGCACACGAAAACAAGCAAAACAGAGTATTATACATTCCAAATACATAATCAAGCAAAACCTGATCGCAGCAATGCCAGGAATGATGAAGGGAGTGTGCATGGTGCTGGTCGCAGCTGCGCTGATAGCGGCCGTTGCACCACCAAGTGAGGCGGCGATAGGATGCGGGGAGGTGATCTCGTACCTAAGTCCGTGCATCCCTTACGTGACGGACAAAGGTCCTTTGGGTGGTTGCTGTAATGGAGTTAGGGGACTCTACGCCGCCGCTAAGACAAAAGAGGATAGGCAAAGTGTCTGCCGTTGTCTAAAGTCATTGGCTGCCTCATATCCAAGTGCGAAACTAGCCAAGGCTGCTGCAATTCCCGCCAAGTGTGGTGTCAGCATTCCCTACAAGATCAGCCCTTCCATCGATTGCTCTAAGTACGTAAATATGTCTAGTTTTTATACTACAGTAATATTGATTAACATCTCAGCAAAAATGCAATTTGGTCCTGCACGCAAGTTCGTCTGTTAGACAATTTTGTCCTGCCGAAATTTTATTTTGCAGTTAAGTCCGATAAGTTTCAAAACTTTGGAACCTTAGTCCTATTTTTAGCCAGAATTTTACTTTTCGCCGGAACCAAAAGTTAGAACTAAGAGTTTGTGAATAATCTGTATTCATTGATTTCTGGATGATTACAATTACAATCAGGTTTTACACTAAATAGACGTACAAGGCTACAAATAAGGAAACGATATGTACAAGGGAAGAATCCCACTAAATCAGGGATAAAATAAAAAACCAACAAATTAGCCGTGATCTTTAACACTCCCCCTCAAGTTGATTGTGGGGTCACACACATTTAACTTGCCCAAAACACTCAAGAAGGCTTTCTCAGTTATGGCCTTAGTGAGAATGTCCGCCAACTGATCTTCTGATCGCACAAACGGAAACGTCACAATCTCACTCTCAAGCTTTTCCTTGATAAAGTGTCGGTCCACCTCAATATGCTTTGTTCGATCATGCTGAACCGGGTTTTCTGATATGCTTATCGCTGCTTTATTATCACACCACAGCTTGCACCTTTCTTTCACTGGGAACCCAAGTTCCTCAAGCAGCTTTCGCAGCCAAAGGACTTCAGCTAGTTCTCGTGCAATCCCCCTGAATTCTGCTTCTGCACTAGAAAGAGCAACCACCTTCTGTTTCTTGCTCTTCCAAGTGACGAGGTTTCCTCCAACCAAAGTAAAATACCCCGAAGTTGAGCGTCGGTCATCTTGGTTTCCAGCCCAGTCTGCATCTGTATAAGCCTCAACACAAAGATTTCCATGCTTTTGGAACAAAACTCCTCTTCCAGGGCATCCTTTGAGATATCTGACAACTCTGAGTGCGGCTTCCATATGTTCATGCTGCGGTCGGTGCATAAATTGACTCAACACACCTACTGCATATGCTATATCAGGTCTAGTATGAGACAAGTAGATCAACTTTCCAATAAGATGCTGATATCTACTCGATCCACCATTTCTGCTTCAACTGTGAGTTTCAAGCCGTGATTAACTACCATAGGTGTCCCCACTGGTTTGCTATCAAGTAGCCCTGTCTCTGCCAACAAATCCAGTACATACTTTCGTTGGGAGATAAAAATTCCTTGCTTTGATCTCAACACTTCAATCCCCAAGAAATATTTCAACTCCCCTAAATCCTTCATTTCAAACTCCTGAAAAAGGTTCTTCCTTAATTGCTTGATTTCCTCGAGATCATCTCCAGTGATAATCATGTCATCCACGTAGATGATGAGACATGTTACCAGCTCACCCTTTCTCTTGAAAAACAGGGTATGGTCTGCATTGCTCTGTGTAAACCCATAATTCTTCATAGCAGCAGTAAACTTGCCAAACCAAGCTCTGGGAGACTGTTTGAGCCCATAGAGAGCTCGCTTTAACCTGCAGACTTCTCTTTGACGAAACTGTTCACAAAAACCTGGTGGAGGCTCCATATACACTTCCTCCTCCAACTTCCCATGAAGGAAAGCATTCTTCACATCAAACTGGTGCAACGACCACTCCTGGTTGGCAGCTATAGAGAAGAGAACTCTGATAGTATCAATCTTAGCTACGGGAGAGAAAGTTTCTGAGTAATCCACCCAGTACGTCTGCGTGTACCCTTTAGCCACTAGTCTCGCCTTGTACCTCTCAATGGATCCATCTGAAAGGTGCTTGATGGTAAAGACCCATCTGCACCCTACTGGCCTCTTCTCAGACGGCAACATGCACTTTTCCCAAGTTAGGTTCTTTTCTAGGGCTGCCATTTCTGTCTCCATGGCTCTCCTCCACTCATCCTTTTTCTGAGCTTCCTCAACTGTTCTAGGAAGTACATCAGCATAAACAGCTGCTGCATAGGCTCTCGCAGCAACTGTCAGCTTCCCTTGAGCAATCTCTGCAACTGGATATCGAGACCCTCTGGGCTCATACTCAGGCTCGTATCTCTTTGGAGGCACTCCCCGTGTGCTCCGGGGTGGAAGAACATACCGTTCAATCCCCCCATCCTCCCCCTGTTCCTGTACTTCCTCACTCGGTAGATCATTAGTAGCACTGTCAGTATTATCATGATCAACAAAGGAATTCTCAAGGGTTACCTCAGGGATATCCAGCGGGTCAGATCCTGGGGTTGGTTCTGTGGTGGAAGACTGGACCATGGGAGATGTTGACTCGGTGGTTCCGCCTACTGGCTCTTTTGGGTCCGGATCTGGCAAAGTGGCATGAGATACCCAACTCAGTGGGTCTACAGACTGCTCCCCCTGACCACTGAGCTGGGAAGCAAAGAAGAATTCTGACTCAAGGAAGTTACAATTCATGGTGGTGTACATACGCCTAGTGGAGGGATGGTAACAACGATACCCCTTCTGATGGACCCCATACCCGACAAAGACACACTTAACGGAACACGGATCTAGTTTGGTGCGTTCGTGTTTAGGGATGTGAACGAATACTGAGCACCCAAAAACACGTGGCTGGAGGGTCAAGGTAGTGGGGACTCGAACATGCTGGGAAAGTTCGGAAAGTGGTGTTCGAAGATTAAACACTTTAGTGGGTAATCTATTAAGAAGATATACAGAGGTGGCTACAGCTTCGGGCCAATAAGACTTAGGGACACAAGAATCAAACATAAGGGCCCTAGTGATCTCAAGAATAATCCGATTTTTGCGTTCAGCAACCCCATTCTGTTCAGGAGTATGGGCACAAGTAGTTTGATGAACAAGACCATTGGCTGTAGTGAACTGTTGGAAGGTGTGATTAATGTATTCCCCCCCATTATCTGATCGAAGCACTTGAATTTTAGTGTTAAACTGGGTTTGAACCATATTATAGAACTCTATGAATTTAGACACCACATCTGATTTTTGTTTCAAAAAATACACCCAAGTCATGCGGGAGCAATCATCAATAAAGAGAACAAAGAAAAGAAAACCAGAACGTGAACCCATATAGGGAGCAGGGCCCCAAACATCGGAATGTACTAGAGAAAAAACTTTATTCATACGAGTTCCAGAATACGGGTACGACTGTGTATGACTTTTAGCCAAAATACAAGTTTCGCAAGATAATTGACTACTAGAGGAAAAAATATTTGGGAAAAGTAAATGGAGATATCTAATTGACGGATGACCTAACCGACGATGCCAAAGCCACTTTTGCTTCTCAACGGTCCCGTGAGCCAGCGCTGCAGTCCCGTTTTGAATCACATTATCCACATAGTAAAGCACACCGCGTTCAGTGCCACGCCCAATCACTTTCCCCGACTGAATATCCTGCAGGAGACAAAAACCAGAGTAAATTACCACAGCACAATTTAGCTCTCGGGTAACATGACTAACAGATAACAGCTTGCAGGATAAATTAGGAACATAGAGACAATTGTTCAAAGTTAAGGACGGAGAAATATTAATGATTTCGGTGCCCTGGACCGGTAAAAGTTCCCCGTTAGCTGTCTGAATGCCCGGTTTTTTTGACTTTGACATGTTAACTAAATCACTTTGGTCATAAGTCATGGTATCCGTTGCCCCGCAATCGAGGATCCACTCCACTGGTTTGGGCCCTTGGGTTAAGAAAGCAATTCCACATTTTGGGGGACTATTATGGGCTGTTCCCAAACTTTGAGGGCCAATCTGCAGAGAATCAGAAACTGGGGGGCCAAACTGCAAAGGGGTATAATTTTGGGGGCATAAATTAAAAACATGACTCAAATAGGGTTGGGGTTGAGATTTCCCAACCCTCATACCTTCATTCTGGGCCGTCATTTCTCCAAACTCCAGATCTGGAGATTTTCCCTTTTCTTCCGCCGTCGCCGCCCAAGAGGCGTGGCGATACTGCTTCGCCACCCATGCCGACGACCCTGTTCTGGAAGTTGGTCGCCTGATTCCTGAGTTTCCTGCGACGAAGGCGAAGCCCTGTTCTTCGCCGGTTTCTTCTTCCTCCGGGACGGCGGCGATGGCGGCACTTCCCGTGTTGCCCCCGCCGTCGCGTCGTTGCTTACGGTCATTTTCTTCCCGCCTTTGGCTCTTCCACCCTGCTGGAAATCCGATCAATTCAAAGCACTGATCCTTCGTGTGATTCCTCCTCCCACACTGAGAACAAGTAATCTGAGGTTTGTTGTTGTCGCGCGATGAAGAGTCCGGTGCCGACAATCTCCGATCTGAGCGCGATTTGGTAGCACTCCCGTGCCCAGAGTTGCTTAAATTCCGACTGATGAGGCCGGCGCCGATACCTGAGGCCTCGGCTGATGATGCTCTATCCGGTCCCATAACCATCCGGCGGTCCCTTTCTTTTCGAATCAGTCCATACGCACTTTCAACCGTCGGAAGAGGCGTGGTTCGAAGGATGTCCCGTCTGTCTGAGTCGAATTCCTCCGATATGCCTTGGTGAAACTGGTATAGTTTGTTCTCTTATCGGAGGCGGTTGAATATTCCGATATCCTCAGGATTCGTCATGGGATTGGGTTGACGAATCTCAATCTCCCTCCAAAGTTTCTGTAAATTACTGTAGAAGACCTCCAGACTCTCGTTCCCTTGCTTCATACTATTAGCCTTTACAGTGAGGTCGAAAAATTGGATTCCATCCACTTGTTGGCTGTAAGTGGATTGGAGTCCATCCCATAAATCCTTAGCCGTAGGATACTCGGCGAAGTTGCTGACCATATCTGATTCCATGTTCTCGAGTAACCATGAACAGACAATCAAATCTGATTGTTCCCATCGTGGGTATTCCGGGTCTAGTTTGGTGGGCGGTGCTAGGGTTCCAGTGATGTGGTGGATTTTCCCTCGTCCACCAATAGCGATTCGCACGAGTCGAGACCATAGGGAATAGTTATGCTGGTTTAATTTTGCCGCTATTGAAAGTGATGTTGAGGACTGAAATTGGTTCTGTTTTTGCAGGATTGTGGCAATCTGATCTGCCAAATTCCCACTGTCGAAGGAGGTGCTGGATCCTTCAGGCTTCTCCTGTTTCTCAGTCATGGTGGCAGATGATGAGCGCGGTAAGAACGTCGAATCTATAGACGATAAACCTGCTCTGATGCCAAGTTAGAACTAAGAGTTTGTGAATAATCTGTATTCATTGATTTCTGGATGATTACAATTACAATCAGGTTTTACACTAAATAGACGTACAAGGCTACAAATAAGGAAACAATATGTACAAGGGAAGAATCCCACTAAATCAAGGATAAAATAAAAAACCAACAAATTAACCGTGATCTTTAACACCAAACACGTTGCCGTTACAATTGAGGGCAAGTCCGTGGAGTGTGTGATTCAGGCAAAATTAAGTTGAAATTTTTGATAAAAAAAAGGATCAAGATTGTATTGTAAAATTTAATGGAACTAATTGCAAAACAGAATTTGGGCAGAATAAAATTGTCAAACATGCAAACTTAGAAGACCAAAATTGCATTCTCTTACATGATTTAATTTTTGAAAAATTGAAGAATACTTGAATTAGATGTTCTTTTGTATAAGAGAGGTATTTGTGTTTTTCAGGGTGCAGTGATGTTGTTAACTCGAGTGATATTACCAGCATAGGATCGACATATATATACTACATAAATAAATAAAGGATGTTGTGACATATATATATAGCATGGTATTTGTACGATCAGTTATGTTGGAGCAATATTTGCAGTCCTATAAATGAGAGCTACCTTTTATACATGTTTTCATCTTATTTGTCTAGACTCCTGTATTCTCTTTTCTTAAAAGTAAAATAAATTAACCTGGATCGTTACACCGTTTTCTAGTAATAAGAAGTGATTCTGCCATGATAATAGTAACAAATCTCAAATATACAACAAACTAGAGAAACCAATCATAATATCAAATATTGCATTACACATATCATATTATCGAGTGCATTACACATATTATTTTGATTGGTTACTCACTCATTCTCCTAAAATTTTTCATCCTTTACCAAAGAGGGCTAGTAACGAAATAAGAATTTAGTATTACTCAATCTGTACGTTCTTTAACGAAGTTGGTATTTCATGTTATTTTATTATAATTCTTCCGCATTAAATTAGGAAGTATATAACGAAAGTACCAAACACTACTTGCAATCCTACACCTAGATGGAAATGCATTTTACTCCCGAGCATAGATGGTCGGTGGTAGTTCTCCACTATTTTTGTTGTCACGCTGACGCCAATATCGTAAATTTATAAGTTGCTGTGTTTATCTTTCGGAACCCATCATCAAGATTCAATACAATGTTGTTGATGAAGGAATATATCGTTTTCTCCATTTAATCATATTAGAGTATAGCGACATATATAGATTATAAGAGAATCCTAAAGGTTACAACATATCTCCTAAAATATTCTATGGGATATGAAACCATACAAGTATAATAGAACTATCCTAAATATATATACCAAGGTATTTATAAGATCTGCGAGATGTACAAATCAAATATTTAATATTAAATATTACGTTCACACCCCCGCAAACCCTAATCTTGTCTCATAAGAAGTTCCAAAAGACATATCAGAATATGACAATAGGCTCATGGACCTAAGTACCCGTCCCATCACCGGAACTTCTAGACGACGTTCCAGTCCAGATACCAAAAGAGAAACGAAATACCAGAAAGCTATGTTTTAAAACCCGGATCGGACCGGTTCGACCGGTGACCGGCCGCCTATCCGGTCCGGGTGACCCCTAAAACCCAACCCTCCCACGGACCAGTCTGGCCCGGTATAAACCGATCGAAAACCGGTTAAATAACCAGATCGAACCGTTCTGCGGGCCAGTTGGACCGGATTTCCCCTTTTTTTTACCTCACAAAAAGTCTGGCCCGGTATAAACCGATCGAAAACCGGTTAAATAACCAGATCGAACCGTTCTGCGGGCCAGTTGGACCGGATTTCCCCTTTTTTTTACCTCACAAAAAATTAATGCTGCAATTGGGATTTGAACACCTGACCCCTACAAATGCTCAAACCAGTCAATCTATTCACACACTTGAACATTCCTTGACAATTTAATTTATAATAACTTTCTGGAATAATAAACTCGCTAATCTATAAATTAAATTTAATAAGTGAGTTTTAAGAAAATACTAATTACTTTTTTTTTTTTTTTGGTCAATAAAGAAGCCCAGACCAGGGCGAAAAGAAACAACAAACCCACTACTCAAAATCCTCCGGAGGCGCATCCCAAATCACGCACTCCATATCAATCGTGTGTCCCCGCTTAACCAAGCGATCAGCAGCGCCATTCCTCTCTCGATAAACATGCTTAATCCTAGCCTCCCACGGCTTGTGAAGAAGGCGGCGGCAATCTAAAATGATGTTCTTCAACGGGTGATCTTCGACGTCCCCGACTATCACCCACTTCACTAATTACAAGTATTATATATGTCGTATGAACTAAATTTAAATATGAATAAAATAATATGTACATTTTATTTTTTATAGATATATATCTATAAAAACAAAAATACATGTGTAATTTTTTTTATTTTTTTCATAATAAATAATATAATATTTGTTATCAATCGTTGTCGGAGAATGTTATTTGAAAATTATTGAGTACTTGTAAGTGATTTAAAATTATATCTATTTTTTATATTATTATTTTTTTAATATTTATAATATTATATAAATACATATAATTAAATATAATTATTACGGAATTATGACGTCACACAGGTTCGACCACGGTCGAACCAGTAAAACCAGTAACCAGTAAGGCTTCCGGTTCGACGTCCGATCCGGGTTTTAAAACACAACCAGAAAGAGAAGAATCATCCATGACACAGCTCGGGGAGCGATCCAATGTAGAAGTAAATATTGTTGAAGGGCGTACCGAAATTCAAAATCAAACAACAAATCGTTATTTTGACGGTTAGGCCACATACTTAATAGAGCGTCAAAGGTGATGGAGGTGACGGTCGACAGAGCAAGGAAGATCCCAAATGAAAGTGAGTTGACGGTCAACATAGCGTCATATATAGGAGGTGACTGTCGACAAAGCGTCACAAGAGGAAGACCCCACAACCCAACAATTATAAAACAATGGAAACTTGGGAGGGAGAAAAACTTAAGTACTCATACCATGAAAGAATATATTGTTTTTTTCCATTTATTCACATCATAGTACAACACAATATATAATGTACAAGAGAATCCTAAAGATTATAACAGAAATATCCTAAACATATATACCAAGATATTTATAAGATCTACGAGATATACAAATCATATATTTTTTATAACATAATATTAAATTACCACTCACAAGTTCACCCTGAGCAAGCAATTCTAAAGCCACGAAATTGAGTGGTCGAGTAATGGTCTTGAGTCATATTATACTTTTAGTTTCCGAGAGAATTCCAAGTCTTGGTACGTATATTTGGAGATTTTATGTGTGGTTAAGCAACTATTGCCTTTTGTTGGAACATTCTTTCCTATTAAGTTGCAGACACATATGTTATCAAAGAACTTTGTTGTTAAAATTTTTAAATGGGAAATATAGGTGTGTCGTTCATTCTCTTCACACCGACTGGAATCGCGTCGGCAAATGGGTTTTGACGGGAACAACCCGTCCCAAAAATGCTTGCCGGAAAAATTGAACTACTCAATCACCATTTCTTATGATGGGTTTTAAGGTTACGTTGGGAGTGGTTAATTATGTGGACAATGTGGTACGGGGCACGTCATTAAGAACTAGCGACCGGGGCACACTCGTTGCGTGTGCAACGTAAAAAAATAAAAAATAAAAAATAAAAAATAAAAAATAAAAAATAAAATATTATTCTATATATATATATGATTTGTAGTTTATTTTCTATGCGACATGCAATAAATAATAGTGTTTTTATTAAAAAATATTTCCTAAAATAATTAAAATTATTAAATTAATATAAAATCTTTTAACGAAATCATCTAATATACTTAAAAAAATAGAAAAAAAAATTTAAAAAAATTTATCCATAAACAATTACAAAGAATAAATAGGATAATGTATTTCATACTGAAAAAAAAAAAACTATAAATCTAATATTGTACTCCAATAATGTTGCATTACAAAATGTAGACAAACCGATCTGATCAAATGATTATAAATTACTACAACTAACTCCAGCCATATACCTGCATTTTCGAGATAAAAAAGAAATATATAAGTAATGAAACTCTAAAAATTCATAAAGGTATTAACACTAAGTTAATGTTATTACTCTGTAATAGCTCTGCAAGCACATTTGTATTCCTTGACATCCATGCACCACTTTCGATAACGGTACTTGAAATACTACAATTGAATAAGTTAAGTTAGAAGATATATACACACACATATATATATATATATACATGGAAATACATACATGTTTCATTAGATTATACCACATCAATGTCTGCATCACTATCACTCCATGTGTATTCACTGATAAAGAAAGCAATTAGAATATATAGTTTGTATAGACTCAAAAATTATTTGCACACAAAATTATTATTTAATATGCTCACATACTTATGTGTTCTCTGTATTCGTAATACTCGTAAAATCCATCTTCCTAAATCCCTTCCATTTATGCCGACAATCATCTTCCAACCAGGACTGAGTATCTGCAATTTTGAAGGCTACAAAAACACAACATGTATCATAGATTGTCATAATTAAGAACTTGTAGATAAGGACTTAACAGTTAGACGACATAAAGTTCTTGATTAGATATTTACCCTTTGAGAAGTGATTTGTGTTCGAGACTTCTTCCACGTATACCAAGCTTCCATTTGTTCATTCAATTCTGTATTAGCCAAGTCCATAGGAACATTCATTTGTCTGAAGGGAAAATATCTACCTGCAAAAACAAAGTAAATTTATCACCATTACTTTAGACCACTTTAAAGAAGGCGAGCAATTGATTTTTTACGCTAAGAGTAAATAATTTCTTAATTAATGTAGCCAAAATAGACATAGATACATATATAGATGTTTCTGAATACGTACATTTTGTAACATGAGGAAGGTTATATGATTCACTGTTCGGATGTTAGTAAAACATCCCGATACACTACATTTCTAGTGTATATGCCCGATCGTCGCTCTTGCTTTCCTGCCTTAACCAAAACTTTGGTTGTCTGTTGTGAAACTCCTCTAGATAGTGCAACATACAATTGTCCGTGACTGAAGACATGATTGCGCAAGTATATTCCAATGTTTGGAATTGTTTGACCTTGAGATTTAGTTATGGTTAGAGCAAAACTCAATCTTATTGGAAATTGTGCACGGGTCATGACAAATGGTAATCCAGAGTTTTCTTCAGTTTTCAAAGGCATCTGATGTAAAAAGTATCGCGTCCCTTGATGCGGACCCATCATGATTTCAGCATCGATGAAGTTTCTAGCAAGATTGCGACATATTAATCGAGTTCCATTACAAAGTCCAAGCTCAGGAGCAATATTTCTCAGAAGCCTAATAGGGGCCCCTCTTTTTAGAACAATTTTGTGTGGTGGCAAACCACTCGGACTAAGCGAATTCAAAAACTCATCTGAGAAGAGATTATTGTTATCACCATCAACTGAATCCCAAGATGTGTACACCTTCTCTTCACCGGGAAATTTTTCAATCAACATCTCATTGATTTTGTCCACATCCATATTTCTCGGAGTTATAATTGCTCTTCCTACCATGTAACTGGCATCATTTGCATGAACAATCATATTTGGAAAAACAAAATCGATCAAATCATAAAGCGATTGTTCACCTTCCCATGGTATCACCATTGATTGAGGCAATTTTATGAAATTACCGTTAATTGATTGTTCTGTACCATTGCCTATACCCAAAAGAAATTGTGAGCACTCACTATCACGTTGGGATCGCATATTTTGATGTAAACGTAGAATATGAACACCATCCCAAAATATGGATCTTGAAATACTTGATGATATCTGTTGACCGATTGATCCTCCTTTAACAATTGGCAATACTTGTCTGAAATCTCCACCCATAATCATAACCTTACGTACCACCAAATGGCAAGTCATTCTCTGTTATATCCCTGAAAGTCCTATCAACAGCCTCAAAAGCATAACGGTTTGCCATTGGTGCTTCGTTCCACACTATAGCTTTGGCACGCCTAATTAGTTCTGCAAGATCAGTATGCTTTTTAAGATTGCAATAGCTCACAGCTGATGGTTTTAGTGGAATTTTAAATCGTGAATGTGCAGTTCTTCCACCAGGTAATAAAGTTGCTGCTATTCCAGATGTTGCTGTTGCAATAACAATGTGACCACTTTTTCTCAAATGAGCTAATAAAGCTCGATACAGGAATGTCTTTCCAGATCCCCCAGGCCCATCTATGAAAAAAATTCCAGATTGATTTTGCAATACAGTTCTTATGATATTATCAAATGCCATTTTTTGGTGGTCATTTAATTTTTCAACACATTGCAAATCTTCTTCCGGTATTTCAATGGAGAGTTCGTCTTCGATTATCCTTGGGAGAGGATTATCACTCACAAAATCATCTCTAATTGAAGGTAAATCAAAATCTGAAAGATTTTTACCGTAAGAATGCAACAGTCTTCTTAAAGTAAGCAATAGTCTGTTGATTATCGTGTGAGGGTTTGCAGAACTTGATCTAGAATAATCTTCAAGCATATACGGATAAAATTCCTCCCATAATTGTCGAACCCCAGTTGGTTCACAGGAAATCAAAATTGAAACAAACAATCTTCTTAACGAAGTCGGCATCCTAACAGAACATGCTTCTTGCAAGCACTGTCGTACATAGTCATCTTCTTTAAGAAGTCCCCGCTTTAAAGCAGCCTCTTTGAATGTGGTGTACGTTATTCCATTTGCGGTAAGCAATTCCTCAAAGGATCGTGGACCTCGCACATGATTAAGAAGTATGCGCTCATAAAATCTTTCGCCTTCAGAAGGCGACACAATATATATCCTTCCAATAACTCTATTCTTGCTCGTACGTGGAATCCACTTCTTTTGTGCCGAAACCCATCTGTAGTATTCTGGGAATTCTTGATACAGATACTTTCCAGTCAAGGCAGGATCACAATTCATCTTGAAGAACTCAGTTAGCATAGTTTTTGAATTATTTTCATTTTCCAGGATATCTCGCACACTTTGTGATGCAGAGAAGTTAATTGGCTGCTGATTTGGTAAATGTATCTGCAGTCTTATTACTGAAGGATACATCCTATACATAATGAATTCGTATATGCGCCAAAATGCTTCTGGTGCAGAAATCCATCTTCCATCTACAAATTGTTGAATTTCATCATGCATTTCTCTACGCAACTCTATAGATGCGCGATCTGAACCTTTATGGATGTATTTATATATGTATTTCACACCCTTGATTCCTCCACAAACTTCAACATTAATATGACAATCATTCTTCAAAAGAAGCCATGGATTGTAAGGAACAACCCATCCATTGTCAACCATTGTCCCAGACGTATTATTTAGTGGAACTGACATACCATCTCGTCTTCTATACAATGGATATGAATCATTTCCACGTGAAGTGTGCGATATAAATAGCTTTGGGAACCCTTTTTTGCATTTACCTTCTTTCATGCACACACTCTTTCGATTATGATCACCACATGGTCCGTGAATCATATGTTTCATAACAGCTTCATACAACGCAGGTTCTTCGTCTTTATTAGGTATTTCAACCCGGACGACACTGTCAAAATCCTAAGGTGTTCGCAACTTGTCACAATTTTCAAATATGACTAAGAGATGAGCATGCGGCAAACCTCGTTTTTGATACTCGATAACATATGAGTAAGCACGAACTTTTCCTAGAACTCCTCTGTCCACTATATCTTTCTTAAACTCTTCAAACTTTGATCGGAATATACGTGTTAGCAAGTCCGGACGATCTTGAGGAATTTGTCCTAACTTGAGCTCATTTTTTATCTCAATCCAATTCGGATTGCAAGTCATGGTGATCATCAAGTCAGGCTTTCCAAAGGTTTGGACCAAAGCCATCGCATCTTGATAGCGTTGGTACATATCACGTGGCCCACCTGTAAAAGATGATGGAAGTACTATTCTTTGCCCAATATTCCCTGGATAATAATATTTTTCTTATTAATATCAAAACAGTTAATGTTGTACACAGTTTATTAATGAGTACTTTTTATCTACCTGCGTTATTTTCTCCACCATCTAAACAATCTTGGATACTCTGATATAGTTCTGAACGAATGTTATGTTGGTGTTGGCGTATCCATCTCAATTTATGGGTTTCAATTTTTACATAGTTATCTACCACATATTGCTGCAAAAGTCGACCTCCATAAAGTAAGAGTGATTGATCGTTTGGTCGAATCTGAAAAACAATTGTTGTAAAATTATTAAATGATCATGTTGAAGTAATTTTGTCTTTTCCGTTACAAAGCTAAAATTTTAAGAAGATAGATATTTGAATATTACCTGAAGCATATAAGCACAGAAGTCTCGACATGTTAAACGTCTCCCATCAACAGTACGTGTATTGATGTCCCAACCATATGTGCCTTAAGGAAGAAGTAGAGGATATTGTAAAGGATCATAATACCCGACAACATCTTGGATATTCATAAGACGACCATCCACAGATTGGATAACAATATCTCTGTTATTCAAATTTTGAATATCCTCATTATCGACTATCACAGCAGCAACTTGAGATGTTGTGGGAAGGTTGTACTGGTGTTGGTTAGGTGGTTGTTGTTTGAGGATAAGCCGACATTGGGGTATATCCGAGCGTTTACCTAGTTGTCTGAAGACACGGACAAATGGGTTACACTCATCGAGTATGTTCTGTAGCTTCCTGAGTAAATTCCGATCCAACTCATGATTCTCTAAAAGACGATTATCTATTTCATGCTCTGAATCTACTATCCACATTTGCAAATACCTAGGTCTACGAAGGGGTATTGGAAGCAAACTTCCAATTCGATGATAAATAGACCCGTGAGCACGAAATGTATACAACCCTTGTCCGCCTTGCATGAGATTTTCGTCTATATGAACACCCATGGATGTGAATGACAACACATGATTGTAAGCTCGAACATATTGCCTAAAATGCCTTCCTTCTGTATTCTGTGCGGTAAATATTTCACGTAACGCAACTGGTGTCATTATTGGTTGTAATGATATTCCTCCATTTCGACAACAAAGTTGCGATGTTTCACCATGAAATAATTTTGCCCCACAATACTTGCATATTTTTGGCATAGGCAATAGAAATCTTGTATATTCATTCCTTTCAATGAAATTTCTTGCCACATTATAATAACGATATGGACGGAACGAAACATGTTAGCGATTAGTTCCTCTATTTCCTCTGCCAACATTATTGACAGATGAGTCGAGAAGAGACTGATGATTGAGTTCACGATGTCCTAAAAAAATATTTTTGATTAAATTATTGGTGTATGTAAGACTGTTGCAAAGGAATTAACAATGTTGATACCCTATATGACCTCTTTGATTAATATTAATTGATTTATATGTTTTTATATTTTTAAATATATGTTCTTCGAATTCACGGTATATATTCATCGTAGATAAGGTGATTAAATAGTTGCATAACCATTAAAACTAAGTTTAACATAGGTGTCGTGTAAATATATTATTCTTGTATATTTTAATTTTCGAGTTAATATAGAATTTTGTATAGTTCAAAGCATTGTCGTACTCATCACTAATTGAAAAAATATTAATATATTCCCACATAAAATTTTAATAGAAAGTATTGCTCTAGAAAAAATAATAGTAATCTATTAGGTATCAAGATTGTAAACCTGTTATTTCTGAAATTATTTGATCAATATTAGTTGATCTGTTCGTTTTTATATCATTTCTTTTTAAATTGTTTTTACTATATCTTTCTAATTCAAAATATGTGCATATAAAGTGATGTGTATTAGTAAATAATTAGAATGATCTTGTTTTATAAGCCTATATAAAAATAGTTGCATGAAATGTAAAAATAATTATAATGCAGGTGTGTAAAAATCAGGTTCTAGTGGAAGATTTGAAACTTTTATGCATATCTAAAATAAAATTATTAATGTCAAAAAATTGGTTCTCGGTAGAAAATTTGGCTGATTATATAGTGGCATGACATTTAAAAATAAATACATATCTATTTTTTATATTATTATTTTTTTTAATATTTATAATATTATATAGTACTTGTAAGTGATTTAAAATTATATCTATTTTTTATATTATTATTTTTTTTATATTTATAATATTATATAAATACATATAATTAAATATAATTATTACGGAATTATGACGTCACACCGGTTCGACCATGGTCGAACCAGTAAAACCAGTAACCAGTAAGGCTTCCGGTTCGACGTCCGATCCGGGTTTTAAAACACAGCCAGTAAGAGAAGAATCATCCATGACACAGCTCGGGGAGCGATCCAATGTAGAAGTAAATATTGTTGAAGGGCGTACCGAAATTCAAAATTAAACAACAAATCGTTATTTTGATGGTTAGGCCACATACTTAATAGAGCGTCAAAGGTGATGGAGGTGACGGTCGACAGAACAAGGAAGATCCCAAATGAAAGTGAGTTGACGGTCAACATAGCATCATATATAGGAGGTGACTGTCGACAAAGCGTCACAAGAGGAAGACCCCACAACCCAACAATTATAAAACAATGGAAACTTGGGAGGGAGAAAAACTTAAGTACTCATACCATGAAAGAATATATTGTTTTTTTCCATTTATTCACATCAGAGTACAACACAATATATAATGTACAAGAGAATCCTAAAGATTATAACAGAAATATCCTAAACATATATACCAAGATATTTATAAGATCTAGGAGATATACAAATCATATATTTTTGATAACATAATATTAAATTACCACTCACATGTTCACCCTGAGCAAGCAATTCTAAAGCCACGAAATTGAGTGGTCGAGTAATGGTCTTGAGTCATATTATACTTTTAGTTTCCGAATTCCGAGAGAATTCCAAGTCTTGGTACGTATATTTGGAGATTTTATGTGTGGTTAAGCAACTATAAGTTGCAGACACATATGTTATCAAAGAACTTTGTTGTTAAAATTTTTAAATGGGAAATATAGGTGTGTCGTTCATTCTCTTCACACCGACTGGAATCGCGTCGGCAAATGGGTTTTGACGGGAACAACCCGTCCCAAAAATGCTTGCCGGAAAAATTGAACTACTCAATCACCATTTCTTATGATGGTTTTTAAGGTTACGTTGGGAGTGGTTAATTATGTGGACAATGTGGTACGGGTCACGTCATTAAAAATAACACTGTGTTCGGTTTCTGGCAGGCCAAAGTAGTTTTGGGAAAAATTTGCTTCAAAATTGCCATGTTTTAAGAGTTACGAGGAACATTTGCTATCCAAAAAAAAAAAAAAGTGAAAATTATTCGATCTATCCTGCCGAATGATGTAATTTATGGACATGATTTTGAACTTTTGTAAATCTCATCCTTTAATTTTTAATTTGGTGAAATTACAAGTTAATGGCCGATTGGAATTAGTGATTTATCTACCGGGATGACATGTCACCGCCACGTGACATTTTTGCCACATCAAAAAATAAAAAATAAAAGAAATTTCATATCTACATAGTTTTAGGAGGGAAAATTCCCTCCAACATGCACAAACGTTTTATTTAACTAGTGAAATGACTTTAATTTTATTTAAATAAGTTTAGCTATTATGTTTATTAAATAAATTAAAATATTAAAAATATCTAATTTGATTAAATAAATATAATAATATTTTGATGAAATATTTTGATCTTAAAAAACTACACATACAAAAATATTTATATATGAAATCTCTAATTCAAATTATGTACAATAAGTAGAAATTCAAAGTAGAGAAACATTCAAATAAATAAATAAAATTTGAAATTATATTATTATATAAAAAAAAGATTTAAAGTGTAATCTCAAAGGTTGATATAGGACTCTTAAAGTTTGTTACAAAGTTAATCTCAAATGTGTAATCTATACAAAGTTAATCCCAATATTAAGTTGTCCACAAAAAATAAGTTTGAGATGTGAGGTCTTTTCTGACATACCGTAATTGGCTTTCAGACCTGGCTGAAATGGTCTCCTCAATTATATACGTAAGTTTCTCCATGTAGAGTACAAACAAATAAGGTGAGAGTGATTGTCTTATCAAATGCCACACATCCGTATAGCCTCTTTCGGTTCACCATTCTATAGAATTTTTGATTGTATCCCCTACATTCTACTCATAATGATATTGATGATTTTCTTCAAAAATTTGAAGAAAGTTAAACTTTTTCTCAAAAAATTCTACCGAATTTTATCGTACGCCTTTTCAAGATTCAATTCCAGCACCATACCCCTTTTTATTGTTGGAGTGATGTAGCATTCATAACACTTCTTTAAGCATCAAGATATTGTAATGGTGTCTCGGCCGGGAATGAAGCTATTCTGGTTCGATCCTATAATTTCTTTGATATACGGCTTAAACGGAGTATAATAATCTTGGTAATCATTTTTGAGAAATACATTAACATAATGGCCCGAAACTCGTTTATTTTTCTAGAGCATTAATTTTTTAAATTAGGCAAATAAACAATCGATAATCTTTCTTTGGAATTGATTCTCTCTCCATGCAATCATCGATGAAGTTCGCTATCGAGTCTCCAACTATATCCTAATAGGTTTTAAAAAAGTAAGTTTGGAAACCATCTACTCCCAGCGCTTTGTAAAGGTACATGCTCTTCACTATCTTCAAGATTTTCTCATTTGAGATCATTCTTGCCAAGTTATTTTTCCACTAACACCTTGGGTTCATTGGTGCAAGCTAATACCAAGACTCATCACTTCTTTAATGGTATCTCCATTGAATATTTTGGTGTATTACTCCCAAGTGTATGGTTTCAGTTGATCATTATTGATTGCCTATTCATTGCTTATTTTGAGAGCATTCATCTGGTTCCTCATTCTTCTCGTTATGGTTGAGAGATGAAAGAAATGTGCATGTTTATCCCTTGAATTGGAGCCAATTAATTCTCGACTCTTAAAACCAAATAATCTCTTCTTGTTGTAATAGTTTGTTATATCCTGCCATCAATTCCTTCTCCAAATCTTTTGAATATTTACCTTGCTTGGCTCATGCATAATGCTCTACAAATTCTTTGTATTTTCTTTTTATTTTTTCGCGTTTCGAGCACATTGAAAACTGTTTAAGACCATTATTTTGGAGTAATGATCCCAAGTCAAAATGTCCTTCAAGTTTTGATTCAGCCAATAAGTCGTGTATTTCTACTTTGGAAAATGAAGATCTAAATTGATAACTGTTGTACCAATCTCATTCAAATTAAATTCGAAAATTCTTCATATCATTTCTTTAGCTGACACTCAATCTAACATCTTGAAATTTTTAATCTAATCTTCGAAATTTTGTTTACCATTGTACGCAATATTAATTCTCACTTTGTCATGTCCTTTATAAATATATTTGTAAAGATATTTTACAGTTGTCCTTAATTTTGGTATGCGTGGGTATATGCATTAAAATTAAGTATTTCTTCTTTTACTAACTATTTTTTATCTCTTTTTTATATTTTCTTTGTCATTTTATCTTGCATTCCAATTTCTTATTTGTATTTCTCTAATGAGTATTATTTCAAATTTATGTTAATTTTTTTTATAATTAATTTTATGTATGTAGTAGAAATAATTAAAAGAGTATATTTATATAAAAATTCAAGGAATGTTTAATCGAATACTATAAAAATTATTTATAAAATTAGATTATATCTTATTTTTATATGCACACACATTGAGTCTCTTTAGGATTACTAATCTAAAGTAACTTTGGTCTAAAGACCTGACATTCTAAATTGTGGTATATTAAGTCGTAAGAAACCAAAAATGTTATTTGTACTTTTACGTATTTAATTTATATTTTATTATATAAACTAAACGAAGATTATATGGGTTAGTTAGAATTAGATAATTACAAGTTTACAACTATATTACTATATTAGTATTAGTTAATTAAAAAATATTATATTAGAATTAATTAATTTATTGAAAAATATTTTATGTAAATTATTCAATTATATTATTTTGTTAATTAGATCGGTTTATAGAATTATAATATGATATTAATTTAAGAAATTTTATGAATTTAAATTTATAAAAATTAAAACTATGGACTTATATAATTAGACTTATATTAGGATTGATTTAATGAAAGTTATCTTCTATGATGCATGGACACGGACACGGCGACACGGACACGACACAACACGGATACGGTGACACGGATTTTTTCTTGAATTTCCCACGTAAGGAGTGTCGGACACGGTATCCGACACGAGTGTCCGACACGACACGGCATGACACGACACGGCAAAATGATATTTTTAGAAGTGTCCGTGCATCATAGGTTATCTTATGTAACTTGTTCACCTTAAATAATATTTTATTTTACATAATTATAAGAATTTATTAAAATTTATAAAGTGAATCAATTTGTTATTTTTTGATTCGTTTTTAGATATATCTTATTATAACATTTTAAACTATAGACCTTAAAATTAAAAAATAGATAACTTATATCATAAAATTTGAATACAATTAATTGATATATTAATATTAAAACAATCCTTGTTGAACTATATATTTTTTTTTGGGTAAGTTGGAGAAATTTCAATTCTACCAAGAGTCCTATTTTTAAGTTGATAAGTACTTTTTAAATATAGTTAAATTAATAATTTATAACATATATTTACATTATTATCCTTGACTAATAGTTATTGACGTAATTATTGTGAGGATATTTTAGTCGATCAGTATTTTGTAAGAAACCAAAAACCCAACTTGTGTTTTTATAATATACTAGTGAGGTGAACGTGCATTGCACGTTTATCATTTGATTTTTTTAAAATAAATTTAGCTATTATATTTATTGAACAAATTAAGATATTAAAAATATTTATTTTGATTAAATAAATATACACATACAAAAATATTTATATGAAATTTCTCTTTCAAATTATCTATGATAAGTAGAAATTCGAAGTAGAGAACATTCAAATAAATAAGCAATAAAAATATTTGAAATTTTGTTATTATACAAAAAAAATATATTTAAGTGTATAGTAATTTGGCCAAATAATTCTAGCTTTTAAGCATAAGTAATAGTTTATAAATTTTAAATATATTTAATAAAATGAAAAGACATGTAAAAATTATAGAACAAAACCTAAGAGATCACCCAGTTATGTGGTGGAGCATCCAAAACGTAGTAATCATCTTGAAACTGATGACCTATTCTCATCAGTTTATCCGTCATCATGTTTCTTTCTCTAGAGATTTATTTAATTCAAGTTTCGTATGACCTTTGGAGTAAACTTTGTCAATTAAAATTACATTTCTCATTTGTTCCATTTCAATATCCTTCATTGTTATTTATTTCACGACCATCTTCGAATCAATACCCACATTAGTCTTCGAAAAATGTCTTCCCCAAGTTAGTGTTAATACTCCGCGTAAGCTCAATAACTCCACTGTATTATTAAAACTCTACTAAGATCCATAACGTATCCTAACACCTATATTCAGTTGTCATCTCAAATGATTCCCCTGGTTATAAAAGCTCACCTCAGAGTTTAGTTTCACCAATCCTTTCTCGGGTTTATTCCACGATAACTCAGTGCATATTTTTCTTTTATCTATATTTTTTGTCCATACTGATTAGTTTTGAGGTTTCATTAACTCTTTTATGTGACGAAGGGTGGAACTTCTAAGTTTCATAATATTTTGATAGCTCCATCGGTTCCATCTTTTTCAAAGATTTTAGAGTGTTAAGATCAAGACAATCCACGCATGATAATCAGATAACATATTACTCTGAATTTTGCTATAAAAGCTCTCTTTGAGGCCGTTCGACACTTGCATGCCACGAAAATTTCGTTCAGTTTGTGCATCAATAATCTTGTCCGTCACCCGGAGTGCGAATAGACAACTTCTGAGCATGTGGTCTACATATTCATGTCCTATATAGCAACGTGTACATACATCGCTTTTTCTAAATTTTCTGTCATATTTCAGTACATTCGTGAGCAAGCTATCACGTTAGCAAGCCACAAGAAAATCTTGAACTTTTGGGGATAAAGTAATTTCCAAATTCATTTCCAATTTTTCTCCCATGTCTCGTCTGACACCATTAGTAGACTATAACCGATTTATAGGACAATTTTTCGTTAGTTGATCCAATCAAAACTCTCTTATCTCCGTTATCATGTAATGCAATTAGGACATTAAGTATCTCATCCACCACCTCCTTAGGTAATAACGTTTTCAACTTATGCAAGTTTCAGTTTTTACTTGTGCAATGGATTACATACCATCAGATCTTTATCCTTCTCATGAATCTTATCTCCAAAGATGTCCGCTAGTTTGCTTGTGATAACCATCTATCATTCCATAGAGACATCCATTTAACTGCTTCTAACTATCCCCTTCAATGCTCGGGAAGCCATAAGTTGAGGCTTATGTTCAAGAATGAGAACATCCTAGCAGCAATAACCATCCCGAATGACGCCCCTGTTGGTGTAGTTATAAAAGCCTCAATCCAATTTTAGTTTTACCCATCACTTCTCGGATTTATTTCACGACAACTAAGTGCAGATTTTCTTTTGCCTATGTTTTGTGTCCTTATTGATTAGTACTAAGGTCGTAGATAACTCTTATGTGGCGAATAGTGATATTTCTAAGCTTCATAATATTTTGATAGCTCCATCGGTTCCATGTTTTCCAAAAATTCTAGAGCGTCAAGATCAACACAACCCACCCAGGATATTTTAGGAACATATTACTCAGCATTTTGCTACTAAAGCTCTCTTTGAGCCTATCCGACACTCGCAAGTTTTTCCCAAATTTTTTGTCATACTCCAATACATTTGTAAGCAAGCTATCATATTGGCAAAGCCACAGGAAAATCTTGAATTTTTGGGGCAAGGTAATTTTCAAATTCATTTAAAGTTTTTTCTTGCATGTTTCATCCGACACCGTAAGTAGAGTATAGTCATTTTATAGGAGAATTTATCGTTAGTTGACCCAATTCATTCTCTCTTATCTCCGTTATCATGCAGCGCGTTAGGACACTAAGTACCTCATTCACCACCTCTTTGGATGGTGATGTTTTCAACTTATTCAGGTTTCAATTTTTATCTGTTCCAATGAGATTACATTCTATAAGATCTTTATCCTCTTCATAAATGTTATCTCCAAAGATGTCCGCCAGTTTGCCTTGTGATAACCATCTATCATTCTATACAGATGTCCTTTCACCTTCCCAATCCTCCATGTTCAAAATGGTTCCACCATCCAAGTGCTTTTAACTATCCCCTTCCATACTCGGGAAACCCATAAGTCGAGGCTTATATTCGATCAAGAATGTTATCCCCTTTTAAATATTTTTTTGATGTATACCGCCGTCTCCTTGTTAAGTATTTTTTATCTCGTTTTAGCTAGAATCACTATATTTCCTTTTGGGCTTCTCTAAAACCCAATCCACATTCTTACTTCTTTGTAGTCATCTTCTTTCACCCTACAAGATGGGTTTGTTCCTTGTTATATTAATCGCCTAAAGAAAGTTGTACTTGAGTAGATCAAGTTTATCGTACATCTGATTGGGGAGCCAATTTGTGTGCATGTGGTTGATAGAGATCGAGATCGTGATGGACTTAATAAGTGTCATTTGTCTATAAATATTTGTCATTTTGGCTTTCTATCCCAAGAGATGCTTTTTGACTCTGTTAATTACAATCGGGAAATGCTCATTATAATTACAGCTAAAGTTCATTTGCACCCCAAATAGTTCCTTAAGTTGTCTGTATTTTCCATGCCCAAAATTCTACTAACCTACTGCTTTAAATCATTTGTCACATAAGGTGCAAACCAATGTTTTAAAAACCGGACCGGACCGGACTGTCGGACCGCCCGGACCTTCGACCGGCCGGAAGGACGAACCGGTCATCACCCCAAAACCGTTCGCACTAAAAAACCTCTCTATTTTGTGAAAACCGTTTCGAACCGCAGTTGAACTGTTTGGACCATAGAACCGCTCGCGGGTCAAGTGAACCGTTCGATTTTTTAAAAAACAATAAATTGATAAAATTAAACCTCAATTTCTCTAATTTTCTATGTTTTTCTCCACTATTTTTATACGTTTTATGCAACCACTTCTTCAAAACTAATGTATTATGTATTTTCATTTAATTTGGGATGATTATTTTCTTGTCTCGGACTTTTGAACTTTAAATGTTCATGTTACTAATCATAAATTATGAATTTATGTTTTATTTTAGTTCATAATCTTTCGTTTTTTATTCATTGCTTATAATATTCTTATATTTGTATATAAATTGAGAAAATATAAAAGGAAATTTTAAAATACATTTTATTATTTATTATTTATAAATATTTACTATTTAGGGTTAATTACATCTAGACCCCTTTCGAGTTTAGTATATTACAATTAGACCCCTGTTAGTCATTTTATTACAGTTTGACCCCTTCTAAAATTTCGAAATTACTAAATGGTGAAGAAAAGGTACGATTCCGTTAAATATTTCACGTTATATTCCAAATAATTGCGTTATATTCCAAATAATTTTGAAATGACCATTATGTTTGGTTCTAAGATCATGTTTTTATAAAAGTAGGAAAAAAAATCACGTCTTTTTAGAATAAATAAACGGTTAAACAAACAATTATTTTGAATATAATGGTTCTTTCACAATTATTTGGTTATAAGATCATGTTTTCAAAATAATTGTTTGTTTAACCGTTTATTTATTCTAAAAAGACGTGATTTTTTTCCTACTTTTATAAAAACATGATCTTAGAACCAAACATAATGGTCATTTCAAAATTATTTGGAATATAACGCAATTATTTGGAACATTCCGTGAAATATTTAACGAAATTGTATCTTTTCTACACCGTTTAGTAATTTCGAAATTTTAGAAGGGGTCAAACTGTAATAAAATGACTAACAGGGGTCCAATTGTAATATACTAAACTCGGAAGGGGTCTAGATGTAATTAACCCTAATATTTAATATTATTTATGACATAATTATGACGTCACCGGTTCGACCACGGTTGATCCAACAGTTGAACCAGTGATCCTTGACCCAGTTGATTTTTCGGTTCGCTTAACGGTCCGGTTTTTAAAACATTGGTGCAAACAACACATGTGATTTGCAGAAGTTTAATTTGAGGCCCAACTCCTTGCAAAATGTCTCAACCACACTTTTAATGCACTTTGCTCCATCCACGATAGCTTTGACTCCCAATATTAAGTCGTCAGCAAAAAGCAAGTGTGAGATCATGTAAGAGTTTCTCTAATATACCATAATTAGCTTCCAGGTCCGGCCGAAATGGTCTATTCAATTATATATGTAAGTTGTTCCATGCATATTACAAACAAATAAAACGAACGTGATTACCTTATCTAATGTCGGGAATTTGAAGAAAGTTAAGAGTCTTTTTAGAAATTCCACCGGGTTTTTTCACAAGCTGTTTCAATATTCAATTTCAGCACCATGCCCCTTTTTTATGATTGGAGTGATGTAGCATTCGTAACACTTATTTAGGCATCAAGATATTGTAATAGGTGCCTTGGTCGGGAATGAAGCTATTCTAGTTCGATCCCACAATTTTTTTAATATACGGTTTAAATGAAGTATAATCATTTTGGTGATTATTTTGAGCAATATCTTGCACAACGTAATTGGCTAAAACTCATTTATTTTTGTGGAGTATTAATTTTTGAAATTAGACAAATAAACACCCGATAATCTTTGTTGGTTGCTCATTCATTGTCTATTTTCAGAGCATTCAGCTGATTCCTTCTTCTTCTCATTATGGCTGACAGATGAAAGAAACTTGTTTGTTTATCTCTAAATTTGAGCCAATTAATTCTCAACTCTTAAAACTAAATAATCTCTTTTTGTTGCAATAGTTTGTTATATTGTGCCCTCAATTCTTCCTCCAAATCATTTGAATATTTACCTTGTTTGTCTCATGCATAATGCTTTAAAAATTCTTTGTATTTTTGTTTTTGTTTTTGTTTTTTTTTTGGTTTTCGAGCACATTGAAAACTGTTCAAGAATCATTGTTTCTGAGCAATGATCACAAGTCAATATGTCCTTCAAGTTTTGATTCGGCCAATAAATTGTATATTGCTACTTTGGAGAATGTAAAAATAAATTGATAACTATTGGATCAATCTCATTTAAATTAAATTAAAAAAATTTCCATATCGTTTCTTGAACTGACACCCAATCTAACATCTTGAAATTTTTAATCTAATCTTCGAAATTTTGTTACCATTAAGCTATATAATTCTCACATATATTTGTAAAGATATTTTACAGTCGTTCTTAATTTTTGTATGCATGTGCTTATACATTAAAATCAAGTAATTCTTTTTTTTAACCAACTATTCTTTATCTCTTTTTTATTTAATTTATCTCTTTTTTATATTCTCTTTGTCATTTGATCTTGCATTCTATTTTTTTATTTGTATTCTTCTAGTGAGAATTAAATTTTTTTAATATACGGTTTAAACGAAGTATAATCATCTTGGTGATTATTTTGAGCAATATGTTGCACAACGTAATTGGGTAAAACTCATTTATTTTCGTGGAGCGTTAATTTTTAAAATTAGACAAACAAACACCTGATAATCTTTGTTGGTTTCTCATTCATTGTCTATTTTCAGAGCATTTATCTTATTCCTTCTTTTTCTCATTATGGCTGATAGATGAAAGAAACTTGTTTGTTTATCCCTAAATTTGAGCCAATTAATTCTCAACTCTTAAAGCCAAATAATCTCTTTTTGTTGCAATAGTTTGTTATATTCTGCCCTCAATTCTTCCTCCAAATCATTTGAATATTTACCTTGTTTGTCTCATGCATAATGCTTTAGAAATTCATTGTCTTTTTGTTTTATTTTTTTGGTTTTCGAACACATTGAAAACTGTTCAAGAACCATTGTTTCTGAGCAATGATCCCAAGTCAAAATGTACTTCAAGTTTTGATTCGGCCAATAAGTTGTATATTGCTACTTTGGAGAATGTAAAAATAAATTGATAACTATTGGATCAATCTCATTTAGATTAAATTAAAAAAAAAAATCATATCTTTCTTGAACTGACACCCAATCTAACATCTTGAAATTTTTAATCTAATCTTCGAAATTTTGTTACTATTACGCTATATTAATTCTCACATATATTTGTAAAGATATTTCGCAGTCGCTCTTAATTTTGGTACGCATGTGCATATACATTAAAATCAAGTAATTCTTTTTTTTTTTAACCAACTATTCTTTATCTCTTTTTTATTTAATTTATCTCTTTTTTATATACTCTTTGTCATTTGATCTTGCATTCTATTTTTTTATTTGTATTCTTCTAGTGAGAATTAAATTTTTTTAATATACGGTTTAAACGAAGTATAATCATCTTGGTGATTATTTTGAGCAATATGTTGCACAACGTAATTGGGTAAAACTCATTTATTTTCGTGGAGCGTTAATTTTTAAAATTAGACAAACAAACACCTGATAATCTTTGTTGGTTTCTCATTCATTGTCTATTTTCAGAGCATTTATCTTATTCCTTCTTTTTCTCATTATGGCTGATAGATGAAAGAAACTTGTTTGTTTATCCCTAAATTTGAGCCAATTAATTCTCAACTCTTAAAGCCAAATAATCTCTTTTTGTTGCAATAGTTTGTTATATTCTGCCCTCAATTCTTCCTCCAAATCATTTGAATATTTACCTTGTTTGTCTCATGCATAATGCTTTAGAAATTCATTGTCTTTTTGTTTTATTTTTTTGGTTTTCGAACACATTGAAAACTGTTCAAGAACCATTGTTTCTGAGCAATGATCCCAAGTCAAAATGTACTTCAAGTTTTGATTCGGCCAATAAGTTGTATATTGCTACTTTGGAGAATGTAAAAATAAATTGATAACTATTGGATCAATCTCATTTAGATTAAATTAAAAAAAAAAATCATATCTTTCTTGAACTGACACCCAATCTAACATCTTGAAATTTTTAATCTAATCTTCGAAATTTTGTTACTATTACGCTATATTAATTCTCACATATATTTGTAAAGATATTTCGCAGTCGCTCTTAATTTTGGTACGCATGTGCATATACATTAAAATCAAGTAATTCTTTTTTTTTTTAACCAACTATTCTTTATCTCTTTTTTATTCTTTTTTATATACTCTTTGTCATTTGATCTTGCATTCTATTTTTTTATTTGTATTCTTCTATTGAGTATTATTTCAGATTTATGTATATAATAGAAATAATTAAAAGAGTATATTTATATAAATGTTTAATCGAATATTGTAAAAATTATGTATAAAATTAGTTTATATCTTATTTTTATATGCACACACATTGAGTTTTCTTAGTATTCTTAATTTAAAGTAACTTTGGTCTGAGAACCTACAATTCTAAATTGTAGAATTAAGAAACCAAAAACGCTATTCGTGCTTTGAAGTATTTAGTTTATATTTTATCATATAAACTAAAGGAACATTATATGGTTAGTTGGATTTAGATAATTAAAATTATATTAGTATTAGTTAATTAAAAAATATTACATTAGGATTAATTAATTTATTGAAAAATATTTTATGTAAATCATTAAATTATATTATTTTCTTAATTAGATAAGTTTATAGAATTATAATATGATTAGAGTTTAAGAAAGTTTATGGATTTAGATAATTAGAACTATGGACTTATATAATTAGGCTTCCATTATGATTGATATATTGAAAGTTATTTTACATAACTTATTTAAATAATATTTTATTTTACATAATTACAAAATTTTATTAAGTGAATCAATTTGTTGTTTTTCAATTCATTAGATATATCTTATTATAACATTTTAACTTACAGGCCTTAAAATTAAAAATAGACAACTTAAATTATAAAATTTGAATACAATTAATTAAAATTGTAGAATTAAGAAACCAAAAACGCTATTCGTGCTTTGAAGTATTTAGTTTATATTTTATCATATAAACTAAAGGAAGATTATATGGTTAGTTAGATTTAGATAATTAAAATTATATTAGTATTAGTTAATTAAAAATATTATATTAGGATTAATTAATTTATTGAAAAATATTTTATATAAATCATTAAATTATATTATCTTGTTAATTAGATAAATTTATAGAATTATAATATGATTATATTTTAAGAAAGTTTATGGATTTGGATAAATAGAACTATGGACTTATATAATTAGACTTACATTATGCTTGATTTATTGAAAGTTATTTTATGTAACTTATTTAAATAATATTTTATTTTATATAATTACAAAAATTTATTAAAATAAAGTGAATCAATTTGTTGTTTTTCAATTCATTAGATATATCTTATTATAACATTTTAAATTATAGGCCTGAAAATTAAAAAAATAGACAAATTATTATAAAATTTGACAACTTATATTATAAAATTAAAAAAATAGACAACTTATATTATCTTTTCTAGGTAAGTTGGAGAAATTTTACTTCTACAAAGAGTCCTATTTTATGTTAATAAGTGCTTTTTAAATATAATTAATTAATAATTTATAACATGTATTTACATTATTATCCTTGACTAATAATTATTGAAGTAATTATTGTGAGGATATTTTAGGCGATACGTATTTTATAAGAAACCAAAAAGTCTATTCGTGCTTTTATAAGATATATAGATATAGATAAGAAAACGTTTTCTTTGATCTCCAAAATTTTCACCGCCTATATATGAATGCTGACAGAATTAGTACACAAAAATACATGATTTTCACCTATGAATGCTGACTGAATTAGCACAAATTTTCCAGAGAAGAAGGATGACATATTTATAACAGTGGTTATATTTTCAGTCATGGTGGAACACATGTTGCTTACCGTGGAATTTTTGGAGAAGAAAACATTTTTTATTAAAAAATGAGGATGTGGAATTTTGGAGAAGAAAACGTTTTTCATTAAAGAAAAATAGAAAACGTTTGTCCATATTGGAGGGAATTTTCCCTCCTAAAAGTAAGCGAATGTGGAATTTAATTTTTTTTTCTTTTTTGATGTGGCAAAAAAATGCCACGCGGCCGGTGACGTGTCATTTCGGTAGGCACGCTACCAATTTCAGTTGGCCATTGTCCTGTAATTTTCACCAAATTAAAAATTAAAGGAAGAGATTTGTAAAAGTCTAAAATCATGTTCACAGATTGCAAGTTGGATCATTCGGCAGGATGAATTAAACAATTTTTCTAGAAAAAAAATTATTCCAAAATATCAACTTAGGGATAAATAATGCCCCGAATTTGTATTTTTTCCGAGATAAAGATTATAAAATACAAAATATTAGAACTTTCACTTATACAAATCCCATCAAACAAGTAGTGTTTTTTTTTCTCTTTGTTTTATACAGACAACCAAGTGAGATTCGAACCCAGGACCTTGTCTTAGAGAACCCATTAACCACTTGGATCAATCCCTGTTGACATTTTCGGCAAACAAGTTGAAACATGTTCTTACACTAATTCACGACTCCAGGAAAGGAAAAAAAAAAAAAAAAAAAAAAAAAAAAAAAAAAGAAAAGAAAAATGAAGAACGATTTTCTTATTTACTGAAAGTTAACATCTGTGAAGAATAAATCAGGCCCCATTATAGTATTTAATATTTATTATTCCAGCCACCGACGCAGGGAACAAACGGTTAAGAGTCGCTATTTTATTGACTTAATTTGTTGTACAATTTTTTGTATGATTTCTTATGTTGATGATTGATTAATTGATTGATGTTTGATCATCTTCTATTTTCTTACACCTATTAACATTATAATTGCTCCACTAACGTTCAACTTCCAACTACTAACCCCATAACCAATCCTTAATTCACTACACATTTCCCCTATTTAAACACTGCACAACTCCCAGGCTTTCCTCCATACACAAAAACTAGCAAAATAAAGTACGTACTATACATTCCAAATACTTAATCAAGCACCTCTTGATCGCAGCAATGGCAGGAATGATGAAGGCAGTGTGCATGGTTCTGGTGGCAGCGGCGCTGATTGCTACCGTTGCACAAAGGGGGCGATAGGATGCGAGCAGGTGATCTCGTACATAAATCCATGTGTTCCTTACGTGACCAACAAAGGTCCTTTGGGTGGATGCTGCAGTGGAATCAAGGGTCTGTACAATGCCGCCAAGACGAAACAGGATAAACAATGCGTCTGCAGTTGTCTGAAATCGCTGGCCGGTTCGTACTCAGGCGCAAACCTCGGCAAGGCCGCGGGGCTTCCCGGCCAGTGTGGCATCAGCGTTCCCTACAAGATCAACCCCTCCACCGACTGCTCTAAGTACGTAAATAATGCATCAATTTTATTAATATCTATTTGAGTTTTGAGTTTTTCATTTGATTTTCTTCGAAGTTTATATATTCTATGCTCATAGAGATGTTAATTACTTGTGTTTTTATTTGCAGGGTGCAGTGAAATTACCTCAGATGAATATTGTACCTTGGCAGCTGCTTAATTATAATTACAGAAATATAGTAATCTGTATAAATAAATAAAGGGTTTTAGGGATCTTTGAGTAGCCCTGTTAAGGGTTGTTGATCTCATGCTGTATTACTTGATGTAGTAACTTTTGCATGTCTTTTGAATGAAGCTACTCTTTTTTATCCTCATCTCTGGTGATGTATATTTCATGCAATTTTATGTCACATACGTGATTAAAGCATGTTCACATCATATGATATACGACTAATTAATTAATAATTGATATATAAAAATTGTTAAGAATTAATATATAAATGAAATATGTGGAAGAGTTGACACATCAATACTATCAATAAAAATGGAATATAATGGACACCTTAATTAGAGCCAACTAAAATATTCAAGTACGTGTCATAATAGTTATCCTTCCCCCACCCCTCCTTTTCGCCTTGATGTTGTGAAATATATTTAAAAAAAATAAAAAAGATTAAAAAAAAAAAAACATATTTTACTCTCTCAATGAGTAAATTATAATGGCGCACCTTGGGGGGAATTGTCATCCGAACTTTGTTCATTTTTATAATTTACTATCCCAACCAACTTTCATTGCAAATCGTGATCCAATCGTTGCATTCGTAACCAGTGGCGACTTTAGGATTGTTAATCATGGGGTCGGAAATTTTTAAGTTTTAGAGCATTAGGAAAATTTTATGACTGACTCGTCCTCTTGTTATATTAATTTGGCCGAATTAGGTTCGAATTAGAATTACCCACAAAATGAACTGTTATAATTTTGTGTTTAAATTTATTTTATAAAATAAATTAAGAATAATTATAAAGGTCCAATTAAATATATGTAAAATAGAATATATGAATCAGTAAATAATTTCATTACAATATTAAAAAATGTTAATTTGTGGATTAATTTATTTAACTTATATAAACAAAATTTATTTATTCATTTTGGAGGTCAATTAAAAGTTTATTTATTATAAATAGGGTCAAAAGATTATAATTATATATATTATTACAATATTACATATTAAATATTATAAATATATTAATTGAGGTGAGAATTTGAGTGGGGTCAAATGACCCCACTTGAGTGAATGTGGCGTCGCCCATGTTCGTAACAAACCGCCGTCTAAATTTTTTTTGGTGGTTTTGGTGAAAATACAGTTGACGTGTATGTATTATAAACATGCTACGTGTCAAGTTTCTTCTTCAAAACCACCCAAAAAAAAATTTAGATGGTGGTTTGTTACAAATTGATGCGTCTCAAAATTCACACCACCCTATTTGTATGGGACTTCTAAACTATAAATGTTAGAGAGAAATAAACCTGCAAAACAATGGTTAACGAAGAAAATAGTCTACGAAAATAGAGATTAATATGCACATAATGAGATAACAGTATTAATAAGCAGAATAATTGACTAAATAACTCGAGATATTAAAGATGTCGTCCCCGAGGTGGATCTCCAAGCAGATTTCTTAGATAGATTGAAGAGAAAGAAAAGAGAGAATATTGAGACAGAGAGAGAAGAGAGAATTCTGTATATTTCGTAACGTGATGCCCTTGATACAATTATCTCCCCTATTTAAACATATCTCTAGGGTTTTTACTAAACTAGGATTCCTCTTCCCCATTTTTTGGGGTTGTTAGCAGTTGTTGAGAGAAAAATGGGAGGGATTCTCTTTCCCATTCCGTTACAGCCAAATAGCAATTTGAATCCATGGGAACGTGGAGAAAACAGCTCCTATCGTGCAAAACTGATAGGCCGAGAATTGCTAGGTTTCTCTTGACCATTAGCGGACCGATCCTTTTTCTCTTCCAAGATTGGGCCTTTCCTTAAGAGTGGATTGAAGCCCAAAGGGGGTAAAAATATGATGCATCATAATTCCCCCCCACTCTCTTAGTTCACATGAAATTTGGGCTAAGAGAGTAGGAGAGGTAGTCTCCATGCAAATATTTACGGCTTCCTTCCTCTTTAACGAGACTGTCCTTCGATTAACGCGGCTCTTCATCAAATTTATCAGCTCTCCCGGCCTACTACTCTTTGAATGACCTCCTGGGATATTAAATAATAACACTAGGAGAGAAATTAAGATAATTATGCCTTAAGGGATTCTTAAGATTAGAACTTATCTAAAAAAGATTTCTAAAAACAAGACAATCTCACGCTTCTTAGACAGATAATTATAACTTAGGAAAGAGATTTTTCCTTGATATGTGTGATCTCTTGGCATCATCATTTGTATACATTATTTTTGTGTTGGTTGACGGTTGGAGCTTGCTTTGTTGCTTGTATTCACCCGGCTCCTTCTCCGTAGGATGTCCGCCGAGCCAAGCCATTCGCTTCATCCGGGGGCTGGTTTGGACATCTCCTCGGGGAGCGAGTTTGATTCTTCTAGATGTTCGGGCATCCGTGGTACATTTGTTGTAATCTCAGTTTCTTCAGGTTCCTCTCGCTCTCACCACTCTCCGCCTACTCCCTCTCAGGGTGGTAGGTCTGCCGATGATCAGGAATCCACAGGAGATTCAGAGGAGACACCTCCAGGAGGTTTAGTGGGTCCTGCTTATTATCAAAAGTTTGCTTCGGGGCTTTCAGCTGAAGGTCTGGGTGATTTACAGTCTGGAGTGGGGATTCCTTCTGATTGGTCAATTAGGCTTCCCGGCCGTGCTGAGCGTCCTCATTGTCCTCCTACCGTCTTCTTGTGTTTCTATACAGCTCAGGTGGAAGCGGGCATGCGTTTTCCCATTCCTCAGTTTTACAAGGACGTATCCAACCTCTTCAAAATCCCTTTGAACCAACTGACTCCTAATGCGATGAGATTACTAGCAGGGTTTGGGGTGTTTTTTGGCTTCCTTGGGGAAGAGTTATCTGCTAAATCTTTTCGACGATACTTCTTGGCCAAGCTATACGAGCCTGGTTTGTTTTATTTTAGCCCGCGGGATGGTTCTTCCTTCCTGGACCTTTCTCGTTCTCCTCGAAACTAGAAGAAATTATACTTCTTTATAGCATCTCCTGAGTCTTGGGGGTTCCCTACTAGGTGGAGAAGGTTTAGCCCGCGTCTGAAACCCTTTGTATCAGGTGACCATCCTACGTTGTCCGAAACCACCATCACCCACCTTGCTAAGGAGTGTTACCGTGCAAGGCTCCTCACCAAGAACGCTCTTCTTTACCATTTTGGTCTTAGCCCTCGGGAGGAGTTGCTTAGTGTTTCCATTGGTATTGATGGGACCCATGCATTGAATGTTGTATTCCATTTGCTTGCCTACCTGCTTTTGTGTTGTTTGTTTTTCTTTTTTTTTTTTTTTTTTGCGCCTTTACATTCTTGTCATGATTGCATGTTCAGCATACCTCATTTCGTGTATTGATGGTTTTTTTTTCTGTTTTACAGAAAACGCCATGGTACTCTCAAAACTCAAGGAGCATCTTAACAATCTTCGCAAGGATGGCACAACGGGTGAACTTCCTGCAGCGGGGGCAGCCGCGGTGATGCCCTCTCCGGTGGCCTCTTCTAAGCGCTCCTCTCTGCGTGTCAAGGAGGCTGACAAGAGCAAACGTCCTTTAGAGGATGACCAGGTGCCTCCTGCCGTCAGCATACCTCCTTCTTCCAAACGTTCTAAGGGCAAGGCGGCAGGTTCAGGAAGCAACACTTTCAAGCCCTCCTGGGAAGTGCAGGAATCTTCCTCGCTGCTGCAGGAGAGGAGTGTTGATTTAAGTCGCTCCTTCCTACAAGGTTTGGTGCCTCCTGCCGATGGTACTTACATGGAGGCTCTGACTCGGCGAGACGTTCAGGATCGTCTGTCTTCCTCCTTAGCTGAGGTAGTATTCATATTTTTGTAACTTATTATAGCAATATTGAATGTTATGTATAATGCTTTGCTTCCTCCAGGTGGTCCTCTTTACTAGCTACCTATTGGAGCTTCCTAGGCTCCCTACTGTTGAAAGCCTCCAGCAGCAGATATCGGTTTTGGAGAAGCAAGTGGATACTTTGAGCAAGGATGTGCCTCGTCTCCGTTCACAAAGGGACGACGCCATCGCCCAAAGCAAAAAATTGGACCAGGACATAAAACAAATGAACAAAGAGAAAGATGCGGCTGTGAAGAAGGCATACAAGCAAGCCTTCCATGACTTTCCTGGGAGCGATAAGGGTAAGCATCTTCTGGAGGAACACGCCCAGCAGGTTCGTCAAGAGTTCATGGCATCCTCGGACTTCAAGGACGTCCTGCTTCAGAGGACAGCTTCATTGTTTCATCATGGGTTCGAGGCATGTGTAGCGCAATTCGCGGCTAATGACTTCACGGAAGTGGATTTTCTGAATGAGGAGGCTGCTTTGGACTCCGTGCCTGGGCTAGCAAGCTTGCTTGGACTTCCTGATTCCTTAGTTTCCTTGAACACCGCCACTTTAGATGCTATGAAATCAGATTCAGGTAGTAGGTAGTGCATACTTATCTTCTTTCGCCCGTTTCATGACACCCTTGTAACAATATTCGTTTTATGTCTTTGTCGGTTACTTTTAGGTAAGATTCCAGGGGGCCAAGCGAGTAGCCTTCCTGAGAAGGTCATCCCTGTCCCTCCTGATGCGGCTACGCGGGATTCTTCGCTTCCTGAAGATCTTGAAATGACTCCTATTACCTCGGCAACCCAGGATTCCATGCATGCCTCTGAGGTTGCTTCCAAGGGCGATCCTTCTAAGGAGGATGGATATGTTCTGGCGACCAAGAAGGGTGTATCTCCTCTGGCGGATCTTCCTGGCACTCCTGCTTCCTAGCCTATTTCCTTTATCATCTGTTGCTTTATGCTATTTCTTTTGCAGACTTTCAATTGTTAGACTATATTTACATTTTATTCCAAGTAATCTAAAGACAATATGAAGATTTGGTATAAGAACTTCGTACCTTTTGGTTATTGGTATTCCAAACGTGTATTTTGTGATTTCCTTGTTGTGGGATGCCTTCTTGCTTGCTATGCGATTGCCAGAAGGCATTTTGTTTTACTAAATTTTCCTTATAAGAAAGGGAGGGGCGTTTATCCTGATACTTTATATTGGGGGATGTTCATCCTGAAATCTTACTTGGAGGGGCGTTCGTCCTAAAATCTTACTTGGAGGGGTATTTACCCTGAAACCATTTTTTATCGAGGACGTTCGTCCTGAAATCTTATTTGGAGGGGCGTTTGCCCTGAAATCATTTTTTATCGAGGACGTTCATCCTGAAATCTTATTTGGGGGAGAGGGGGGGGGGGGGGCGTTTGCCCTGAAATCATTTTTTATCAAGGACGTTCGTCTTGAAATCTTATTTTGAAGGGCGTTCGCCTTGGAAATAGTTTTATGAGATAGGATGAACGAGGAATGTTGTCTTGGAACGATTATGCCTCCTCTCTTGCTTGGAGGGGCACGATTTGGACGTTCAAGACTTTTGGTTGTTGTCTTTGTCAGTTGTACTTGACAAGACTAGAAGGGACCTTTTAAGCAAAGAACTTCTTCAAGTTCTGTATGTTCCAGGGAAGCGGTAATTCTCTATCCTCCATATCTGCCATCCTGTAAGCTCCATGCCCGATCACCTTGGTTATCTTATACGGACCTTCCCATCTTGGTTCTAGCTTCTGGATAGATTTCAGGGTGTCAACCCTCCGAAGCACCAAGTCACCCACTTGGAGGTTGCACGGCCTCACTCCCCGATTGTATGATCTTGCCATCATGCTTTTGTATCGTTCCATTCTTAGGAGTGCATTATCTCGAGCCTCTTCGATCATGTCTAGGTTCTCTCTCATCAAGTATTCGTTCCTGCCTGCATCGTATGCTTGTATCCGGTGCGTTTCAACTCCTATCTCGGCAGGGATCACGGCTTCTGCACCGTATACCAAATTAAATGGTGTTTCCCCAGTTGTGCTGCTTGGAGTGGTCCTTTGAGCCCACAGGACAGAAGGGAGTTGCTTCGCCCACAGACCTCGGGCTTGTTCCACTCTGGTTTTAATCCCTTGAAGGATGACTCGATTCATGACCTCTACTTGTCCGTTTGCTTGTGAATGCGAAATTGAGGCGAAGCATTACTCGATTTTCCAGGTTAGGCAGAAATTTCGTACCTTGGATCCTTTGAGTTGCGTACTGTTGTCGGAGACTAGCATTCTTGGTACTCCATAACGACATATTATGTTCTTCCACAGGAACGCGATGACGGCCTCCTCGGTTATTCTTCCTACTGCCTCAGCTTCCACCCATTTGGTGAAGTAATCTACTGCCACGATTAAGAATTTCAGCCTGGGCGGGGCGACAGGTAACGGGCCTACTATATCGATCCCCCATCTGGCAAAAGGACACGACATTTGCATGATGGTCAATGGCTCAGCCGGTTGATGAATCAGAGGTGCGTGCTTCTGACATTGCTCGCACCTTAGTACGAAAGTCTTGGCATCAGCTTTGACAGTCGGCCAGAAGTAGCCAGCCCTTAGGGTCTTCCTGGCTAGTGTCATCCATCCTGAGTGGCATCCTCCTACCCCTTCGTGTATCTCCTGCAGCATCTGGTATCCTTCCTTTTGAGATAGACATCGTAGCAACGACAGTGTAAAGGACTTCTTGTACAGGCTTCCTCGGATCAGGAGATATTTAGAGGCTTTATTACGGATGCGCATTGCATCCTTGCGATCAGTAGGTAGCTCTTGTCCCAACAGGAAATATGTTATTTCCTTTCTCCAATCACTTTGCAAGCTCAGAGCGAGAACTTCTTCTTCCTCCGGGCATGCTCTCGGAAAGGTTAGGATTGTGATCCTTCTCGTGTGACACCCTTCCACGGAGGTCGCCAGCTTTGCTAGGTAATCTGTTTTTCGGGTTTCTTCTCTTGGGATCTGAGTTATCTGGAAACTCAAGAATTCCTTCTTTATTTTCTCTATCTTTTTTAGGTACTTGATCATCCTCTCGTCCTTAGCCTCGTATTGGCCTGCTACTTGGCATGCTACCAACTGGGAGTCCGAGTATACGATTAGGCTTCTAGCTCCGGCTTCCAAGGATAATTTCATTTCAGCAATCAATGCTCGTACTCTGCTTCCATGTTCGAAGCTTTGAATTCAAATTGGATTGCAAACTCGAACTCGTCGCCTTCTGGGCTGGTTAGCAACACTCCCGCTCCGCATCTTGACTGAGTGGATGACCCATCAACATGTAAGAGCCAGGGGTGTCCTTCCTCTGCCGGAGGTATGGCCATTTCAGAGATGAAGTCTGCTAATGTTTGTGCTTTAATAGCGGTTCTCGGGGAGTACGAGATGTTAAATTCTCCTAACTCCATCACCCATTTGATTAGCCTTTCCGAAACTTCTGGTTTTCCCAATATTTGATTGAGTGGATGGTTCTTCCTTACTACAATTTGGTGCGACAAGAAGTACGGTCTTAGCCTGCGGGCTGCTACCATTAATGCTAGCGCCACCTTTTCAACTTCTGAGTACCTTTGCTCCGCGCCTTGAAGGACCTTACTGACATAATAAATCGACTTCTGATCACTTCCTTCTTCTCTCAGGAGCACCGCGCTGATGGCTTGCTGTGTCACAGATAGGTAGGTGTACAGCAGCTCTCCGAGAAGTGGTTTTACAAGCAACGACATTTTTGCTAGGTATCTCTTGAGCTCCTCAAAGGCGGCTTGACATTCCTGGTTCCATTCGAACTTACTGACCTTTCGTAGGACTTTGAAGAACGGGAGACTTCTGTGCGCAAGGCGGGATATGAAACGCCCTAGTGATGCGATCCTTCCTGTCAGCCTCTGCACTTCATTCGTGGTGGAGGGTGCCTTCATGTCTAGGATGGCTTGACTCTTTGTGGGATTGGCCTCGATCCCCTTCTTAGTCACCATGTACCCTAAGAACTTTCCTCCATTGACTCCAAATGAGCACTTGAGGGGGTTGAGCTTCATTCGGTAGTGTTGCAATACTTGGAATGCTTCAGCGAGGTCTCGTACGTGGTTTTCTGCCTTCTTGCTTTTCACCAACATGTCATCCACGTATACTTTCATATTACGGCCAATTTGGTTTTTGAACATCTTATCTACGAGTCGTTGGTAGGTGGCCCCCGTATTTTTCAACCCGAACGATATTACCACATAGCAGTACGTACCTGTCGAGGTAATGAAACTAACTCTCTTCTAGTCTTCGGGATCCAACTGGATTTGATGGTATCCTTGGGATGCATCCATCATGCTGAGTAACTCACATCCTGAAGTGGAATCCACTAACTGATCAATCCTTGGTAGTGGGTAGGAATCCTTCGGACAGGCCTTATTAAGATCCCTAAAATCGACACACGTTCGCCATTTGCCTTCTCCCTTGGGCACCAAGACTACATTTGACACCCATTCGGGAAATTGAATCTTGCGGATGTGTTTGGCCTCCAAGAGTTTCTCCACCTCCTGTTGTATGGTCTTGTCTTTTTCGGGTCCGAAGTCTCTCTTTCTTTGTTTCACCGGCCTGATGGAAGGATCGACATTTAATTTGTGCATCATAACTTCAGGATCGACTCCTAGCAGGTCATTAGGCGACTAAGAAAAGACATCAGCGTTCCTACGTAGAAACTCGACAAGAGGTTTGGCTACTTCTTCCGGCAGGTGGGATCCGATACGGGTGGTCCTGGTGGGGTCCCCCGGAAACAATTCCACCGTCAGTATCTCTACTGCTGGCTGTATTTTCATCAGGCTGATTTTGTTGCCATCCTCGTCATACTGTATGGCCTCCTTTAATTTCTCAATCCTTGCTTTCTTCGTATCGCGCTCCTTGCTTTCATGCTCCTCCTTCTTCTTTCCTTGTCCGATGGTTTTTACATAGCAATTCCTAGCTTCTTGTTGGCTTCCTTGGACCTCTCCGACTCCTCATTTCACGGGAAATTTGATCTTCATGTGGTAGGTAGACACCACTGCTAGGAAATCATTTAGGACAGGCTTTCCCATAATAACGTTGTAAGCTGATGGCTGCTTTACTACCAGGAAGCGAGTGAGTCTAGTCCTCCCCAAGTCGTTCGTTCCCAGGGTGAGAGGGAGAGTGATTATGCTGATGGGCCGGACTACCTCTCCTACGAAACCGTAAAGAACGGTGTCTACGGGTTCCAATTGAATGCTTCCTAATTCCATTTGCTTGTATGCTTCGTAAAAAAGGATGTCCACTGAACTCCCACTATCCACGAATATTCTGTCGACCTGGTAATTTGTTATCACGACTGAAATAACCAGAGCGTCACAGTGGGGGGGCGTGCACTCCTCTTAGGTCCTCGCATCCGAATTTTATGTCATGACCTTGGGGGTGATCTTCCACTCTCATTACGTTAGGGGCACTTGACCTCGCATCCCGTGCATGAGCCCTCCTAGCCCTTTGTGAATCTCCATCGGTGGGCCCCCCTGATATCATCCGAATTATTCCCTTGTATGCTGAATTGTCACCCTTTTTCGAGGAACTCTCAGGTTGGTCAGGTTCCGTCTTGGGCTACACCACGGTTGCTTGCTTTAGGTAGAGCTTCTTATCGTCTCTATATCTTTTATTGTTTGCCCTTCTAGTGTCCTCCCTGGCTTGATAGGTTAGTATCCTCGGTGAAGTCCTGCGGTCAGGGCGGCCACCTGTCCTCTAGTAGCCCTTTTCGTGATCCTGGCATATTAATTTGGTTAGGAATCCCTCTCGTACCAATCGCTCGATCTCATTATTTAGGTGGCGGCACTCGTCGGTCTCATGTCCATAATTGTTGTGAAACCGACAAAATTTGTCCGATGGAGGATTAGTAGGGCCTTTGTTCGCTCCTCGGGGACTGTTCAGAAGGTTGGTTCCCTCCACCTGCATGAGAATGTGGGACGACTTAGCTTTCATCGGAGTGTAGAAGTCGAATTTTGTCGGCCGAGGTGCTCGGACTTCGGGATGTTCCGCTATTCTAGGTCTTTTAGCGGGTGTCCCAGATGCTCTGTCATCCTTCCTATCTTGGCGTGCTACCTGCTGCTCGCGCTCCTTTCCCCACTCTGCCTCTTCCAGCTGGATGCACTTTCCTGCTCTGGACAGGAGGTCGTCATACCCCGTTGGTAGTTTTTTCACCTGGGACTTGAAGAAATCCCCTTGACGCAAACCTCGAGTTAGGATGTTGATTCGTGTTTCCTCCGATGTGGAAGGGACTTCTAAGCATGCTGTGATGAACCTATCCATGTAACTTCGCAATGACTCATGCTCTCCTTGGGTGATTCCGTACAGGGCCATTGTAGATCTCAAGTATTTTTTGCTACTTGTGAATTGATTTAGGAACATGGGTCGAAGACCTTCGAAAGAGTGGATAGACTCTGATGGTAGCTGACTAAACCACTGCTGGGCTGCCTTGGTGAGTGTCGTTAGGAATGCCCTGCACTTCACCCCGTCAGCGTATCCATGTAGTAGCGACATGTTTTCGAATTCTATCATATGCTGCTCAGGATCGCCTGTTCCATCATATTTAGATAGGTCGGCTCTCCTAAAGTTCGCCGGGAGTTCTTCGGCCAGGATGGGTGCAGCAAACGGTAAACCTCTTCTAGGGGCGGGCGGTCTACCGGCAACCCTCTGTCTGACTTCCTGGATTTCTTGCTGCAATCTAACAGCCCCTTCAGGAGGATCATCGGCTCTTGTCCTTGCTTCCTGATGCAGGTTGGTATTGAGGACTTTGACGTCTATCTGAGGGTTGATTTGAGTTCCCCTTGGTCGGTCCACGCCAATTTGAACGGGTCTAGGTGGCATGAACACTTCTGGTTGCACTCCAGTCCCAGTATTAATTGGGGGCATCTCCCATGCAGGGGGTTGTGGGACACCTCGATGAGGGACTTCCTCTTAAACGTGGGAAGGCTGGCTTTCTCGCAGTGGTCCACCTCCGGCTGTCTGAGGTCATCCTGGCGCGATTACCTCTCTCACCGCCTCCAGGACTTCATCTCGTACGGAGGCACGGACCACCTCGGCTATCCTCTGATTTAGCTCATCCCAAGGTAGCCGCGTTCCTCCTGTGGATGTTCTTCCGGTATTGGCAGCAGCGTTCCTAGGGAATGAGGAGGTCTCCCGCATGTTGGTGACCGGCCCAGGAGCAGAGAACTGTAGTCCTGCACTCGTAGTGGAGGGTGCCGGAAAGCTAGGATGGCCAGCGACTGACGCTCCTAGGGGCTGAGTGTCGGTCATTCCGCTTCCTACAGGATGGATCATCCTAGCCAACTCGGTCGCTCTTGCAATCGGTTGCTCAGTGGATCTGGTTACAGGAGTATTCTCCGGGGTAGGCGTGATTCCTGTGATTCCTACGCTTGTGGAAGCTTCAGTGTTGTTTCCTCCTCCGAGTGCTTGGATGGTACTTGCAGGGATAGGACGGAGGATTCCTCCGGTAGCAGATTCGGTGTTGCTAGATGTCGAGTTCGCCATGTAAAGTCCGGATCTAACTTTCTCACATTTATAGCTCAAGTTTCCCACAGACAGCGCCAGATGATGCGTCTCAAAATTCACACCACCCTACTTGTATGGGACTTCTGAACTATAAATGTTAGAGAGAAATAAACCTGCAAAACAATGGTTAACGAAGAAAATAGTCTACGAAAATAGAGATTAATATGCACGTAATGAGATAACAGTATTAATAAGCATATTTCATAACGTGATACCCTTGATACAATTACCTCCCCTATTTAAACATATCTCTAGGGTTTTTACTAAACTAGGATTCCTCTTCCCTATTTTTTGGGGTTGTTAGCAGTTGTTGAGAGAAAAATGGGAGGGATTCTCTTTCCCATTCCGTTACAGCCAAATAGCAATTTGAATCCATGGGAACGTGGAGAAAACAGCTCCTATCGTGCAAAACTGATAGGCCGAGATTTGCTAGGTTTCTCTTGACCATTAGCGGACCGATCCTTTTTCTCTTCCAAGATTGGGCCTTTCCTTAAGAGTGGACTGAAGCCCAAAGGGGGTAAAAATATGATGCATCACAAATGCAAAGATTGGATGGCGGTTTGTAATTATGAAAGTTTGTTGTGATGATAAATTATAAAAATGCACAAAGCTCGGATGGCAAAAAATCTTTTTTCGTATTTAAAATGATAATTTGGACTACCGAATTATCGACATATAACTCTGAAGTTTATCGGTGATACAATAAATTAATCATCCTTTACAAAATAGTGCTAATAACACATTAAACCAAGAATTTATTATTACTTATTAATCTGTACGTTCTTAAATTAGTTAGTATTTCATGTTATTTTATTATAATATTGCTGAAAATTACGAAGTATATAATCTAACACTACTCCCAATCCTAAAAGAAGTAAATGTATTTTACTCCTGAGCATGATGATCGCTGGCTTTGAATCTTTTGTCTCAGTTTTAATTTGTATTTTATTTTTTATTTTGCACATATACTACATATATAAATAAATTGTTAGTATTAGGAGAGAGAAACAATTGTAACATTCAACAAAATTAAAACCACCAAGTGGTGTAACTTAGCGGTTCGGCGCTATGCTACCTTAACCAGAGATCTCGAGTTCGAGTCCCTGGGAACGCAGCTACCATTGGTAGGGAGAGCTTTACACCCTAAGTGGTCCGTCCCGGCTCGACCCATGGAAATTGGCTATAGAACCAAAAAAATTCAACAAAATTAAAAAGATTTATGATTTAATCTCAATTATCTATTAATACATTTCACATGCATAAATCGATGAAACAAGAGATGAGATATATAATTAAAATAGAAAATCTAAAGATATGGTTGATGGTTGTTCCTAACTAGCTAAATTTTTTTGTCGTTCGATGCCGTTAACGTAAACTAATAAGTTGTGTATTCTCTCTTAGAAACAATGAAGACTGTGTAGTTGAATATATATAGGATAGACTTAGTCATTCTTAATCAAATTTCAGAGGTACAATGTGTTTGAGTATAGAATGATTATAAATCTTTTAGTCAATTATCCTACCTTTTGAGATGCCTTGTAATTTAACGAAAGAATTAGTTATTTAAGTGGACAATAAATATTTTGGTTTAGAAATTAAAGAAGAGAACTTCCGGGACCTATTTGATACCACTTATTCGATATTAAATAGCAAGTCATAAAATCATTGAAGTGTTAATCTTTAATCGCTAAAATATGTTAGCCTACAGGAATTGATTCAAGTGGTTAATGAGCTCATGGATGTGTGTGAGTTAAAAAAAAAAAAAAAATGCTCAAGTAAATTATTACTTGAGTGCATGGTAATAATTTACTTCTGCAAGACTGCAACTACAGTAGTCGTCCGGTATATTTCACCTTTTGCGTTTAATTTTCGTAAATGAAGCTTCAACTAGCCATCCTTATAATTTTATATTAATTTAAAACCCATCTTAGATATGAGTACTTATCATCAGTGCATTTAGTATTTAATATTAATATCAGTTGTAAGGTAAGTATGACTTAATTAAATTTTGTTAACAGACCATTTCTCTCAAATTACATGTATATCATAATTTCGAAGCATATATATATCAGTTTTCATACTTGTAGACTCTTTTCTTTAAGCGTGAACGTCGCTAAACATGTGACAATTCTAAACATAACCATCCTAAAAATTTGACTTTCATGCATATATTTCACATATTTTGTTTCAATTTGTTGTCACCTAACCACGATGACCAAAAAATATAAAAAATGATACATAGTAAAAGTCACTATATACAACGTAAAAGATGTTATTTGTATGAAACTAATAATATCAAACTAAACCACATATAATTACCGTACCACAAATAAAACTAATCATATTCAACTACCATTACTGTCTAATTTTCCAATTCAAGCATCACAAAAAAAACAAGGGAAATTCTATCCTGAGCCAGTTGGTTCAGCCAAACTGGTTGAGAGAGCGAGTATTTTATACTTATTATGTGATTGATGGAAAATACGGAACTACATATAATCGCATTAAACCTAGCTAAAAGAACTATAGATGTTAGAATTCACATTAAACGTGTGCATGTATTCGTGGAATCTCGAAAACTAGAAGAGAGCCCAGTATTTATTAGTCCAAGAACCGACGCATGAAACACACACTAGGTGGCGCTATTTAACTGAATTTCTCGTACGATTCTAGTATAATCTAATGAAGTTCATAATTCATTTGATTGATAGATCAACTTCCATTTTCTTACACCTATTGACGTTATAATTGCGCCACTAATGTTCAACTTCCAACCACTAACCTATAACCAATCCATAATGGATGATCACCACAATTCCCCTCTATATAAACCCTTCACACTTCCCAGGATTTTCCCCACACACAAATACAAGCACAACAAATTATTATACATTCCAATTACATAATCAAGCACAACTTGATCACAGCAATGGCAGGAATGGTGAAGGCAATGTGCACGGTTCTGTTCACAGCGGCGCTGATCGCAGCTGTTGCACCACCGACGGAGGCGGCGATAGGATGCGGGCAGGTGACCTCGTATCTAAGCTCATGCATCCCTTACGTGACCGACAAAGGTCCACTGGGTGGTTGCTGCAACGGAGTTAAGGGACTTTACAACGCTGCGAAGACGACGCCGGATAAGCAAAGCGTCTGCGGTTGCCTGAAATCATTGGCTGGCTCATACTCAGGCGCAAACCTCGGCAAGGCTGCTGCGCTTCCCGGCCAGTGTGGTGTCAGCATTCCCTACAAGATCAGCCCTTCCACTGATTGCTCAAAGTACGTATATATCTCTAGTTTTAGCTTATATACGATGATATATATTATTAACTAACATCTGGGCAATAATGCAATTTTGGTTTGTTTGTTTTGCAATTTTATCCTCCCGGGAATTTTATTTTACAATTAAGTCTAATAAGTTTCAAAAGTTTGCCATTTTAGTTCTATTTTGGTTGGAAATTTTAATTTTGGTCGGAATCACATAAGTCACTATTAAAATCGGACCAACCAATTGCAGTGTCACGTGCGTGATTCCAAAATTAAATTTTCCGACAAAAATAAGATCAAGATTAATGCAATATTGTAAAATTTATCCAACCTAATTGTAAAACAAAACATGACAAAAATTTTCAAAATAAGCAACTTACAAGACCAAAAGTGCATTTTTGCCTAATTAAACATCTCTTTCTTGAATATCAATTGTTAAAAAGTGAAGAATACTTAATGAGTTAGATGTTCTTTTTATATAACAAAGGTATTTGTGTTTTTTCAGGGTGCAGTGATGTTGTTAACTCTTGTTATTTGGGCAGCAGGGATCGACATCTATATATACTTCATAAATAAATAAGTGATGTTGTGACCTTTCAGTAGGCTTGTATCAAATGCATGGACGGGATGTTTGTACAATCAGTACTTATGTTGTAGCAACATTTGCAGTAAATGAGAGCTACCTTTTGTATTTTCATCTCATTTGTCATGACCCAGGCCCGCTTTTCTCTTTTTTATTAAAATTAGAAAATACTCTGGAGTTGCACCATTTCTAATTAGTATTAAGAAGTGATTATGCAATGATATAATATAGTAGCATAATTCAACAAATTCAAATAAGATGATATGAGTAAGTACTTTAACTCGAACTTGACATAAATGGTAAGAGAGAGAGAAACCTATGTATGGAATTTCTACTCAAGAGTTGAGACTCCGTATCACTAAACTTCACATCTTTTATCTGTTGTTAAATTCAGTGTACCGGTGGGGATGTGCACCCCCTAATTTTTGCTGTAAGTGGAAAATTTTTTAGAATCTAAAACTTAAACAAAACTTCAACTTCATTAGTCCCCAAGTTTTGGCCTTTGAGTTCACGTTTGGTTTTTTTTTTTTTTTTTTTTTCAAGCCATCTTTCAGATCGATACGCTGCTCCAAATTCAAATTCTTGAGTGTTGTTGACAAAGTCAGCTTACAGCTTATCACCGGATTTAGACACTATCAGTATTGATATTGGTATTTGTATAGGTACAAACGTGGTATTATGTGTTAATATGTGAAAATACGTGCAAAAACATGTTAACATGTTTAAATGTATAACTTTTGATTAAAAAGTGATTAAATTTAAGTTAATATGTGAAAATATTTGTATAAATCTGTTCGCGTGTGTCATTACATATAGTAAGTTTCTAAATACCAATACCATTACCAATACCAATACCAATATCAATACCATGTTTGTACCAATACCAATACGAAAATTAATACCATGTTTGTACCAATACCAATGCATTAAGTAATTCATTTATTGCACCTATTCGAACGTCCCATCATACTGTTCATTAGCTTCCTCAAGCACCTTATTTGTCTTGAGTGTCGGAGAACCAAAGTAGGGCAATTTCGCTAGTCTCCAACAATTGACCTTTGAGCTGACGTTTGCTCTCTCTTTTTTTTCCTTTTTTTTTTTCCAGCCATCTTTCAGATCGATAAGCTACGCGCCAAATACAAATTCTTGAATGTTGGTGACAAAGTCATCTTGCAGCTCATCACACTGGATTTAGACACCATCAGTATTGATATTGGTATTTGTATAGGTATAAACGTGGGATTGTATGTTAGTATGTGAAAATACGTGCAAAAATGTGTTAACATGTTTATAAATGTGTGAACTTTTGAGTAAAAAAAATTGTTTAAATTTATGTTTGATGAGTACTCGCCGAATCTATCTACTTCTCTCTTCTTTTCTCTCGTATTTTTATGTTATCCTTCATAGCGACCTAAGTTCCTCTTTATATAGAGCCGGAGTCCTATTAGGGTTTACTACTTCTCCGATTCCTCATTAGATTCTATCTTATCGTTTCATCTTCTTTCGTCCCTATCCCTAAGACTCCTTTTCGTCTCCATCACGTCACCTATGTCATTTATAACTACCTGAGTGTCTTTCCCTTAGCGGAGTCTGAGGAGCGAACTTATCAAGCGAGCTCTCCATACAGCTCGCTATACTCTATATTCGTAGGACCCCGATGAGTGAGCTTATACGGGGAGCTCCCAAACACAGCTCGTTGTATGCGAGCTCTCCCAATATTATCTCTTGCGAGGCTGGCCACGTGTCCTAGGTGGGTAGGGCCCCATCACTACTCCCCCCCCTAAGTCCGGGAAAGGTATCCGTGCCTAGCCCGGATTTAATTTAATTGTGGCCAGCCAGTTATCCAGGTAAGGGTGATTCAGGGAAAAAAATGACATAAGGCGAAAGCGAAATAGAGAAATGCAAACATGGCATTCTTAGTTGTGAGACCTATGCCTATCGTATCATTCTAAAAAAAAAGTCCCCATTTTTGCCCAACGTAGGAGGGAGAGAAAACAACTCAAGGAAATAGAGGAAATACTAACAAAAACCATTGGCGTAGAGTCATTCATACAAAAACGAACCAACACAAGCATCCCCTGAAAGGCAGTCGATATCAGTAGGAAGAAGTAAATCAACGAATTCCATGATATTGTGCAAAATAGAGTCACTATGGTCATGTCAACAAACAGCTTTCAAGCATCCATATGACTAAGTCACCCCTGATCACCTAGGACGACATCCATCCCAATTCGAGTATTCAAAATACACCATAAATTCCCCTGACTTCTTTATTGACAAACAACTCGCAATACACAGAAATAAGAATATCCCGGTCAACCAAGAGATGACAAAGACGCCCTGATCACTACCACCCGGCCATGGCGCGTATATCGCCTATGCTCAAGCGAGCATCCAGCTCGCCGCCAGTCCACACCCCGTCCGCGAGTCCGACAGCTCGCGCAGCAGCCCTCAGCTGAATAGCGAGCAAAACCCAATTTTGCTGCGAGCAGCAGAAGCTCGCCCTTGTCCCTAAAATATTCGCCAATTGAAGCAAGTCACGCAGCTCGCCAACCACGTTATGAAGTCTCCCCAAGGCTATGGTGTGCGAGCTGGGGCCAAGACACGGAACTCAGACAGCTCGCCCCGAATTCCGAAAAAATTTTAGACGGATCTCGGCCGGCTGACACCTTGCAAAGCAAATTACTGGCTCATAACAAATTCCCCCGAAAAATTGAGGAGCGGGAATTCAAATTTTGAAATAACCAAATGATAGATTTCCCCCATAAATCCTCCCTATAAACGTGACTGCACACACACTTTATTAGGGAAAACCATCATTCCAAATTACAGAATTGATAACCAAATCTCACACAAAACCAACCCTTTCTTTCCTCTTCAAAGCAGGCCATCTATTCATATCATTGGAGTATCTGTGTTTGGAATCGGCACCATGGATGAAGCGAACGCGACGAAAACAGGTAATCCATCTCTATCCGCCTCAGTTATAAATAACATCTAGATAGTGAATCCCCATGGCTTCCTCATCGTCCCCTAACACCGGGGAGATCTCACCGGAATCTTGCCTCCTATTCACCAATGTCGACGGTCTGCAATCGATCGACACTAACCCACTTGAAAATCGTGTTCGTATGTTGTGTCAAATCCCACCTTCTTGTGAGCTAGTATTCCCTAAACGTGAAGCCAAATTTCATGAACCCCCTACAGACGGTTACCTCGCCTTTTTTTACGATCAACTAGTGGCTGGGCTTCGCTTTCCCATTAATCCCACCTTAGCACAAATAAGCTCTCGGTATGAAATCCCCTTGAACCAATTTCACCCAAATTCCGTTAGATTTTTACTTGGATTCATAGCAGCGTGTCGTCATCGTGAAATCGAGCCCACGGTAGAGTTGTTTGATGCCATTTTCCAAATAAAATTGCAATTAGAGGTGTTTTATATAGCCGCTCGTAAAAAGCCATCCATAGTAGATATTGGTTCATTTCACAACAACCATTGGACACGCGATTTCTTGTATATTAAGTGTCAAAAGCCCTGGGAGTTCCCTTCTAAACCGGTCTTTGCCAACCCTCACAAAGTCATAACCAATCCTCACATTCGAGAAAGTATATATGAACGAGAGCTCGCTATTCTTAGGGCTAGTCGATTCACCTTTGCATCCTTATATCATCCTAGTGCCTTTGCACAGTATCAACTCAGCCGTGACGCCGGATGACTTCTAATTCCTCTAGGTGAGCTTTGCCATTATTAATTAAAATAACACCCAAGCATATATAAACCTTCTTAACTGAATTCATGTTCCTTTATGCAGAAGAATCGCAGCTATCTGATGCTCGGAAATTGATTTTGGCACAAAATCGTGCTGCGAGGCCATTTCAGGGAAAGAAGCATAAGACCGCATCCAACATGGCGAGCTCGTCCTCGGAAACTTTAGCTCCCGAGCAGAGCATCCCGAATGCGAACTCCAAGGAGACCTTATTGGCAAGCGATGAAATGGATGTCGTTGACACCACTAACGCAGCCGTTGGAGATGGTAGCACTTCGGTGGAGCCCGCGTCTGGCCGCGAGCATTCTACGCAGCCAGTAATGAGCTCGTTGCTCGCGAGTCCCCGCCTTCCAGACACAGATTCTATCTGGGCGAGTAACAGCGAGGAACAAAGCAGAGAGTGTCTTCGTAAATGTGTTACGTCTCGCGATCAAATGGTGATGAACAACATGTCAACCCGTAGTAAGGCCAATTCTTTCATCAAATTAGCGTCCAAGGCAATACACTAGCCGTATCCTTATCCTAGTTTTGTCAGTCGTATCTTTGCCGGATTATTGAATTTCTCGACGTGTATGGAAAATATAGATAGCAGTTCTGAGCAATGGCATTGTGGATGATCTCCTTGGAAGCACCGAATTACATCAGCGAATCTCGCAGCTGGAGAACCAATTGCAGGAGAAAAATACTACGCTATCAGCTGTAAGGGACGCAAATCAGGCCTGGCAAAGAAGGGTTATTGAATTGGAAGCTGAAATTCTTGCAAGTAGAATTCGAGATAAAGATTTGGAGGAACAAAAGTAACTTCTTGTGCAAGAACGGGATCACGCGTTACAAGAGGTATCCAAGCTGAAAGAGGCAATGCAAGGTCGTGATCTAGAGAATAAAAATGCCCAGGATGAGCTGACGAAGATGGCAACCGAGGCGCTCGCGTATTATCATCAAGGTTTTGTTATATGTCGCTCCCAAGTGGAGACGGCGCTAACAGCTGGGCATCTGTTGACTCCCGCGAATCTGCCGGAGTTCTTGAGTCGCGACGAAGGCTTGGAAAATCTCCCGGATCCCGTGATCATGCCACCCAACACTCCAACCTCTCCTGAAGACCTTGCGGGCGACGCTGAGCTCGCCGCGCCGCGCGAAGATGGCACTTAGGCCATAGTAACTTTTGTTTAACGTGAATCAAGAAGTCGGTTGCCGGAAATGTAACTTTTCTTCATTATGCCGTATGTGACTGCTTAATTAGTAAGACTATATCACTCGGGCAAAGACAATTTCAAATCATTCTAAGAATTCTTCGAGAAATGAATTTACGTTTGTATGTCAATTCATGTCATGATTAATATCGAAATCCTCTAGCATCTGTGTGATAGATCTAATTATATCTGTATTATCTTATGGTGCAAACAAATGTCATAAACCAAAATCACTTATCTTTCGAAGTTATCATGCTGAATTGGATGAGAGCTCTCATAACGGATACCTCCTCATGCGTATTGGATGTTACTAAGTAGAGATGGCTGAAAATTCACCATCTTGGAACAACCGTCATATGCCCTTGCTTAATGTTCTTATCAATTGCAAATCACAACTCAACCAATGCAATCTTGTAAAATAAGTTGATGGTCTATTGCAAGGTTAGAAAGAAACAGAATGAGCTAATGTTCTGTTGTTCGTGGAAACGAAAAGCTAAAAACACCTCCATGTCGCACCACTACTAAGTAATCTCGCTAATAACAAAGGTTAAAGTCGAAGTGTTCGATAACTCAAAGCACAATCCAGCAGGTAGAGGGGAGTAGAATAGCTCGCCGCATTCCATAATTCCCGTTCTCCTCCAATCATCGCGAGACCTTGCACCAGTGGCGAGCTACATCAGGTGAGTGAGTGCGAGCAGAACAGCTCGTCACCCCTCCAGTCCTCTCAGCTCGCCAAAAAGTGGTGAGTAAAACTGCTCGTTCTACACTCCCAACTGAGGGTGAGTAGTCTGAAACCAATTCTAAACAAAATGGAAAGCAAAGGGCGCACCCTGTTTTCTGCCAACGAATAAAATAATCACAAACTTCTCGCTTTTGGGTAGCTGCCGAACACAGTTTGGATAGAAAATATACTAAATTCGCCACTAACAAGTGCATTATTGGAAGCACAGAGCTAGCAAAGATGTTGCTCGTCAATAGGTTGCTCGTCAAACTGTGGTGCTGAATCATCAGCTCCTTCGCCCATCGACTGGCAAGCGCATACCACTGATTTAAAATGTTCCGTTGATACAACAAAGTGGCTGCTCGCCCACCAGCTCGTTGGTCGCTACGCCTTATCCCAACGGCCAAACACCGGACTATTAGATCACTCTGCTCGTGGTTTTTTTTTTTTTTTTTGCCACGAACCAAGAAACAGTCTAACTTCTTTGGGCTAAACTCTATTGGCAAATTGTTCTAATGGGACTTGTTTACCGTGCTATGTCCCACCGTGTATCAAGACAAATCGTCCTTATTTACCTCTTTTGAATCATAAACTAAGTATTTGTGATATCCAAAGCTTCTGTTATCATTGAGATCATGTTTTTGTTATCTTTTTCGGCTACCGCCACCTGAATTGCATCAGGATTTCCCAATCACACGAGCTGGTGATTGCCCGTTCGCTACAGGATTTTTTCAAACAAAATCATATGCAAAAGGATATCATCTTATAGCCATAGCTGGTAAAGTTACAAAATGATAATCATTATTGAAAGGAAAAGTAAACTGACTGACAATCATTAGAAAATTAAACTGCTACTAACTAATCCGCGTTGTGTTGCCTCGTGAAAAACCTTGCAAAGGGAAAACCTCATGGGAAAAAAGCCTTAACAAGGAAAAGAGTGCAACCGCGATGTGTCCTTAAACGTAATATTTCTTCAAGTGTCGGGCGTTCCATGCCCGTGGCAATTCTGTTCGCTCTCCATCAGCGTCTTCTACTGCAATTTTATATGCTTCCCTCATTAATACCCTTGTGACAACATATGGTCCATCCCATGCTCGGTCCAGTTTGCCTACTCCTCCAGAGACTTCTGCTCGCTTGAGTACCAAATCCCCTAGCTCAAACTCCCGTGGTCGAACTGTCTTATCAAAAGTTGCTCTAATTTTCGCTTTATAGCGAGCTTCGCGAAGATGTGCGAGCTCTCTATGTTCCTCAATGAGATCCAATGAATCCGCCAGTAAACGTTCATTCTCCTCAGGGTTGTATGTGTCTATCCTGTGCGAGTTACCCATAATATCTATTGGTATCACTGCTTCCGTTCCGTATACCATGCTAAACGGTGACTTTCCAGAAGCTCGTCGCGGGGATGTCCGATATGCCCACAGGACATGTAGTAGCTCGTCTGCCCATTTTCCCCCGTGTTTCTCTAATCTGGCCTTTATTCCACGTATGATTGTTCGATTTGTCACTTACACTTGGCCATTTGTCTGTGGATGTGCTACCGAAGCTGGGTTCTGGTGGATCTCGCGTTCCTCACACCAAGCCCGAACCTTGTTACCTACAAACTGCGTGCCATTATCAGATACTAGTATCCTGGGAATGCCAAAACGACTGCAAATATTTTTCCATAAGAATTTAATAACATCGTTTTCAGTAATCCGAGCCAAAGCTTCCGCCTCGACCCATTTTGTAAAATAGTCGATGGCCACGATGACGAAACGTTTCTGGCTTGATGACCTTGGCATGGGTCCAACTAAATCAATACCCCACATTGCGAACGGACACGGCGAACTCATCGTGTGCATGTAAGCGGGTGGTTGTCGTACTGCTGATCCATGAACTTGACAGGAGTGGTATGATTTCACAAATTCCAAAGCATCTGTTCGCATAGAGGGCCAATAGTACCCTGCTCGCAGAGCTTTGCTGGCCAAAATCCTTCCTCCTTCATGGCCACCACAGCTTCCTTCATGAATTTCTCGTATGATATCTTGACCCTCTCGCTGCATTACATATTTCAACCATATCTTCGAATATCCCTTCTTATATAATTTCCCATTCAGCTCGCCATACCGAGCCGCCTGCTTAATCGTAAGTCCCGTATTTGACTTGCCTGCTAAGAAGGCCAAGTATGGTGTCCGCCAATCTTCGTCACTTGTGATCGCTGTAATTAATTCCCCCTCATACTCTCGTATATCCAGGACAGTTATCTTTTTAATAAGACAATCCCCCAAGGAGCTTGCGAGCTTGGCCAGGGCATCTGCCTTCCCATTCTGTTCGCGATCTATTCTGTCTAGACAGAAATCTGATAGTTGTTCCCGCAATTTGTGGACCTGTGCTACATACGCCTTCATACGTTCATCTCTGACCTCGTACTCGCCATTAACCTGATTGACTATCAACTTTGAATCCGATAATGCACGGATTCGGTGAGCTCCAGCTCCCATTGCCGTTTTCATACCTGCTATGAGTGCCTCGTATTCGGCTTCATTGTTTGATGCCGGAAAGTTAATTTTCATTGCGAATTCCATGTCGTCGGCGTCCGGTGGTTGTAGCACTATTCCTGCCCCACTGCCACCAGGACCTGATGATCCGTCCACCCATAACGTCCACCAGTTGACTTCCTCTGCTCGATCTGTGAACTCGATCACAAAATCGGCCAATGCTTGTCTTTTGATAGCTCGTCTTGGTTCATAAATAATATCATACTCGCTCAGCTCGATTACCCACTTAACAAGACGACCCGAATATTCTGCCTGAGTCAAGACCTGTTTCAGCTGAGTGTCAGTACGGACTATAATGGTGTGTGATAAGAAATACAGTCGCAGACGGCGAGCTGCGATTACGAGTGCGAGTGCCCCTTTTTCAAGCTCGGTGTATCTAGCTTCTGTATCTGTTAAAACCTTGCTAACGTAATATACTGGCTTCTGCTCGCCACCAACCTCCGTAACTAGAACTGAACTAACTGCCCCTTTATCGACGGCTAGGTATAATATCAGTGGTTCGGTCTCCTCTGGTTTTGTCAAGAGGGGCAACCGTGTGAGGTGTTCTTTGAGTTCCCAAAAAGCCTCCTCTGCTTCATTATTCAATTCAAATCGCTTTTTCTTAAGTATTTTGAAGAACGGTCGCCCTCGTTCTGCCGATTTAGCCACGAATCTCCCAATGGCTGCTATTCTTCCTGCTAACCGTTGAACTTCATGTATGTTTCGTGGTGCTCTCATGTGAGTGATGGCCTCTATCTTTTCCGGGTTTGCCTCGATGCCGCGCTCCGTTACCAGGTATCCTAAGAATTTTCCCCCTTGTACACCGAATACACATTTCGAAGGGTTAAGCTTTAGTTTATGTTGTCGCAGTGTCCGGAATGTTTCTTCCAAGTCTTTGACATGCTCGTGTTTAAATTTGCTTTTTACTAGCATGTCGTCAACGTAAATCTCCATGTTTCTTCCGATCTGGGATTTGAAAATCTTGTCCACCATTCTTTGGTACGTGGCACCTGCATTCTTTAAACCAAATGGCATAACAATATAACAGCATGTACCAGAGGAGGTTATGAAACTTACTTTATTCCAATCTTCTCGGGCTAATGGTATTTGGTGGTACCCTTGAGATGCATCCATCATGCTTAACAGCTCGCAACCCGCTGTTGAATCCACGAGCTGATCAATCCTTGGCAATAGGTAAAAATCTTTCGGACATGCTTTATTCAAGTCTCTGAAATTGATGCATGCGCGCCACTTGCCCCCAGGCTTAGGTACGAGCACCACATTGGATAACCATTCAGGGAACTGGATTTCTCTGATGTGTCCTGCTCGGAGTAATTTTTCAATCTCAGCTCGAATAATTGCATCCTTCTCGGGCCCGAAATGCCGTTTCTTCTGCTTTACTGGTCGTACCCCTTGTTTGACATTCAGGCGGTGCTCAGCAATGCTCCTATCCAGTCCTACCAAATCATGAGTATCGAAGGCGAACACATCCATATTTGCTCGTAGCATCGCTGCCAAGGTTTCCTGCATCTCCTCAGGGAGCTGCCTTCCGATCCTGGTTGTCTTGGTCGGATCCCCTGGCACCAACTCAATGGTCATCAACTCACCCTCTGGTTCCATAGGGTTTGTGTCTTCTGCCCGCTGTTTCATTCCACTAGGCTCGCCATCCGAGTTCGGATTAGTGAGCTCGTATTTCCGCTTCTCCTTTCTAATTGCTTCTACATAACACCTCCGCGCTGCGACCTGATCTCCCCGTACTTCTCCAACCTCATTCCCACCAGGATATTTTAATTTCAAATGGTAAGGTGAAGCGATGGCCTCAAATAACGTTAAAGCTGGTCGCCCTAGTATTGCATTGTACGAGGAAGGAGCATCAACCACCATGAATTTGACTTGTCTTGATTTCACATGATCCCCTCTTCCTAGAGCCATGGACAATGTGATTTGTCCGAGAGGTTCCACCATTTCACCTCCGAAACCATACAAAGCTGTGTTGACCGTCCCCAACTGTACTGTTCCAATATCCTTTTGCTGAAAGGCATTCAGGAACAGCACGTTCACCGAGCTACCTCCATCCACCAAAACTCTTGATACCTGGTGATGTGCAATTATTGTCGTGATAACGAGTGCATCATTATGGGGTCGTTGTACTCCGATCAAGTCCTCCGGACCAAAACGAATCTGCGGAGTATTGTCTAGGCGTACAAACAACATTTCCTCCTTATTCGTTATCCGGGTATATGCTTTCCTGGCTCGTTGCGAGTCTCCATCAGTAGGTCCTCCAACAATCATCTGAATTACCCCTCGAACCTGAGGCTCTTCTTGTTTCTCGTTCATCTCTGCTCGTCTTCTTCCATCTGTCTGTATATCCTTATTTCCTTCGGACTCAATCTTTTCCTCTACCAGTTTTGGTATTTTTCCTTCCCGCACCAGCCTCTCGATTTCGTCCTTCAGATGTCCACAACGATCTGTTTGGTGCCCGTATTCATTATGATATTCACAGAAAGTGTCTGACGGAGGCCGCTTTGGTGTTGGTGCTCGGGTCCGCGGCCACCGGAACCCTTCCAATTGTTTGATCGTTGTTAAGATAACATGTGGTGTTTTCTTTAAACTCGCGTATGAGTCATACTTTGCGAACTTGCGATTTCCTACTCCGCCTCTCTTGTTCAATTCTCTCGGTTGGAATGTCTCCTAAATTCCTCTCTTCCTGCTAACCTCTCCAATAGCCGTCTTTTTTGCTGCCAACGCCTCCTCTAAGTTTATGTATCTCCTAGCTCGCCTTAGTAGATCGTCAAAATCCGTCACCGGATCTAGTGATAATGATTGAAAAAACTCACCGCCTTGTAAACCTTGAGTGAAAGTACTCGCCTTGACTTCCTGTGACACAAAAGGTACATCCAAGGCTTCTCTGTTAAATCTCTGTACGTAAGCATGAAGTTGTTCTCCGACCCCTTGTTTTATTGTGAACAAACTAATCGCGTTCCTTTTATAGTGAAGTGAGCTAGCAAACTGGTTCGTGAATAATCTGCAGAAATCCTCGAAACCACTTATTACGTTCGGAGGTAATAATGAAAACCAACTACGAGCCGGCCCTTTGAGTGTTGTTACGAACACTCGACACTTGATCCTGTCCGACAGCTTATGTAACATTGCTACATGCTCGAATTCGCTTATATGTTCCGTAGGGTCTCCCGTTCCATCATAATCCGCCACCTGCACCGATCTAAAGTTATACGGGAGGTCTTCTTCTAAGACTTCTTCTGTGAATGCACTTCCTTTTTTCTTCTCCGGGATGGGGCCTTGCAAATTCTTCCTCATCTCCTCTATCATTTTTCCCATATCCTGCATCTGTTCTTCCCAGTTATTAGCCCCTCTATTAATTGGGCCTTTATTTCTTGATGTCGTCTGGATTGTTGTTTGATCGTCCTCCTCATAGTAGTCCTTGTCTTCAGAGCTGTCCTCCAGATCAATATGAGGTACCTCTGTTTGCTTTCCCTTGGCCGCGGTGTCGGCCTCATCTCCTACCGTTCTCCGCTGGCTCCTAGTATGGCTAGCTCCTGCCCGAGCTTCTCGCTTTTCAACGATCATCTCCACCAGGGCCCGGAGCTGATCCATCGTCATGTTAGCAGGCAGTACGGCTGGTGTCTGACTTTCCTCCCCCTGAACGTTTTTTTGTTTCATGCTCTCCGGGGTATCATAATCGACCTTTCCGCTACCACCATCTCCGCGATTGTTCGCCATTATTTGATCAATCTGGTCCAATACTTGGTTGATATGTTCCCTCGTCATCTTTCTGCAAAGAAGAAAATAAAATTCGACCAGTACTAAAAAGGGAACGAAGAAGTTTTTTCGTTCCCACAGACGGCGCCAATGATGAGTACTCGCCGAATCTATCTACTTCTCTCTTCTTTTCTCTCGTATTTTTGTGTTATCCTTCATAGCGACCTAAGTTCCTCTTTATATAGAGCCGGAGTCCTATTAGGGTTTACTACTTCTCCGATTCCTCATTAGATTCTATCTTATCATTTCATCTTCTTTCGTCCCTATCCCTAAGACTCCTTTTCGTCTCCATCACGTCACCTATGTCATTTATAACTACCTGAGTGTCTTTCCCTTAGCGGAGTCTGAGGAGCGAACTTATCAAGCGAGCTCTCCATACAGCTCGCTATACTCTATATTCGTAGGACCCCGATGAGCGAGCTTATACGGCGAGCTCCCAAACACAGCTCGTCGTATGCGAGCTCTCCCAATATTATCTCTTGCGAGGCTGGCCACGTGTCCTAGGTGGGTAGGGCCCCATCAATGTTAATATGTGAAAATATTTATATAAATCCGTTATCGTGTGACATTACCAATATTAAGTTTCTACCAATACCAATACCAAAATCAATACCAAGTTTTTACCAATAGCAATACCAAAACTAATATCATGTTTGTACCAATACCAATGCAGAAGGCAAGTCATTTATTGTACCCAATCGAGCTTCCCATCATACTGTTCGTTAGCTTCCTCAAGCACCTTATTTGTCTTGAGTATCGGAGAACCAAAGTAAGCGAATTCGCTAATACACAACTTTTATCCTTTAAGCTCACGTTTGCTCTTTTTTTTTTTCAACCATCTTCCAGATGGATACGCTACCCCAAATTCAAATTCTTGAGTGTTGGTGACAAAGTCAGCTTGCAGCTTATCACATCGAATTTAGACACTATCAGTATTGATACTGGTATTTGTATAGGTACAAACGTGATATTGTGTGTTTGTATGTGAAAATATATGCAAAAATGTGTTAACATGTTTTTGAGTTAAAAGTGTTTAAATTTATGTTAACATGTGAAATTATTTGTATAAATCCATTAGTGTGTCTCATTACCAAGATTAAGTTTCTACCAATACCAATACCAATATCAATACCAAGTTTGTACCAATACCAATACCAAAACTAATATCATGTAAGTAACAATACCAATGCATTAGGTAAATCATTTATTGAACCCGTTTGAACTTCCCGTCATCTTGTTCATTGGCTTCCTCAAGCACCTTATTTGTCTTGAGTGTCGAAATATCAAGGTCGCTAGTCCCCAAGTTTTGGCCTTTGAGCTCAAGTTTGCTCTTTTTTTTTTTCGAGCCATCTTTCAGATCGATACACTACCCCAAATTCAAATTCTTAAGTGTTGGTAACAAAGTCAGCTTACAACTCATCACACCAGATTTAGACACCGTCAGTATTGATATTGGTATTTGTATAGGTACAAACGTGGTATTGTGTAACATATGTGAAAATGTGTTAACATGTTTAAATGTGTGAACTTTTGGGTAAAAAGTGTTTAAATTTAAGTTATTATGTGACAATATTTGTATAAATCCGTTCATGTGTGCCATTACATATAGTAAGTTTCTATCAATACCAATACCATTACCCATACCAATACCAATACCAATATTAATACCAAGTTTGTACCAAACCTAATACCATGTTTGTATCAATACCAATGCATTAGGTAAGTCATTTATTGCACCCATTCAAGCTTCCCATCGTACTTTTCATTAGCTTCCTCAAGCACCTTATTTGTCATGAGTTTCGGAGCACCCACTACTAGAAAAACGCCCTATAGCAACGGATTTAGCAACGGATTTTGGCCCTATTAGCAACGGATTTCGACTTAGCAACGGATTTAGCAACGAAAATTTTCCGTTGCTATAACCCTCGTGGCTACTCTGTAGCAACGGAAATTAGCAACGAACTTATAGCAACGGATTTAGCAACGAATTACTACCCAAGGAAATTAGCAATGGTTTTAGCAACGATTTTTTTAGCAACAGATTTAGCAACGGATTTTCCGTTGCAAACCAACCAATAATTAATTAATTTCTGCCTTTTTGCAACGGAATTTTCGTTGCAAAATCCGTCGCAAAAACTAATAATTCAAATTAATAAATTAAAAATTCATTTGCGGGGCCCGGATCACCCCACCTAACCGAGCCGAGCCCCACACGAGCCCACACGAGACGAGCCCCAACCGAGCACGTGAGAGACGAGCCCAACCGAGCCCCACGCGAGCCAACACATTAATTCCACATATTTGGGTTGAGTACGAATTGAACCTGGACCTCATGTAAAGAAGGTTGCACCCCAAACTAGCTGGGCTAACTCAATTGATGTTATTGTTATGTAATTTTTTATATTTAACCACTATCAAATATTTATATACTAATTTAAATAATTAAATACTTGTTATCATATATTTTAAATAAAAATATTTTTAAATATATAATTATTTATATTATAATACATATTCCGTTAAAAATTTAAATATTTATTAATTAACTACATAGCTCAAGTTTTAGTTATGAGATAAAAATATAATGTATATCAACTTAAGTATAACTTTTTATGACATATAAAAAAAAGGATGAAAGTTTTACATAACTAAATAATTAGATTTAATTGGTTGTTGAATAAAGAACTTTTATATTATATGAAGTATTCACTTATACATTTGTATTATTTAACAATCGTAGTTGAATAACTTAATGAAGAATTATTTTGTTAATATGAAACATTTATATTTGAATTTGTAGAATTATATCTAAATATTGAAGAATTATTGTATTAAATTCTATATAAACCCCAAGCACGTATAATAATAATAATAATAATAATAATAATAATAATGTATATCAACTTAAGTATAAGTTTTTATGACATATAAAAAAAAATGAAAGTTTACATAATTAAATAATTAGATTTAGTTGGTAGTTGAATAAAGAACAAATTTTATGTCAATATGAAGTATTCACTTATACATCAGTAGAATAATATCTGCATTTTGAGAAACTATTGTATTATTTAGCAATTGTAGTTGAATAACTTAATATAAAGAATTTTTTTCTTAATATGAAACATTTATATTTGAATTTGTAGAATTATATCTAAATATTGAAGAATTATTGTGTTAAATTCTATATAAACCCCAAGCATGTATATACATGTATATATATAATAGTAATGTATATCAACTTAAGAGTTTCTATGACATATAAAAAAAGATGAAAGTTTACATAATTAAATAATTAGATTTAGTTGGTAGTTGAATAAAGAACTAATTTTATGTCAATATGAAGTATTAACTTATACATCTGTAGAACAATATCTGCATTTTGAGGAACTATTGTATTATTTAGCAATCGTAGTTGAATAACTTAATATAAAGAATTATTTTCTTAATATGAAACATTTATATTTGAATTTATAGAATTATATCTATACATTGAGGAATTATTGTGTTTCGCAGCCGTTAGATGTTAAATTAAGAAGTTTTCTTTTAATATAATGAATTTATATTAAAATTTGTAGAATTAAATCTAAATATTAAGAAATTATTGTATTATGCAACCGTTACATGTTAAATGAAAAACTTCTCTCTTAATATTGAAGTATTTATATGTGAATTTCGAGCGTTATATATGTGAATTTTAAGGAATTATTGTGTTATGCACATCTTTTAATGATTTATAATGTATATTATAAACACATATTATATATATGTGCATATATTACATATAAACATATAATATTAATTATTATTTAATATTTAAGATATAAGATATATATGTCTATATATTATATATATTGATATATAATATTTAATACATATATATATATATATATTATAAATATTATATATTTATATATAATATACATATTTATATAATATTATATGTATTATAGATTATATAATATTATATAATATATATACGATATATATAATATCAATATATTAAATATTATATAATATTATAGTAATAATAATATATAATATATAATATGTATTTTATACATGTATATATTATATAATAAATATATATATACATATATAAAAAAGGGAGAGCTTGGGATTGAACCCAGGACCTCATGAAAAAAAAAAAAAAAAGCATCCAACCAACTTGGATACAATCCAATGATTTTTTATTTGAACGAAATTTTATTTGACTTTTAAATATACTTAACGGTTCCGTCCAAAATTTAACGGTTTGGACAAAAAATGTAACAAAATGAAACCAAAAGGACTATTTTTGTCTAATTCTAAAAGAATGGGACCAAAATTGAAAACGTCGCAATCCTATGGGACCAAAAATGTAATTTACTCTATTTTTGATTATTCATTTATTTTTATTCCATATAGCAACGAAAAATCCGTTAATAAATTATAAATATTTTATTAATTTTTTTAATCATATGTTTATAGCAACGGATTTTCCGTTGCTAATTTTTTTTATATTTATTTATTTTTATTTCTTTATTTTCTTCCTTATAGCAATGAAAAATCCATTGCTAAATAGCAACGGATTTTCCGTTGCTAATATTTTAAATATTTGTTTATTTTTATTTCTTTTTTTTCTTCCATATAGCAATGAAAAATCCGTTGCTAAATTAGCAACGGATTTTTCGTTGCTAATATTTTTTATATTTATTTATTTTTATTATTTTTTTTTCTTTCATATAGCAACGGAAAATTCGTTGCTATTTAGCAACGGATTTTTCGTTGCAAATATTTATAAATATTATAATATTTTTTATTAGGTTTTTATTTTAATAGCAACGGAATTTCCGTCGCTATATATACCAATTTATTTATTTTTTGTATTATTTAATTTTAGCAACGAAAAATCCGTTGCTATTTTTTTTCATATGTAGCAACGGATTTAGCAACGAAAATTCCGTTGCTAAAGCATTTTGCCACGATTTTTTTTTTCGTTGCTATTTCCGTTGCTAAATAGCAACGAATAATTTCCGTTGCTAAATTTTCATTGCTATATGACAGATTTCTAGTAGTGACCAAAGTAGGGCAATTTCGCTAGTCCCCAACTTTTGGACTTTGAACTCACTTTTTTTTTTTTTTTTTTCCGGCCATCTTTCAGATCGATACGCTACCCCAAATACAAATTCTTGAGTGTTGGTGATAAAGTCAGCTTGCAGCTCATCACACCAGATTTAGGCACCATCAGTATTGATTTCGGTATTTGTATAAGTACAACCGTGTTTTTGTGTGACAGTATGTGAAAATACATGCAAAAACGTGTTAATATGTTTAAATGTGTGAACTTTATAGAATCAAATATTTGTTTCAAGGTTAGAGAGTTCCCTTGAAGGTTACTTTGAATGCTATCAAGATCCTTGCGATTGATTTGTGGAAGATTAAGCAACACAACAGTCATCCCACGATGATGCCCATAGCCATGCCGACTTGGAATCACCCAGGGGCAGGATGGTTGAAGTTAAATTGTGATGGCAACGTTCTTACTGAGAGTCGCTCTACAGCAGTGGGAGGGATTCTTAGAGGCGATAACGGTTATTGGGTTATGGGTTTCTCTACCAAACTTGGAGAGGTATCTATCACTGTAGCCGAATTGCTTGGCCTACGGTCAGGACTTGAATTAGCTTGGAAAAGTAGAATTCAGAAACTTGAGGTAGAGATTGATTCAGAGGTGGTCTTATAAATGATGCAGATATCGGCAACATTCACCTCTTGGGCAGCATTATTCTTGATTGTCGAATTCTTCTTCACAAGCCGTGAGAAGTTATAATTAAACATGTTTTAAAATATTTCAATTGTTGTACTGATAGTTTAGCTAAGTTGGATCATAAGCTTGATTGTAAGTTTATTTGTTAGGAACTTCCACCTGTGGAAGTTGAGAGCCTTGTTAACATGGAAGCCTGTAAAACTGCTTAGTTTTTTTTTTTTGGTCCGTTCTTCTTCGACCAAAAAAAAAAAAAAAAATTAACCACTTTCTCTTCAATCTAAAATTATTTTCTTTTTTATTTATTTGTTTCCACCATTCCCACAACGTATTATTTTTAAATTTATCTCTTTACTCTTTTTTTTTTTTCACACCTTATTTCAATTTTTTCTATTCTATTTCTTTTATCTTTTTTTCATATTTTTAAATTTATCTCTTTACTCTTTTTTTTTTCACACCTTATATCAATTTTTTCTATTCTATTTCTTTTATCTTAACTCTTATTTTATACTAATATTATATTATTTCATTATATTTTATTCATTTATTTATCATAAATTATAATTGTTCTAAAGATAATTACTAAATAAATATTAACATGAAGAATTCAATTTAATATATATTTAAATAATATTTTTTCTTTTACTTGCGCACGTAATGAATGTGCACGGTTACTAATGTTGGAAAACAGGAATCAGAAAGCAACGAAAATTTAAAAATTTTTCCAACAAAAGGATCTTGGACTCGCAATCGTGTATCCAAATTCGTAGAGATCAAGAAACTCACTTGGGTAGTAGCTTTCTTGACACGTTTTGAGCCGCCCTCAAACGCGCTTCACGCGGTAATGGCAACCCGTTCCTCGAAAGTCTCTTTCTATTTCAGAATCCATTGTAGGGATAACAATCCACACCAACCTAGATTCAAATCATGTTAGGGAAGTTCTTAACAATATAACATAAAGAAAGAAACATGAAACGAGAAAAGCATGATTGAAACTCCCTTCGAAAACCAGTTTTGCGAAAGTAGAAAACTGCCAGTCACAAAACCCTCGTGAAAAAATTCATCCTTCAGGATATGGACGAACGGTTTTCGCCATCTTCTTTAGTTCGATTTTTTCACTAGTTTCATGTTGGGTTCAGAATTGTTTCATCACCCCTTCTGATTGTTTTGCTTGATCCCCACTTTTTGGTAAAGCTCGAATCTTCAAAACTTCTAACTTGAAGCTCTCTAGAGATAGTCCACCAACTTGATCACAATCTAACTAGTAAGGGCATGTTTACTTCACATTTTAGGATGGGTATTGGGCTAGCAATGCAACCTAGTAAACATCATGTCCTTTAAATAACATATGGTTTACTTTTCTATTTCGGTTGGTGCTTTATTTACCTTAAAATTGGTTATTGTTTACTTCAGAAGTCACAAACTACTATATAAATGTAAAATTGTCCTAACTACCCTTAACTCATTTATTTACCATTATATTAATAGCTTATCAATTCATTTCTCAAGGGTTCTAAATGTAGAAATACACAATAAAGTACAAGAACAAATCGTAAAGGGGTTTTACTTTGATGTTTGAACTCGAAGTGAGCCTTTGTATGGAAAAAAAAAAAAAAAAGAAAAAACCCCTCCACCTAACAATGTCAATCAATTAAAATTATCAAAAAGAGTTTAAGACAAAATTATAATTTAATTGTCATTCATCACCTTATTTGGCATAAAAAATTCAACTCTAAAAATTTACAAACTTTGTCTGGAATAAGATGCATAGTATTATCAACCAACGTTAAATAAAGATTTCTTAAAATTTTGTCAAATAAACCTACAAAATAAAATTGATGTTAAGGAATATAAAATGTATGAATATTGAAAATAAAAATTATATGCGGCCATTTTAATACCAACTTGCAATTATTGTACATAAATAATTTTCTAATAATTGCTGAGAGAATAATAGTTTAAGTAAAATAAAATTGAATAACTAAAAAACAAATTGCACGGGATCGGATGCGGCTGCTCAATATATAAAAATTTAGCAATATTTATGAGATATGCGACTGCTCAAATTTATCTTATATTTTTTTATTTGATGCCTGATTGTTTTCTAAGCGAATTTTAATAAGAATTGATGTAGGGAAATAATGGAAATGGAAAAAGAGAGGTGAAATTTATCGTAATATCTTTCTCCACTTCCATTTCAATTTGTAGACTCCATCTACGTTTTCCTTTATGTATGCTTTACTCCCCAGATTTTTATTTTGGAATTCCAAAGAAATTAGATGTCTGAAGCAATCCTAATAGTTTTCGTGATTTGTGGTATTATGTATTAGGATAATTGTGCGGATTAATTGAGAACCATTTTCCTGAGGGAGGGAAACCCTGGAGCCAATATTCTGAAAATTTGTTATGGCTCCAAGTAGTGAAGTTTGGGAATTTTTTTTGAGATTCGGATGGCATACAAAGTAAATTTGAGCAACTTTTGGACCATATTGTATTTTGCTCCAATTATCAGGCTAGTGGTTTAGCTAAAACATAAAATTTGAATGGGATATGAACACCACTGATACACTACTGATTTAACGGGCTGGATGGTTTTGAGCGGGCCTTGACCCCATTAAAGTAAACAATGAAAACCACAGGTTAATATAAGTACCCTGCCATTAAATACCCATGTAAACGCCTCCTAAGGATGCTAGTTATCTAGTTAGTGTTTAGGCTTAACCAAGGGTTTATTTTATCTTGGAGAAAGGAAGGTGTTCAACACATGAACCAAAAGAATTGCCAAAATTAGCTCCATCAGGAGCTCGAGCTCTCCTATTTATAGAGAGGGGAGTGCCGAAATTCCTAGTCCTTTATGGGCTAGGATTTTGGTCTCTCTCTCTCTCTCTCCTATTACTTGATCATCAAGTAATTTGACTTTGACTTTGAATTCAAATTCAAATCAACTTTCAAGAGAGCTAAAAATATCCAAACTATTTTTGGATAATTTTATACTTTATTTATTTTAAATAAATAACTTATTTTATCTAATTAATTAATTCATAATTAATTAACTAGATTATTTTTCTCCAAAATAAGACTTTCTTTTTAATTCAAAATTAAACCAAAGTCTATTAAATAATTAACAAATTAATTATTTAATCACCAAAATAATTATTCACGTGTGGCACACGTGTCATAATGACACGTGTCCAGTCACGTGACCCACACGTGTGATTTCACACGTGTGGAACCCTCTAGGCCCGATTAACTCGTTTAATCATTTTCAAGCCTCAGCTCATGTAACCAAGTTGTTGTGTGTGACCCTCTAGGTTCTCAATTCAATTAGCAGTGACCCCAATTAATTAATTCACTAATTAATTAATCAGTCCACAGATTAAACAACCATAGTCTAGCAACAGGTGTTTAACCCCCAGCTGAATTGGAATGTTCGGATTCGACAGAACCTTTAAGTCATTGATTCATGTGAGATACAATCCTCCTACTTACTATCTCTCAACCAAGATCTAGGGCAAGGGAATAATCAGAACCCTAATAATCCGGTCTTAAAGCTAAGTGCATTTCATATACATTTGATCTCAATCCAAGAAACCCTTTTCTTGATGTCTTGATCTACTGCCTTGGCTAAGGACTCCATATGGCATATGAATGACTTACACAATAAGAGATCACCTTGCAAATGCAAGTGTAGGTCCTTTCTTGATTCTCATTCACTTTCATGAATCACTTGTGCAGCCCCAGCATAAGCTTTGAATCAGTTGTCTAAGGCGACACCCTTTAAAGCTTATACCTAAGACTACAGAGTTAACTCATAGAGTGACAAGGAACCTCAAGTCTTAAGGATCAATTAATCACATCAATGACTCGTGAGATATTTCCTAATCTGGAAGTTTCCATTTCCTGAAATAGAAACTTCCTTTCCCATTTAGGAATGTTCTCACACGGGGCACCTCAGTGAACTTACTTATTAACGTAAGCACCCTCATGTATCACGCACGTATCAACTATACACTTTGCACCTCAATGAAACAAGGCGGTCCTTCTTAAGGGCGTGATCCCACAAGCAAGCCTTAGAGGAATCAGGTTGACACTCCCACTGTCGGTAGGACTCATCGGCTTGGAGCATTTTACTAATCATGACTTATGTGATATAGGGCTCGTTTCATGAACCATTTCACCTAAATGGTAGAGTCCTAAAGTCATCAGGATTAGGGGAGTTCTCATACATGCACAGCTAAAGTAAACGCATACCAAACAAGAGCATATAAAGAAGTGTTTGCCTATGATATTAATCAATCGTATATTATTCAAAGATTGTCTGTGATACCAGGAAAGTCCCAAAACGGATTATGACTAATCGGCTTTCTAGGGAACTATTCCTAACAATCTCCCACTTGCCCGTAAAAGCCATTTAGGTACTCTAAGTCCCATCTTCTCAAGATGCACTTTGAGAGCCTATTGACTTTGGGCGTTTCCAAAGTGGATCTGCTATATTCTCTGCTGATGTGACCCTCTTGTTTACACATCTCTTAGGAAACACCTTTTCCTTATAAAGTGATTCGTAATCACGTGTTCAGTCTCTTGGTGAGGTCTTGGTTCTCTTACTTGAGCAACCATCCTTTATTATCGTACAATATGATAAAGGAGTTGTTTCATGCTAGGAACTTCATCTAACTAGTTAGATGGAGTTTCTTACCCAAACACTTAACTTAGCGTTATATAATACGACTAAGTTTTCAACTACGATAGTCGAGTTTTGCAATGTCCGTCCTTGGAACCCCTTTCCAACACATTGCATTACCATTCTGGTAGAAGTTGTATCCTTTCAATGATTTCATAATCATCTATGTTTGATGAATGGTTACATCAATTATCCTTCTAACAACAAGATCTTTTGGGCTCTGTAAACTAATACATATCCTCATATCTTCTCAAGTACTCTAAGGACACCCTTTACAGAAATCTAATGACCTTCTCTGAGGTCATATTAGATTCGGCCTACTACGCTTAGTGTTGCGCCATATCTAATTTAGTACATAACTTTTCATACATTATGCACCCTTTCACTTAAAGGGATTTTGGACATTCTAACTTTCTTAAAGTTATCTTAGGACACATACTCTTCAAAAGAGATGTTCCATTGTCCATAGTAAACTCCTTTTAGTATTATGGTTATGTACTCGTTTTGTGATAATCCTTTTATTCTCTCAGATCTATCTTCTATAGATCTGAATGTCAAGAATATAGGATAATCACTAAGATCTTTCATGTCAAATTGTTTCTTAAACAAGAATTGGTAACTTTCACGTTATCCTTGACATTCCTAATGAGAAGGACATCGTCTTCTAAAGAACCAAAATTGACTCTTACATCACTAACTTTCATATGTACACTTTAAGACTTATTCGACTTTCATCTGTGTCAAACGATTTGACTATCCTATGGAATCGAATTGTCTAACTCCTAGAAGCCTTTATCAATCCACAGATTGACTTTAGGGATTTGCATACCTTATGCATACTCCCACTGAATATGAGATTTATAGAAATACCTTATTTCAGTCTCTTTCAATCTCATATTGAACAAGATAGTTCTCATATTCATTTATCATATCTCATAGTCAGAATATGAGGATGTGGTAAACATAATCCAAATGGACTTTTGCATTTCAATCGTCAAGAAGGTTGTAATGCTTTCCATTTACTCGAAGCTCCACGAGCTTGATCCTATCAGGTGGATCAACCAAGGTCAAAACTTGGTTTGAGTATATGGAATCCATATTGGATTTCAAGGCTTGCTTACACTACTCAGATTCCAAATCTGACAGTGTCTCCTCTTAGCTATCTAGGAATACGTTCTAAACACGTCTTAAGAGAAGGGTTTCATACGTGTACATACTATAAAATTTGGCTAAGTTTTATCAGATGGGCTCGTTTCTTCTATATGTAGCGTGGATATTTATCCTCAAATTTCTTTGAGGTCTGCTTGCTTGCCTTTCTTCTTCTATAGGAACAATTCCTTAAGAAAGATACATTCCTTGAGATAAACAACCTTTGTCTAAGGGAATCGCAGAAATGATATCCAATATTGTTTGTATAAACTTGAACTCGTTTCAAACTTATCTCCCACTATCCTCTTCACTTAAAGAGAATTCTACTAAATTCTTAGATAAGAATAATTAGGGAATTTAATATGCCACATTGCATAGTGCAACTAAAGGACTGATTTTGGAAGGCACTAAATTCAAAATCTCGAACTGCATATTCTAGGTGTTTATTCCTAGAATGATTATAAGTCAGTAAAGCTCACTATGGAATGGACCATATCCTATTAGGTTTCATTCCCTCATTCGGAAACACTAAGGTGTTCTCGAATTAGTTTACTGAGAGATAATCCTTTTATCTCTAAGATGACTAAGGAATTAGTTGCTAAGATATTGGCTATCTCGATCATATCGATTTACCTATAACTTATGACTACTCCGGTTCCTAACCTCCTTTTGAAATTCTAAGAATTTCATATAAGTTTCGAATTTGTACTTCAACAAGTGCATTCATTCATAATGATTAAACTGACGATTGTATCTAGTGCTTACATTAAGCATCTTACACTCATCAGCATGGATCGAAATCCACTATAATTTTGGCACGTTCCACGTTTCACCTAAACCATGTTTCGGGAACGTTTCCCTTTAAGATAGGATTCATAGGAAGTTAACTCTCTAGGTTTATTTTCGTAAAATGATCCTAAGATGTCTAACTTGCTAATCCTTTTATGTCTGAACGTTCCAAAGTAATTCGAAGCTTTGTCATCTCACTTACTTTTGTTATCTCGTTGCATGTTCAGAACATTAGTGCTTTGAGTCTTTGCACAACAGATTATGCAGAATCAACTCAAGACTTGTGAATTCTATTCCTAGTAGAATTACTAAACGAGGTAACATTTCAGAGTACTCATACTCTGTGCAGTTCCCTTTCAAAGTCCTTATTTGCTACCATAGAAGCAAACGTACAATTTGATCTCTAGTGTCTTTTGGGCGCACCCCTTACATGCCCCTCCATTGGGCTCTTAGGGGTTTCTTCTTCTTTAGGCGTTCAAGCCTTTAACTTAGGGAGTTTAGAAGAAGAATTAACCATCTCAACCTTTTATTCCTTCTTAAGGATGCTTTCAACCATTATCAACTAAATGATTAACTATGCTACATTAGCATCATTCTAGTTGAGCATAAAGGGTTTGAATGATGGTGGAAGCAATATAAGCAATCAGTGCATTGAGAACTCTTTTCTCGGTTGATGATCGAGACCATAAGATCTTCAAATAAGATCTTTAGACCTTGTTCGTGTGCACTTGTTTCCTCATTTGGAATATTGAATAATTCCATAATGTTATACCTTGTAACATTTCTATGAGGTAGTTCAATTGCTCTTAAGTGGTTTGGAGAAATCCATTCACCTCAGATCGCTTCTCTTTTGGCTCGGGTCGAATTTTCACAATTGAAAAACTTTGCCCTTTAGAGAACGCCTTTCTCTATTCGGAATCTAAAACGAATTTTAGGGTCCGATGCCAATTAGAGTTAGTTAGGACTTAGTTAACTTGTTTGACTTAAGGATGGATACGAATGGGTTTGCATTTCATATTGTAGAGAATCACAGAACTACAACCTAAATGCTAAGCAGAGAACTAGGTGAGCATGCTGAATAATAACGATATACATAAGATAAGGTCTTTAATCTAATGTAGCTCCCACTGTTTTTCAAAGATCTATAATTCCCAAAGATCTAAGAGGAACACGTTTCCCAATGGGTACTAAGATCCTAAACATTTTACCTCGAACCCACGACTCGCGGACATTCTAAGTAAAATCCTAGGTAGGTACAACTTACCAATTCTAACACCTTTAGAACTCTTAGTAATTGTTTTTGCATCACCTATCTTTCAATATGGACCCACGACTCGTGCGACATCCATATTTACTTAGGCGTTAAGCTAGACCCATCAATCATAAGATCATGATCAAAACTTAGTTCGAACGACCCACGACTCGCGGACATCGCCCTTGCCAAAATTAACCACGAAATATTGATCATTTAAAATGATCAATCAGGTAACTAAGAACTAATAAGCTCCACTAGCTATCCTACGACTCGCGGACAATAACTAGCTTTACTTACTAAACTTAAAACCTATTGATGGAATGCTAGGAATTTAATTTAAAATTTGCATCTCGAATTAAATACCTATTATTCGAAATGAGCTTAATATTTAATGGGAATTTTCGAATCAACCGAAGAGTTTTTCGGTTCGACCTCACCAACATATATGTTATCCAATTTTATTAGTCTTGATTAATGCAAGTACAACTTAAATGCATTTCAAACAAGCACATAAACAGATAACATGTCCTAACATGATACTAACATGAGATGATCATAGGTTCTACCTATCTTATGCGTGATATGTGGGAGCCACTCCACAATCACAAGTTCTAACATACATGCCACATAAACAGTTTAAATCACATAAGGGAAAGCGGTAACAAAATACGAGCCCTATCTCTATTACATTTTACAATTGAGATTCCCCTCCCTAACATTTTGAGGGGTCTTCACTTATGACCTCCTTGTTACTTGAATGTGGTCCATCTTACTCCATGGGTGCATTGTCTCCAAAATGAAAATAAAACCTCACAACCTATCTCTACTCTAAAATTACAATAAAAAGAAAAAGACATAAAGTAATAAGGCTCAATCTTCATATTGGCCTTAGACAATTACACGGGGCATACCCCGGCCTCAAAAATAGTAATATGGAAAGCCACATAATAAATCACATAATAGTACGCACATAAGTGAGGCTCCAACCTCAATTGAAAAACGCAACTATAGGGCTCCAACCCCAATTTAAACCATTCATGTGCATAAATTAAAACCATACATAAGTCTAAACCCATGATCACCTAACATGCTTAAATTGCAAGAATTTAAATTTAACCAATAAATTAAAATTCTCGCTTTAAGCTCTAATAGCCTAAAACACGACTTAGATGCAATTCTTGTTCAAGAGCCTTTTCAATAAAACCCGAAAAATAATAAACTAATAAAATTCCAATTAATTTCTGAAAATTAATAATTTTATTCTTTCAATATTTTCATAAAATAAAGTTTGTAATTTTTCCAAAATTTAAATCGATTAAATTTTCAAAATCCCAATTTAAACAATTATTTCAAAAATAATTCAAATTTAATAGAACAAAATTTTTTAGAAAACTTAAATCGGGATTTCAAGGGCCGAAAATACGAAGAACACGAAAACACAAAAATAGGCCAAAACGCCCCGGAGCACGCTGCGAAACCGCGTAGCAACGCACGCAAACGAGCGCGCCATAGCGTGCGCATGCCGTGCGCGCATCGCGCGCGGCCTCGCGCGGCGTGGCGGGTGGAGTGGCTGGGCGCTCCCGCGCGGTTGCGGGAGCGATGTGCGGGACGTCCCGCACGATTGCGGGAGGTGCTCGCGGGGTTCGGGCGTGCTACACATTGGCACATCCCAATCCCGCGTGTTCGTTTCGCGTTTCATTTTTCGTATCACAGGTTTCTCCAAAACCCAATTCAATCCAAAATTAAAAATTACGATTTAAACGAATTTCAACTAAAACAACTTTTCAAAAACAGATTTAAGAAAACAGTTTTTAGAAATTCAAGAAAAATTACAGTTTCGTAATTCAGGCTTTCTAAAAGAACTCATGAATACCTAATTCGCATCTAAGCCTAAGAATTTCTACCAAATTCAGTTTAATTGAGACGAATCAGAAATACGATTAACGAGGTGGCTCTGATACCACTTGTTGGAAAACAGGAATCAGAAAGCAGTGGAAATTTAAAAAAATTTCCAACAAAAGGATCTTGGACTCGCAATCGTGTATCCAAATTCGTAGAGATCAAGAAACTCACTTGGGTAGTAGCTTTCTTGACACGTTTTGAACCGCCCTCAAACGCGCTTCATGTGGTAATGGCAACCCGTTCCTCGAAAGTCTCTTTCTATTTCAGAATCCATTGTAGGGATAACAATCTACACCAACCTAGATTCAAATCATGTTAGGGAAGTTCTTAACAATATAACATAAAGAAAGAAACATGAAACGAGAAAAGCATGATTGAAACTCCCTTCGAAAACCAGTTTTGCGAAAGTAGAAAACTGTCAGTCACAAAACCCTCGTGAAAAAAATCATCCTTCAGGATATGGACGAACGGTTTTCGCCATCTTCTTTAGTTCGATTTTTTCACTAGTTTCATGTTGGGTTCAGAATTGTTTCATCACCCCTTCTGATCGTTTTGCTTGATCCCCACTTTTTGGTAAAGCTCGAATCTTCAAAACTTCTAACTTGAAGCTCTCTAGAGATAGTCCACCAACTTGATCACAATCTAACTAGTAAGGATGCTAGTTATCTAGTTAGTGTTTAGGCTTAACCAAGGGTTTATTTTATCTTGGAGAAAGGAAGGTGTTCAACACATGAACCAAAAGAATTGCCAAAATTAGCTCCATCAGGAGCTCGAGCTCTCCTATTTATAGAGAGGGGAGTGCCGAAATTCCTAGTCCTTTATGGGCTAGGATTTTGGTCTCTCTCTCTCTCTCCTATTACTTGATCATCAAGTAATTTGACTTTGACTTTGAATTCAAATTCAAATCAACTTTCAAGAGAGCTAAAAATATCCAAACTATTTTTGGATAATTTTATACTTTATTTATTTTAAATAAATAACTTATTTTATCTAATTTTAATTAATTAACTAGATTATTTTTCTCCAAAATAAGACTTTCTTTTTAATTCAAAATTAAACCAAAGTCTATTAAATAATTAACAAATTAATTATTTAATCACCAAAATAATTATTCACGTGTGGCACACATGTCATAATGACACGTGTCCAGTCACGTGACCCACACGTGTGATTTCACACGTGTGGAACCCTCTAGGCCCGATTAACTCGTTTAATCATTTTCAAGCCTCAACTCATGTAACCAAGTTGTTGTGTGTGACCCTCTAGGTTCTCAATTCAATTAGCAGTGACCCCAATTAATTAATTCACTAATTAATTAATCAGTCCACAGATTAAACAACCATAGTCTAGCAACAGGTGTTTAACCCCCAGCTGAATTGGAATGTTCGGATTCGACAGAACCTTTAAGTCATTGATTCATGTGAGATACAATCCTCCTACTTACTATCTCTCAACCAAGATCTAGGGCAAGGGAATAATCAGAACCCTAATAATCCGGCCTTAAAGTTATGTGCATTTCATATCCATTTGATCTCAATCCAAGAAACCCTTTTCTTGATGTCTTGATATACTGCCTTGGCCAAGGACTCCATATAGCATATGAATGACTTACACAATAAGAGATCACCTTGCAAATGCAAGTGTAGGTCCTTTCTTGATTCTCATTCACTTTCATGAATCACTTGTGCAGCCCCAGCATAAGCCTTGAATCAGTTGTCTAAGGCGACACCCTTTAAAGCTTATACCTAAGACTACAGAGTTAACTCATAGAGTGACAAGGAACCTCAAGTCTTAAGGATCAATTAATCACATAAATGACTCGTGAGATATTTCCTAATTTGGAAGTTTCCATTTCCTGAAATAGAAACTTCCTTTCCCATTTAGGAATGTTCTCACACGGGGCACCTCAGTGAACTTACTTATTAAAGTAAGCACCCTCATGTATCACGCACGTATCAACTATACACTTTGCACCTCCATGAAACAAGGCGGTCCTTCTTAAGGGCGCGATCCCACAAGCAAGCCTTAGAGGAATCAGGTTGACACTCCCACTGTCGGTAGGACTCATCGGCTTGGAGTATTTTACTAATCATGACTTATGTGATATAGGGCTCGTTTCATGAACCATTTCACCTAAATGGTAGAGTCCTAAAGTCATCAGGATTAGGGGAGTTCTCATACATGCACAGCTAAAGTAAACGCATACCAAACAAGAGCATATAAAGAAGTGTTTGCCTATGATATTAATCAATCGTATATTATTCAAAGATTGTCTGTGATACCAGGAAAGTCCCAAAACGGATTATGACTAATCGGCTTTCTAGGGCAGTATTCCTAACAACTAAATACCCTCAATGCACCACCACCGTAACCCTTCCCCCACGACAACCTATGACTAATGCAACATCGCCGTCGCTCGCCGATGCCGTCCTGACAAAGCACCACTACCACACTCCAACGTCAACTAATGCATCACCACCACTGCAGCACTCTGCTGCTGCTTGATGTAGTACCACCACCACACTCCGATGCTGACTGACGCAGCACCACCACCGCACAAATCCAACACAGATCCACGCTCGGATCAACAACTTCAACTTGCCCTCAACTTCCTTATAGTTTTACAATTTAAAACCTATCTTGGATAATAGGAATACTTATATATATATATAAGTTTTAATTAAGGTATTGAAGTATGTGATGGGGATAAAATACGCTTGACCCACGTTTTGGCACGGTCAACGCATGACACGTGGATTCACTGGTCCCCAAACGTCCCAGATCTTCATCAACACATGATCACCCCAGCGCTCATTAACGAGAGCCTGAAGGCCTTCTAACGAGCGCCAACTTCGCTTTACCATGCATGCCTTCATGGTTTTAATGAAGTTATTAACGGGCGTCATGTCCCTTCAGACATGCCCTCGCATAACAACTGAATAAAGGGGTCCCTTATCCCCTCGTTGCACTGCTTGGACACTAATCCCCATGTGGATCACCCCGTCCATCAGTCCTGGTTGACACGAGCCTGCTTTCCGCCCTCTTTACCAACCACCAAAACGGCTCTCGGACACCCGTACAAGCCCGCGCACCTGACTCTGTTGCAAACACTAACTTTTACTAGCTTTTGCAAGAGATTCCTCCTAGGATTCTCCTCGTTGTGACACGTGTTAGGGCAACATTAGGGCAGGACCACACGAGGCAAATTACCAAAGGGTCCCTGACCCTCAACTATAAATAAGGGAGTTCATCTTCATCCCTGTAAGCATTCTTCCTCACTGTAACTTCATTACACAGCTTACATTTTCTCTTTCAGATCATTATCTGGCTTGAGCGTCGGAGAGCTAAACTGGGAATCACCTCTAATTTCCCCAGCTTGGCCTTCTGACTTTGTTGGTGTTTGTCCTAGCAGGTAGAGCCCATAACTTTTCCGGCGACCCTCTTTGAGCTTATCTACTGTTTCCCCTCCTCAACAAAATAGAAAGTGATCGTAGTTTGACCCTTACCTAATCGGACGCCATCAGTTTTGGTGTTGTCTGTGGGAAACCATTCTCAGCTCATCCTTTTCTTTTGCTAGTTGAAAAACAAACACCCATCACCTTTCAAACCATGGTAGCTACTAGGTCTAGAGCAGTGGGAGGAGGAGATGACCCTCCCCGTGATGCTAATGTCACCACCATTCCATCGACGGCAACTGGCGGAGAGCCACCTACTGAAGGCACGCTTCCGCCCACGGAACCACTAGCACCACCGTCGTTGCTTCCTGAGCCACCCACTTCTGTCGTCGTTGGAGGCGCACAACTTCCAGCTTTTCCACATTCTCCTCCGAACTAATGGCTTAATGCCCACGCGAGTCTAGGAGGGCACCCCTTCATGATGCCGCCCCCTGGATACACGCTCACTCCTACCGTCGTGATGCCGGCGGTTCAACCGTACCACGCCGGGCAAATCCAACTTCCGGTGGTGGTTCCAAGGGAGATTGAAGGGGTGGAGTTACCCCCCTTGACTTCTCAACAGTTACGGGCTATTTATGCCCAATGTGAGATTCAAGCGGCACAGGGTGTGTGAAAATTTTCATTCCATATATTTTCCCTCTGGGCAGGCCACTCAGATTGCCCCTCCTTTGGGGGTGGGGGGGGGGGGGTTGCAGACATATCTGCTTAGGGAGGCTCAGGCCATCTTGAGGGCTCAACCGCCGCCTCCGCCTGCCAAAGAGGTTCCCAATCAAGGGGATAACGAGCGTCCTCACGCGGACAGGGGCAGAGAGCCCACGGAAAGAATCAACATCGATGAGGAGGCCCACTCTCGAGCATCAAAACGAGGCCACAAGCATCCCAACGAGGGAGCCAAGCAAGGAGAGAAGATCCCAACCTCTTCGCGGCTGTGCAAGACCAGTTGCAGGGGTTGTAAGATATGGTGGAACAGCTCTCTCGAGCGAGGTCTCAAGTCCCCCACGCCGGTGACGAGCGAGATAATACCAGAGACGCTCGTCGCCATGTTTGCTAACAGCACGTTCCACGTCACTTGGAACAAGAAGAAAATTTTGGATGTTACAACCACCATCCGCTCCCAAAAGAATCCCCCATCGTGGAGGAAGTCCTAGTGGCCCAAGCCGAAATGGGCAAGGTTCCAACATCTGTTAACCGCTACGATGGAACCACAGACCCCGCAGAACATCTAGACCATTTTCTGCACCTAATGCATTTGTACGAGCATTCTAGCCATTACTGGGCTAAGGTTTTTGTCACTTCCCTTGTGGGAATGGCCCAGAAGTGGTACAAGCGTCTGTCTTCCGGCACGATCCACTCATACGGTGAACTCACTGACGCGTTTCTAAATAACTTCAATTCATTGAAGGCTCCTGTCACCGCAGCCACTGCCTTGTATAACTTGATTCAAGGCGAGCATGAGTCCCTTCGGTCACTTTTCGCTCATTTCAACAAGGAGGTGCTCTTAGTGGAGAGGCCATCCATGGATTTTCTGATCCATGTTCTTTCCAAAGCCTGCAACCACAAGCAGTATGTGAGCAAGAAATTTGCTGAGTCCATCGTGAAGAAATGCCCCGCATCCCTCATGGCGATGAGAGAATTAGCCGAGCCCTACTTCGCTCCCGAAGACATATACGGGTCTAATGCCCCCCAGATATTCTGGGCCCCCTAAAAGCGAGATGGGTTAGAAAGCCTTCCCATAGAGAACGCCGCAAGTCACCGCCTCCCCCACGGAGATTCGAGCGTGTCCCCCTTAATAAGCCTATTTCGGAGGTATATACCCTGTCTGACAAGAAGCTTTTCAAAAGGCCCACAAAGATGAAGGATACAGAGGCTTTAAGACGCTCGAAAAAATATTGTGCCTTCCACAAACAAAAGGGGCATGACACGGATAAATGCCATCAGTTGGAAGTTGAAATCCAGAGGCTCATCGCGGGAGGCCACTTGAAGAAATTTGTAAACATACTGGAGCGCTATGACCTATAATGCACGGACACGGACACGGCGACACGGACACGACACGACACGGATACGACAACACGGATTTTATCTTGAATTTCCCAAGTAAGGAGTGTCGGACACGGTGTCCGACACGAGTGTCCGACACGACACGGCATGACACGACACGGCAAAATGATATTTTTAGAAGTGTCCGTGCATCATAGGCTATGACGAGCAAAGTAACAAGTGTGCAAGCGATAGGAGGAAAAGCCCTTCACGATCGAGGAGCCCACGGAGGAGGGACCGCCCCTAGAACAGCGCTCGTGGCAAGCAAAAGGCCCCAGAACAAGAGAATACCCCTTTTGCAGTCATCAACATGATAGCAGGGGGTTCCTCAGGAGGGGATTCCAATGCTTCTCGACGCCGGTATGTCCGGAGTTATGATCAACGCCCCTCGGTGCCCAAATCAGTTTATGTCATTCAAGAAGCAAAATATAAACGCTTGAAGGAACATGATGTAATAAGATTTATGGATAGGGACTTGGAACACATTGTAACACCCCATGGGGTCAGTGAAACCTCTGACTGCCCCATGGTGGTTAATTTAGATGTCCACAATCACATTGTAAAGAGGGTGTTAGTAGAAAGTGGAAGCTCTGTTAATGTTTTGCCCTACACCACGTTCCAGAAAATGAATGTTACTAACCTCCTGCTCGAACCCCTCAAAACAGCCCTCATTGGCTTTGTGGGTTCGGAGGTTGTTCCGCGAGGGCAGATTCGCTTGGCCACCTCATTTGGTCGTGCCCCACAGCGAAAAACACTCATGGTCACCTACGCGGTGGTAGAAGTTGAGATCCCTTACAACATCATAATTGGGCGACCAGCCCTCGTGGATTTCAAAGCAATTATCTCCACTTACCATCAGAAATCAAATTTCCCACCCCCGAGGGTGTCGGAGAAGTTTTGTACAACGTTCGAGAGGCCTAAGAATGCTACATGCTATCCCTAAAAAAGCCCAAAGCGGAGAAAGCGTTCCAGATTGGATCCACCAAGAAATCCGTAGATTTTCCCAATCTGGACGAGGATGGTCCTGTGCGTAAAAGGGACAAGATGAACAGAAAGAAGAACAAAAAGAAGGATCCCAACACCAAGGGCACCCTCGAAACTGCCCTGCCAGGGACGATTGGGGAATCCTCTTTCGAAGAAGACGAGCGCGTTGAAGGCGAGCCTATTGATGATGGTCATTTGACAGGAAAGAAAAGGGCGCTCGAACTCCCTCGTACAGAGATACGAATTGAGCCCACGAAAAAATTTCTCACTATTGAGTTGGAACCGGGTAACAAGGATAAAACCACTCAGATTGGGTCCAATCTTTCAGGTCCCGCAAATCATGATGATAGACTTCCTCCGGGAAAATATTGACGTTTTTGCATGGAAAGCATCTGACCTTACCGGGATTGACCCGAGCGTCATAGTCCATAGGCTCAACGTGGACCCCTCCTTTAAGCCAATAAAACAGAAGAAGCAGGATGTGCATGATTTTTGAAAGAAGGTTATCGAAGAGGAGGTTAACAAGCTTCTCGAGGCCCAGTATATCGAGCCCATACTATATCCGGAGTGGTTGTACAATGTGGTTCTAGTACCCAAAAGCGCAAATAAATGGCGCATATGCAATGACTCCACTGATCTTAACAAGGCCTGTCCCAAGGATCCTTACCCGTTACCCCGAATAGACCAGCTGGTAGATTCAACTGCTAGTTGCGAGCTCATAAGTATGATAGATGCCTTTCAACGGTACTATCAAATCTTTATGGCCCCTGAGGACAGTCCCAAAACTTCCTTTGTTGTCCACTTGGGTGTCTACTGTTTCTTAGTCATGCCTTTTCGGCTCAAGAACGCTGGGGCCACTTACCAGCGCCTCGTTAACAAGATGTTTGAGAAAGAAATTGGAGGGTCCATGGAGGTGTACGTGGACGATATGATTGTTAAGAGCGAGCGTCAGAGCTCGCACCTTGAGGATCTCAAGTGCACATTTGCCATCCTGCGCCAATACGGCATGAAGTTAAATCCCTCAAAGTGTACTTTTGGAGTACGAGAAGGAAAATTCTTGGGCTACATGGTCAGTCAACGGGGGATTGAAGCTAATCCGGAAAAAATCAAAGCCATTTTGGACATCCCTTCCCCTCGTAACCTTAGGGAAGTACAGGTGCTGGTAGGGAAAATCATTTCTTTGAACAGATTTATCTCACGCTCAGTAGATAGAAACCTCCCTTTCTTCAAAATCCTGCGCAATGCTCGAAATTTTGCTTGGACCGAGGAATGTGAGAAAGCATTACAGGACATGAAGGCTTACCTTTCGAGTGCTCCACTCCTGACAAAGCCAATTGAGGGTGAGAGGTTGTTTATGTACCTCTCTGTTTCCACTGAGGCCACGAGCGCAGTCCTGATAGCCATACAGGAGCGTAAACATTTGTCTGTCTACTATTTAAGCAAAACATTATAGGGGGCTGAGAGAAAGTATTTGGAAATCGAAAAGTTCGCATTCACCCTCATCAACGCATCACGACGGTTGAGGTCGTACTTCCAGGCACACTTAATAACTGTCCTCACGGATCAGCCATTAAAGCAAGTGTTGTCCAAGCCAGACGTATCTGGAAGACTGATAAAGTGGACCATTGAATTAAGCCAGTTTGACTTAAGTTTCGAGCCTAGAACTGCCATACAAGCGCAAGTCGTCGCGGATTTGTTGGTTGAACGCTTTAGATTAGAGCCTGCCGTTCCTAAAAACGACGGTCTATGGGTCCTGCACACGGATGGTTCCTTAACCTCTCAAGGGGGAGGAGCAGGGGTAACCCTTAGAGACCCCAATGGAATCGAGATAGACTTCGCAATCAGATTAGATTTCCAGGTCACCAATAACGAGAGGGAATACGAAGCTCTCGTACAAGGCTAAAAATTACTTTTCAAAATGGAGCTTCCAAAATTACCGTCTATATTGATTCACAATTGATTGCGAGCCAGATTGAAGGAACTTGTGAGGCTCGAGAAACCACCATGGTGCAGTATTTGAGAAAGGCAAAAGAGATCATTGGGAAATTCAAGGAATTCCATCTACTCCAGGTCCCAAGAGCAGAAAACGAGCGCGCTGACGCTCTTTCAAAATTTGCCTCGGCATTGGAAGGTACAGGTGAGCGCTCTGTCACGTTCCTTAGAACTGAAGAGCCATTGATAAAGGAGAAGGTCAAACAGGTGGTAGCTATGATCGATCCTCACGAGCCCTGTTGGCTCGATGATGTAGTGAGATTTATCAAAGATGGCGTCTATCCCAAAATCAGGAACAAGGCCCCTCGGTTTTCTCTGGACTCTGAGGGGAGATTATTGAAAAAGTCTTTTCAAGGCCCGCCAATGAGATGGCCCTCGCAAGCCAAAGAGACGCTCGAGCATATTCACAGTGAAAGCTGTGGAAATCATTTTGGGGGCCGTATCCTTGCCAAGAAAGTCCCGAGGAGCGGGTTCTATTGGCCCACGATCCTCCAAGACGCTATTGAGTTTTCCAAGAAATGTCCCAAGTACCAATTTTACTCTAATCTCCCCCAATTGCCAACCACTCAGATGATTCCAATAGATGTCTCGTGGCCCTTTGACCAATGGGGGATCGGCATTGTAGGCCCTTTGCCCATGGCGGTCGGACAGAAAAAGTTCGTTATCTTAGCTGTTGATTACTTCACCAAGTGGGCCGAATCTGAGGCCGTAGCAAAGATCACTTTCAGGGTCTTGAGGGACTTCATATGGAAGAGCATTATCTACAGATACGGCATACCGAGGGTACTTATTTCAAATAATGGGTCCCAGTTCATTGCGGCGGACACCCGAGAATAGTGTTCAGAATTGGGAATCGAGCAGCGCTTTACTTCCGTGGGTCATCCCCATGCTAACGGGCAAGCGGAGGTCACCAACAGGGTCATTTTACAGCATCTAAAGACAATGCTCGAGAGCAAGAAAAATGAATGGGCAGAGGAATTGCAAGGTGCCTTGTGGGCTTATCGCACCACTCCACAAGCGTCCACTGGCGAAACACCCTTCGCGCTCGTCTATGGATCAGAAGCAATGATACCTGCGGAGATTGCACAAGAATCTGTTCGCATGGCATACTTCAAACCCAGAGCCAACGAAGAGGGTAGAGCACTGGAGTTGGACCTTTTGGAAGAAAAATGGACAAGGCATGGGCACTGATCCATCAATATAAGGCGTCCGTCGCTCGTCAATACAATAAGCGAGTTAGAGAAATGACTTTTCAGCTGGGGGACTTGGTCCTAAAGAAAGTGGAAGTCTCAAGGCACGTGGGCAAGCTAGATCCCAACTGGGAAGGTCCGTTCAAGGTTATACAAGTGCGAGCGAACAACACATACACGCTCGAGTCACTGCAGGGCGAGCGTCTCCCCTGCCTCTGGAACGCATGCAACCTTAGGCGGTTTTATGTTTGAGTTGATTTTTTAAAAAAGCCCATGTTGGGGCCTGATGTACTTGCTATTTCTCAGAAAATTATAATAAAAGTGGCTTTGAATGTTTATTTTTAAAATGTGCAGGCTATTGAAGATTCTCCCTTGGGATCAAGAGCGTAAACTACGCGGGCCCAAGGGGCATGAATCCCTCATCTCGAAAATCAAAGGCTCCTAGCCCAATTTGCACACACAAGCGTCCTAGTAGGCCCGGGTAGCCTCTAACACAGGTACCCAACGCTCGAAAATGGGACTCACTGCAAAATTTGATCAAGGGAAAATCAATGGTACAAAGGCCAAGCCCCTCAGACCAAAGCAATTGCAATCTACAAGGAAAGAAACCTTCAGACAAGTTTTTGTAAATCCTAAACCAGGATACCCATGAGCAGGATCCTCGGGTTTGCCAGAGATACTACACTAAAGCAAAATTTTCACAAGTCTTGAATGAGGGCAGTCTTCCAGTAAGACCCTCGTGATTACTCAAGACTTAGCAAAATTCTCCAAAGTTTTTAAATAAATTTCCACAAGTCTTGAACGAGGGCAGTCCTCAAGTAAGACCCTCGTGATTACTCAAGACTTAGCAAAATTGCCCAAGTTTTTAAGTGAATTTTCACAAGTCTTGAACGAGGGCAGTCTTCCAGTAAGACCCTCGTGATTACTCAAGACTTGGCAAAATTCTCCAAAGTTTTTAAGTAAATTTCCACAAGTCTTGAATGAGGGCAGTCCTCAAGTAAGACCCTCATGATTACTCAAGACTTAGCAAAATTTTCCAAGTTTTAGGCAAATTTTTACAAGTTTTGAACGAGGGCAATCTTCCAGCAAGACCCTCGTGATTACTCAAGACTTAGTAGCATTTCCCAAATCCTACATCTTTTACTTAGCATGTTACCCAAAATCTTAGCATTGCAAGATTTTGTTACAACAACCGCAAACTAAAATTTTGTAACAAGCATTGCAGGGAATAAAAAAAGAAGACAAGTCATGGAAAGAAAAATTCTTCATTGATAAAAGTCAAAGATTACAAGACGAGGGCACGATGGCCCTTGGAATTCTTACAAAACTAAAAAAGAAAAAGACAAGGAAAATTTTCATAAGCAACGTCCTTGATGAGTACTCGCCGAATCTATCAACTCTCTCTTCTTTTCTCTCGTATTTTGTGTTCCATTTTCATAGTGACTAAACTCTTCCTTATATAGACCTGGAGTCCTATTAGGGTTTACTACCTCTCCGATTCCGTATTGGATTCTGTCTTATCACTTCGTCTTCTTTCGTCTCTATCCTTAGGATTCCTTCCTTTCTCCATCAAGTCATAACGTGAAGTTTATAACTACTAAGTGTCCTTCCGTAAATAGAGTCCAAGGAACGAACGTATCGAGCGAGCTCCGTATACAGCTCGTCATACCTGAGCTTTCCCAAAGGGCAGTGCTCGCAACTTATACGACCCTGGCAGAGCGAGCTCGTACAGCGAGCTGTCATAAGTTAGTTGTGTATTATTCTAACTCTTCTAGGGCTGGCCATGTGTCTTAGGTGGGTAGGGCCCCATCAGTCCTCCTCCAGGTTCACCACCTCTTGCTGAGCAGGGGCAACGGGCTCTTGGGCTTGAGGGTTAGGCTCTTGCGCTTGAGGGACAGATTCTTGGGCTTGTGGGGCTGCCTGCCCCACGCCCTCGACAGGCGGAGCTGGTGTATTTTCCGAGGCAGGGGCATTCTCAGTAGTAGGAGCGGGGACGTTTTCCTGAGGTACGGTGTCCCGAGGGCCCTCGAGGGCAAATACAACATCATTAGCCCCCTCGTTGGTTCCCACTTAAGGCATTTTCTCTATAGGATGAGATGTCATGTACTCGTCTTGTATGAGCTCAACAACAAAGTTATACTCCGGCTCAACAGGATTAGCCTATGGATCCTCGTTGACATCCTCCTCCTCGCATCGTTCATTTAGCCTCAGCCCCATATCTGTCCGTCCTCGAGCGGAGGCCTCCCCCAGTCCTTTGTGGATCATTTGCTCAATTGCCAAGTTAAAGGCTTTTTGAGCCTCATCAAAGCAATGAAGGGAGGCGGCAAAGGAAAAGCCTTGCTATGACAGAATTTTATGAGTTCCTCCTTGTTAGCCCTCTCAATACGCTCAGGTAGCTCCCTCATTACGTCTACATATTTTTTCTCTGCATTATTGGACTGGGTGACCCATCTGTTCCTATCGTCTATCAACTTCTTATGATTCTCGTTGAGGGTATTGTAGTCCGTGCGGTAATTCTTCTTAGAAGCATCGCATTTCTTGAATCCTCCTCCAACTTCTTGGTGTATGCCTCCAGCTTTTTGTATTCCGTCTCAAGGGAGAGGAACTTCACCTTCTCCATATCCAACTCGTCTTGAATTTGAGCCGGATCATTCGAGCGAGCCATTTTCTTGTACTTAGCCTTGCGCTCGGAGTACAGGGTAGCCCTCATTTGAAGGTTTTTCGCCCTTGGGAGTACTTGCTGTGTTTTTCAAGGAAAATAAGGAAGATATTCTGTACTTAGAATCTTTTTGAGGAATTAAGAAAATGACAACTAAAAGGAGAAGTAACGAGGGGACTTACAGAAATGATGGCATGGACCATGTCGGCGGCAACCCTCTCCGTGTTCTGGGAGAACAATGCTCGGTGGTCCCCAGAGAATTAGACCCGCTCGTAGAGTCCCTCAGTGATCATACGGGAAGGCGGTTGGGAGCTCAGCAAAATGGGGCCCCCTTCTGGAGTGCGATCGATATTCCTATCCCCCAAACGCTCGAAATCCCATAAGTGGTCCTCCTCAGAAGACGAGGTATCACCGTCGCCTCTTGTACCCTCCACCACTTGTTTGCCCTTACCCAAAATAGGGATGTTGTCGGGCATCCTCTTCCTCTTCCTGGAAATGAAGGTTGCACCCCCTTGAGACCCTCGGATGACCACGCTCGAAGCGGGTTTTGGTGGGTTGGCAGTAGGAGGGGTGGCTCTCCTCGCATTGGGAGCATCAGCTGGACGGGCAATTATCCTCGTCTCTGCGCTTAACGCCCGTACGTCTCCTCGACCTTGGGTTGGTGGGGCAGTGCTTGAACTCGTCCCTTGGTGACCTCCACGACCATCACCACGGCCTGTCCCCCGTCCGGTCCCTCGCCCACGAGGGTTCACCTGGTTTCCTTAGTTGTTCTGGCGGCGGTTGTTTATAACGTTGGTAATATTATGCATGTTTGCACCGGCCATGATGATAGCAACGCCTGGAAAGAAACATAAAAAGAAAAAACGAGGGTTAATGCTTGTACTGAAAATTTTCTACAAACCAAGATCAAGCAGTTAGTATTCCTAAATAAAGTTAGTCCCTAGAAGCTAACCATCTCTCTCCAAATTTCGAGCGGGAGGATTTTTGATATAATATGGGTCATTTATAATCCCGTACAAAAACATGACTTCGGCATCATCGGTTAAATCCTTGGCTTGGGCTACCAACCCTCGTCCCTCATGGCACTAGCAAGGTCTTTGGACCAGTTTTCAGAGAAAGTATGGGGTAAACGATGCCTAACTATGGGTCCCTCCCCGTGTGAAATCCACTCTCGTGGAACCCCAAAATCTTCACCCTCGGGAGCCCTCACAAAGAAGAATTTCTTTTTTCATTCTACGCCATGGGTTGTGGGAGAGTCTATCAGTTTCAAACCGGATTTAGCTTGGATATAGAAAATACCCGCCCTCGGGGATGAACGGGGCGAGCGGGCAACTTGGAAAAGGGCATTAAAATTTCGGAATGAGAGTTGATGTTTGGTACAGGCCATGAGGGTTACAAAAACGGTTATCAAAGATAAACCGTTGGGCAAAACTTGGGTTGGGCACAAGTTGAGGTTATTCAAGATATCAGCTACAGGCTCGGGTATGGGAAATCTCAGTCCTCCAAAAACTACAGAATCTAAGTACACGGCCATCTCTCCCGGAGGGGGATTATTTGCTCGCTCGTGTTCTTCAGGAATCCTCCATTGGTAACGCTCGTCCCAATATATGGGGGCCAGCATGGATACTATCTCCCCTCGTGTGATGGTACTTTGGATTTCGACTGGGGGAACCTCCGTCGCTTGCATACCAGATCCTTCCCCCTCATTTAACCCCTTGGCTTTCTTGGCTTTTCTGGTTTTCTGGGGCTTCTTCCTTTTGCCCTTGGCAGGGGTTCTCTCCGAGGGCCCAACTTCTCCTTCAGATTCAGGGGCAGGTGCAAAAACGGCCACGGTCACAGTGTGGCGATGGGGATGAGTTGCCCTCTCCTATACCGGTAAAATCCCCCCTTGTCTTTCTGCCTCAAACACCATGTTCATTTCATCAAACAGGTGTTCAACACCCTCAGGGTTTCTCTCATCCATGGCTAAGACTGTTGCGTCTAGCTCCTCGTCCCTGGGGGAACCCGGTTGGGATGAGCTTTGAGTGGCCATCTCATCAACCTCACGGGTAAATTCCTCCACGTGATCTCTTGCCATTGCGGTTATGGAGGTTGGAAGAAGTATAGTAATTTTTGGAAATGGGGGATGTTCAAGGAAGGCCAGAAATTTTTGGAGGAAAGGTGAAATTCTGGGAAGATACTCAATCCTAAACCCGTACTAAGATTAGCAAGTCAAAAATTAGTAGAATTGCAGGAATTTTACCTTAAAGATTTCTAGAAAAAACTTGCAAGTGTTTGAAGATTTCTGGGTTTGCTCTGAAGAATTTTTGCACAAAGGGATTCTGAGTTCTAGTTCGCGTAAAGAAGAAGGAAATATGGCAAATCCCTTATTTATAGGGTATGATTTCGGGGTATTAAATTCAAATGGAAATCATTTCCCGCCTTGGTAACCGCCCACTTTTGGGAACCGTCACCTACTTCCCAAGATTCACGCGTCATTTCCTTGATATTCGCCCCCACTCTCATATAAGCATTTAATGCTGGGCCCAACGAGCGGTCATTTGAAATGACTGCATTAATTGCTTGTCAGACAAGGCTTCGGCAACACGTAAGGCCCTCAAGCACGAGCGTCACCCTCGGACATTTGAAAGTTTCAAATTCTACAGCCTTTACCAAGGACTGTAGAATGGAGGGGGCAAAATGATGAGGATAAAATAAGTTTGACCCATGTTTTGACACGTGGCACGGTCAACGCATGACATGTGGATTCACTGGTCCCCTTACGTCCCAGATCTTCATCAACACATAATCACCCCAGCGCTCATTAACGAGCGCCTCAAGGCCTTCTAACTATCGCCAACTTCGCTTTACCATGCATGCCTTCATAGTTTTAATGAAGTCATTAACGGGCGCCATGTCCCTTCAGACATGCCCTCGCACAACAACTGAATAAAGGGGTCCCTTATCCCCTCGTTGCACTGCTTGGACGCTAATCCCCATGTGGATCACCCCGTCCATCAAGCCCGATTAACACGAGCGTGCTTCCCACCCTCGTTACCAACCTCCAAGACGGCTCTCTGACACCCGTACAAGCCCGTGCACCTGACTCTGTTGCAAACAATAACTTTTACCAGCTTTTGCAGGAGATTCCTCCTAGGATTCTCCTCGTTGCGACATGTGTTAGGGCAACATTAGGGCAGGACCACACAAGGCAAATTACCAAAGGTTCCCTGACCCTCAACTATAAATAGGGAAGTTCATCTTCATCCCTGTAAGCATTCTTCCTTACTGTAACTTCATTACACAGCTTACATTTTCTCTTTCAGATCATTATCTGACTTGAGCGTCGGAGAGCCAAACTGGGAATCACCCCCAGTTTTCCCAGCTTGGCCTTCTGACTTTGTTGGTGTTTGTCCTAGCAGGTAGAGCCCATAGCTTTTCCGGCGACCCTCTTTGAGCTTATCTACTGTTTCCCCTCCTCAACAAAATAGAAAGTGATCGGAGTTTGACCCTTACCTAATCGGACACCATCAGTATGACTTAATTCAATTCTGGTAGTTGATACCTAACAATTACCGGACCATTTCACACTATTTTCATACTTATGGGATCTTTCGTGTAAGTGTTAACAAAGCAAAACATGTGACAATCCTGAAGATAACCCTCCCACAGCTAACAAATTTGACTTTCATGCATATTTCACATATTTGTACTGTTCACACCTAACAACAATGACCCAAAACAAATTAAAATGGTACATTTTAGAAGTCACTATATGCAATGTCATAGATATTATTTGTATGGTACTAAAAAATTCTAACCCAAATCCGACTCCACCGAACCCAACCAATTATAAAATATACTTATTATTTGATTTGTCATTCTTCTTCAATTTTTTATCAACCACACGGTAAGTATAAAATACTCACCCTCTCGTTAAATTAACTTGACAGAACCAGGTTTGAGATCTAATTTCCCAATATTACTAATATCAAACTAAACCTTAATTAAGGCACCAGAAATAAAACTAATAATATTTGCTACCAATGTTTAATTTTCCAATTCAAGCATCACGAATCAAACACAATAACAAACATATAATCGCATTAACCCCCTAGCTAACAGAATTATATATATATATATATATATATTACGAATTTATATGAAACGTATGCGTGTATTTGTGGGATCTAGAAAACATGAAAAGACACCAATATTTATTAGTCCAACCACTGAAGCATGAAATACACACTAGGTGGCGCTATGTAACTGAATTTCTCATATGATTCTAGTATAATGAAATGAAGTTCATAATGTAAAAATATAGAAAGCTAGAAGTCAGGTTTGTGTAATCGTGTATTTATTTTTCCCTTGATTTACTTTTCTTTCGTAGCCTAGATGTATAGTGTACTTATACAGCCTTGTACTTTGTATTCTTTACAATACAGAAATATAGAATTCATTCCCAATCAATGGCTTTTCTAATAAACAACATGGTATCAGAGCTGGCGACCCATTAAACGGATTCGACCTTGCTCATCATGTACCTCACCCTTTCCCGGCCATGGCCGATGATAGCATCATGTCAAGCTCCGGCAAGGAATCGTAGCAGCCCGTCGATTCCTGGCCACACAGTTAACAAGTATTATTGAAACCAAGTTCCAAAACCTACAAACCCCAAACAGAAAATAATCAGAACAATATGCTACAATCAGTTTCCATCAATATCAAACTCAATCAATTTAACTACTCCCTTTGCTCACGATTAATGAAGATGGCGATCGGAGGGAGAGAAAAGCTCAGCTACATCACCGGGGCACCACCACCACCAGCGGCGGACTATCCGACGTATCCCAAGTGGGAACAAATAGACCTCATCGTATGTACATAGCTCTTAGATAACATGGAGCCCAAATTAGTCAGCCTATTCACCGAATACCCCTCGGCTGAAACCATGTGGGATTACCTGAACTCCACTTACAGCCAAAGTGGAGACGGCCTTCAGATTTTCAACCTTACGGTCAGAGCCAACAATCCCAGACAGGGAACGGATAATATCGAGAAATACTACAGCAATCTTCAGCAGATTTGGAGGGAAATTGAACTCCGGCAACTTAACCCGATGGCGTGTGATCGGGACATTACGGCTTTCAATCGCCTCAGATTCGAAACCCAATTATTCCAATTCCTCCCTGGGATTGACGATAGATACGACTCAAAGCGATGGGATCTGTTGAAAGAAGACCCCGTTGCCTACAGTTGAGAAGGCCTATGCCACTATACGGCGAGAAGGAAACCGGAGAGATAATGAGGGGTCAAAATTCATCATCGGCATCTGAAACGGGCATCGGAATGGGCTTAGCTGTCAAAACTTAAGGACGAGAGAGTTTCAGCCATGGAAGGCCGCGAATTGGAAAGCCAAAGCCGGTTCAGGCAAGTGGGCCGCCTAGACTGAGGCCGGCGACTCCACGCCATAGCAACAACAGCAAACCGGTGACCTGTAGCTACTGCAAACGTGTTGGTCACGTGAAAGAAGGATGTTATGAGATTATCGGATGGCCAGAGGGACGGAGAAGTCACAGCTTTATGACCGGCTTCCAATAGCGGGTCAGACTAATCTCTCCGATTTAAATGCAAGTTTCCTCAGGGACAACGCGATGGCCGGGTATAGGAAAGCGTTGGTAGCCACCAACGGGGATGATGCCGGAACCGGAACAGAGAAGAGAAATGGAGGAAAGAGCAGCTTTGAATCAGCAGCTGAGTATGGCGAGAAGAAAGGGGAAGCCAATTTAGGTATAGGGCAAGGACGGAAATTACCATCCTACCCCTCACTCATTTCTTGTTTTGATAAATCAGCCCCTTTTTTTAATTGTACCTATGATATTTGTAGTTCTTGAAATTTACCTCCTGATTTTCCCCCTTGTGTAAATGGGTCCCTTCCCCACTCTCTTTGTAGAAGGGGCCCCGCCTTTAATAAACATAAAGTAGGGACTGCACTCCAAGTTAGCACCCAGGGCCCTAACAAGAATTCGAGGCGGATTTTTTATTGTGGGGCCACTGATTCCATGACTTATGATTAAACCGATCTGGAGAATTACACGGCCCCACCTATAACAGGGATCATTAGTGCAAATGGTGGGCTTTCCTCAGTGGAAGGCTCAGGAACGGTGACCTTGTCACCAAATCTGAAATTAAAAGACTGTCTTTATGCTCCCAGCCTATCTCATAAACTCTTTACGAAAGAGTTAAACTGCATGGTACTGATGTTCCCATCATTTTGTCTGTTGCAGGATATTCGATTGGGGAACTTGATTGGGCGTGGAACTGAGGAACGTGGGTTGTACTACGTCGATGAGGTAGCTCAACAGGGAACTGCAATGCTTGCTCACGGGACAGTAAACCGCCAGTAGTGGTTGTGGCATCGTCGTTTGGGTCATCCCTCATCAGGTTACCTTTAGTTGTTATTTCCTAAGATAGTCAGTTTTCTTGTGAAACATGTATTCTTGCAAAGAGTCATAGACAGTCTTTTCCAGTTTCGAAGTCCAAGTCTGAAATTGTATTTTCTTTAGTTCATTCGGGGGTCTATTCCGAACTCTGAGTCAAAGTCATGGTTTTAAGTATTTTGTTTTGTTTATTGATGATTGTTCACGAATGACTTGGGTTTATTTTCTAAAGAATAAGTCTGATGCTCCTTTGAAATTCATTGAGTTTTTTCATCTGGTACGTACGCAATATCAGTGTCATATCCAGGTACTTAGGTCTGATAATAGTGGGGAATTTGTTAACTCCACCCTGAAACAGTTTTTCCTTGACCGTGGGTTAGTCCACCAAACCTCTTGTCCATATACCCCACACAGAATGGGTTGGCGAAAGAACCATCAGTAACTTGGGATGTCCCAACCCCTTCTTATTGAGTCATACTATCCCCAGTCTATTTGGCCCGAGGCTGTTGCCACCTCAGTTTATCTCGCTAACTGGCTACCTTCCAAACCCCTGAACTTTAACACTCCTCTAAAAAGCTTAGCCAGCCAAGTCACCATACCCTCTATCCTTAACCTACAGCCGCGGGTGTTTGGGTGTTCAGTGTTTGTCCATCTCCCCAAAACTACGCGCAATAAACTTGACCCTTGCTCCCTTAAATATGTTATGTTGGGTTATGGGGTCAACCAGAAGGGGTATAGGTGCTATCATCCCTCGTCCCGTCGTATGTATATCACCATGGACTGTAACTTTGTTGAGACCGAGTACTATTTTACCTCCCCGCTCAGCGGTCAGGGGGAGAACAAGGAACAGGACCCACTGAGCAGAGTACCACCACTGCCCCGACCAGACACAGTCCCAACAGAGTAAGTAGGCGGAACCACCGAGCCATCATCTCCCGCAGTACAACCCTCTGAATCTGCCACTGAGTCTGTTATCCCCACGAATATTCCTGAGATTAGTAGTCAGACTCAATCTCTGGCCAGTCCCGATTCTATTATATCGTATGATCCTAACAGTGCAGGGACCAGTGGAGAACAGGAGGAGAACAACACGGGAGTTACAGATAGATATGTGTTACCGTCTCGATCAACCAGAGGCGTTCCTCCTACTCGTTATGAGCCCGAACTTACAGGTCGGAATTCGAGATATCCTGTGGTTAACGCGGTCAGGAGGAATCTTTCTAGACAGGCTCAGGTGTTCACTACTGCTATTCATTCGGTTAGAGACCCGAGCAAGGTGGAAAATGCCCTTACAGATGAGAAATGGGTGCAGGTCATGGAAGTAGAGATGGAGGCACTCGAAAAAAATGGGACATGGGAAAAATGCATCCCCCTAGGAAAAAGAACGGTAGGGTGTCATTGGGTGTTTACAGTGAAACATCGAGCAGATGGGAGTATTGAGAGATATAAAGCAAGGTTAGTGGCAAAAGGGTATACACAGACATACGGGATAGACTCCTCAGAAACCTTCTCCCCGGTGGCGAAAATTGACACTATCAGAGTATTGTTCATGGTAGTAGCCAACCGAGATTGGGAACTTCATCAGTTTGATATCAAGAACGCGTTTTTGCATAGAGATCTTCAAGAAGAAGTGTACAAGGAACCCCCTCCGGGGTTCACTGGGGAATTCAGAAAATGAGAGGTATGCAGGTTGAGAAAAGCTTTGTACGAGTTGAAGCAGTCACCCAGAGCCTGGTTTGGGAGGTTTTCGGCAGCCATGAAACAATATGGGTATCACCAGAGTAATTCAGACCATGCACTCTTCTTCAAATAGAGAGGTGGATGGGTAACGTGTCTTATCATCTACGTAGATGACATGATCATTACAGGGGATGACTCCAAAGAAATCTCTCAGGTAAGGTCGAATTTGTTCAGGGAGTTTGAGATGAAGGACCTAGGACAGCTGAAATATTTTCTCGGGATAGAAGTGTTACGGTCAAAACGAGGGATATATATCTCTCAGAGGAAGTTTGTGCTAAACCTTCTGGCAGAAACCGGGTTTTTAGAATGTAGACCAGTAGATACACCTATGGCGGTCAATCATGGGTTGAGAATAGTGGAAGGAGCAAAAGAGGTGGAAAAGTTACAGTATCAGCACTTCGTAGGGAAATTGATATACTTATTCCATACCAGACCCGACATCGCCTATGTTGTGGGGGTCCTTAGTCAGTTCATACACCGTCCTCAGAAAGAACACATGGATGCAGCACTCAGAGTGTGTCGGTATCTGAAAGGGTGTCCAGGAGGAGTTGTCCATTTTCAGAAACATGGACACTTAGAGATCGAGACATACACAGATGCAGAATGGCCCGAGAGCCCAGGTGATCGGAGATCCACCTCTGGATACTTCACACTAGTTTGGGGGGAGGGGGATGTTGTAACATGGAAAAGTAAAAAGCAGAAGGTGGTAGCTCTGTCGAGTGCAGAAGCAGAATTCCGGGGAATTGCACGTGGAGTACCAGAGGTTCTTTGGTTGAGGAAGTTGCTCACTGAGATTGGCATCCCTTCAATCAGAGCATGTAGCCTGAAGTGTGATAATCATACTGCAATCAGTATATCAGAAAACCCTGTGCAGCACGATCGAACCAAGCATGTGGAAGTAGACCGACATTTTTTCAAAGAGAAGATTAAGGAAGGGGTCATTACACTTCCGTTCGTAAGATCAGAGCACCAACTGGCAGATATTTTAACCAAGGCCGTTAACGGGAGGATCTTCGGAGAAGTTTTAAGCAAGTTGTACATCGGGGATCCGACTATAAAGCTTGAGGGGGAGTGTAAACATATAGAAAGCTAGAAGTTAGGGATTGTGTAATAGTGTATTTATTTTTCCCTTGATTTACTTTCCTTTCGTAGCCTAGATGTATAGTGTACTTATACAGCCTTGTACTTTGTTTTCTTTACAATACAGAAATATAGAATTCCTTCCCAATCAATGGCTTTTCTAATAAACAACACATAATTCATTTGATTGATGGATCAACTTCCACTAATGTTCAACTTCGAACCACTAACGTGTAGGCTGTAACCAATCCATAATTGATCACCACAGTTCCCCTCTATATAAACCCTGCACAATTCCCAGGCTTTTCCCCACACACAAACAAGCAAAACAAAGTCTATAATTCAATCACTTAATCAAGCACTAACAACTTGATCGCAGCAATGGCAGGAATGGTGAAGGCAATGTGCATGGTTCTGTTCACAGCGGCGCTGATCGCAGCCGTTGCACCACCGACGTAGGCGGCGATAGGATGCGGGCAGGTGACCTCCTACCTAAGCTCATGCACCCCTTATGTGACCGACAAAGGTCCATTGGGTGGTTGCTCCTATCTAATGGACCTTAACTCCGTTGCAGCAAAGGGACCTTAATTTTGGCCAGCCTTTGTAGTTGTGAACTTTACATCTTCTTGTTTGTTGACTGTTGTTAAGTCAGTGCCACGACAATGAGATCTGTAAAGACTAATGATAATCATATTACTTGTACTGTTCAAAGCACTAGTACGGATGGCGTGGGCGCTGGTGGGGGCTCCCACGCCCCTTAGTTTTTGCTGCAAATGGAGGGTTTTTTAATTTTATAGTTTTGACTTTTAAATTATGTTGGAAATGTTAATTTAAGAAATTAAATATGATTTTATGAATGAAAAATTAATAAATAAAAATGAAAATGTGCCATTGTATGTGAAGAGTTGTGTCCTCGTACAAAAAAGACTCGATTATAAATATGTCCTCATTCGATTATAATCAACACAAAAAAATAATTTTTTTGTGATCTCTCTCTTTTTCCTCTCACATACATTATATCGGCGGTGAGAGTTCTAAATATTTTAAATTCATTATTTCGTAATTTATAGTGCTATAATAAAATAATTATTATTACATATTTGGAAAGAGTTGTCATAAGATCGTGTAAGCACTAATGCCGGCAAATTTGTCTTAAGAACAAATAAGAAAACTCTTGGTTCCACCAAATATTTTGTTAAACGGTGTCCCTTTCCCTAGCCCGAGCCTGGTTCGGCCAAACCGGTGTAACGAGGGGGCGAGTGTTTTACACTTGCCGTGTGGTTGGTGGAAAATTCAGGGAGAGTGACCAATCAAATGGCAAGTGTAATACACTTGCTTTTTAATTGGTTTGGGCTCGGCCAAGCCTGGTCTGGGCTAGAATTTTCCCCCTTTCTAAATCACATTTCTCTGATATACGAAAAATTATTTTTAATATAATAATGGTACATGATTCCTAACAATCCAATTGCCAGTGAGATCGTCTCCATCTATACGTATCTCCAAACATAGAATAGAACAAACTTGATAGACCAAAAGATAAAAGATCTGTTTTTGAAACTCGCATTACGATCTCCTTATGCAAAGACCATTATAATTCCTTCCATATATTTACCCTCGGGTTTTTAGATCCGTATTTCAGTTGAAATGAGATTCATTTAGCTTCCTAAACATGTAATATAAAGTTGAGATCAATTGCTCATTTCCAAGAAAATAGATTTCATTACCTTTTTGTCTTTTTATCAAAAAATGATTTATGCCAATGAATTAAGGACCATGGTTGATTAAAATGAAATATAAAAGACCACGATTAACTATTGAGGACTGAATTCTTTCTAAAACAAAAGAAGAGGGGTCAAAATCTCATGATTTAAGAAGTCAAGGGTTCTTTTAAAATGAAATATAACTATATATATAAGATAATATTAAGCCTTTAGTTTTTTTTCTTAAATTAATATTCTTTCCCCCTCTTTGATGTTTGAATTGAGTATCTGCTTTTTCATTACTTGACTTATTGCTTTTTAACCAGGCATATAAATTAATGCTTGCAATGTTTATTAAAGTGATTGATTCATATTCTATTATATGCACAACACGAGGCATTCCTTAAAAGTTTTTTTAATTTGATAGAATAATAAACGCGTGCTGTGTGCATAAAGTGATTGATTCACATTGTACATGCACAACACGAGGCATTCACAATATACTCACAGTTCGAAACTTTGTGATTTAAAATCTCTATTTAAGTAAAATTGTAAATTAATTTATTAGGCATTTAGGCTTAAAAAAGTACTCTATAATTTTTGATATTTTATAAATATGTAAAATTTCTAAATACGCCCTACTTATGCTTTCAATCGGGATTTTTAGGAATAATATTTCAAAAGTTTTGCGTATTTAAAATTCTTGGGTTGTCGCAATTTTTTAATTAGAAAGATTAATTGTAATTTTAGCTAACTTTTATGGTAGTAAGTACAATTCCCTAATAATAATAGATGAAATATTGACGCAAGACAGGATCTTAATTGTGTTGTATTGCACATTGCTTTTTTGTATTATAAATTTGTAACCGATTAATTTCTTTACTTACTGTTTCTTTCCCTAGTATAAGAAGATGTTTCTCGTTCAAATTTGCTTTTGGTGAATTATTGAATTTTATAGCTAGATTTATGTGGCTTTATTTCAATTCAAATAACCTGTAATATAATTGTAGAAGGGAAAAATGCAAAATCGGTATACCAACTCCAACGATTTAGCGTTTTTGGTACTTTAAATTTTCCGGTGAAAAAAAAATCCCACAACTCTTAAAAATAAGCAAAAAAGTGCCAATTTTGCCCGGATAAGCCAAAACCCGTCTGATATCCGACCCGGATGCTGACGTGTCTCGCCGGAGTCCCAGCTGGCAAATAAAGCTCTTCCACCTCAGAAAAGCACCCGTCCAGGATGTAAACACAAGGCATTTACAGTACCAAAAACACTAAAATTTTGGAATTGGTATACCGATTTTGCAATTTTTCCTACTATTAATTAGGCATTGAAGTTAATAATCAAATATTAGGGATAATATTTATAAGGCCTATAATTGCTCCATCCCAATTAACCACGTACATCTTAATTTGTAATTCAATTCTTCAATTAATTTCAAGGGTTTAGGTAATTAAATGTTGAAAAATAATACATCCCGACATTATTGTAGTAGAATTCCTCCCGACCCCTCTGATATAGTGGAGGTATATTTTTTAGAAAAATCGACAAACATTTAAGGCAAATTAAACTTGATATTTGCATCCCTATGTGCGTGTCAACATGAAATAAGGCCGTATTTTTATAAGTGGATGCTGACGAGTGAGACTCTTGTATTTAAAAATTTGGATTAATTATCTTTGTTAAGTAGATTAATTAGGAATATATAGCGTAAAATACTAATTTTGGCCCTCCATTGCTAACACCTACGTACTACTCTCTGATCTACTTCATAAAACTTTATAACTTTCTCTAATTATTAGCAATTAGAATTAATGGGAAGAGCTCCTTGTTGTGACAAAAAAGGACTCAAGAAAGGGCCCTGGACCTCTGAAGAAGATCAGAAGCTCATTGATTATATTCAGAAGAATGGTTATGGAAATTGGAGAACTCTCCCCAAGAATGCTGGTTAGTTTAATATTTCATTTTTGCATGGATACATATATATGTCTATATATATATATATATATGGTTTATTGAATTTTTTGAAAAAATGTATAGGTCTGCAGAGGTGTGGAAAGAGCTGCCGCCTGCGGTGGACGAATTACCTCCGGCCTGATATCAAGAGGGGAAGATTTTATTTGAAGAAGAGGAGACAATTATTCAGCTCCACAGCATCCTGGGAAACAAGTACGTTTATAATTTGACTAAATTTAAATGTTTCGTGTATGAATGGTACTTTATAAAGTTGTAATTTTTGCCTTTCTTGACTGAAAACAGGTGGTCTGCAATAGCTGCGTGTCTCCCAGGAAGAACGGACAACGAAATCAATAACTACTGGAACACGCACATAAGGAAAAGGCTTCTCAGAATGGGAATCGATCCCGTCACTCACAGCCCTGGCCTCGATCTTGTTGATCTCTCCACAATCCTAAACTCTTCTCTCTACAGCAACTCACAGTCCCAGATTAATTTGTCGAGATTATTACCTAAACCCTCGAAATTAATTGAAGAATTGAATTACAAATTAAGATGTACGTGGTTAATTAGGATGGAGCAATTATAGGCCTTATAAATATTATCCCTAATCTTTGATTATTAACTTCAATGCCTAATTAATAGTAGAGAAAATTGCAAAATCGGTATACCAACTCCAAAATTTTAGCGTTTTTGGTACTGTAAATGCATTGTGTTTACATCCTGGACGGGTGCTTTTCTGAGGTGGAAGGGCTTTATTTGCCAGCTGGGACTCCGGTGAGACATGTCAGCATCCGGGTCGGATATCCGACGGGTTTTGGCTTATCCGGGCAAAATTGTCACTTTTTTGTTTATTTTTAAGAGTTGTGGGTTTTTTTTTTCACCGGAAAATTTAAAGTACCGAAAACGCTAAATCGTTGGAGTTGGTATACCAATTTTGCATTTTTCCCATTGTAGAATGTTGTTTCTTTTTAGATGATCACTCTCAATCACTCGTCAAAACAACCTACCTATATTAATAAATGTTATTTTAGATATCATAGGTAATTCTAAGTAAAATTGGACATGGTCAAATAGTGTAATATATAAGAGATGATTGTTTTTACACTGGTTGCAATTGATTGCCAGAAATTTTAGAAAGAATAATAAATTGAATCGTAATTGCAGTATACTTGTAACATAACTAAGTTAGGTTCAATCAAATTGAGTCTAGAAAGAATTTCTTATTCAATTAAATCCATTCAATTGTATATATGAGTAAAAATATTATACTTATCCTTTGGTTGTTGACTTTTTCAAAAGTTTATACAAATCATACAAAATATTACATTGGTTTACCTTAACACTGGTTCGAAACTTAGAATTCTGGGGGTCTTGGTCGACAAGATAATGATATTGCACGGAAAGAATAAGTGACTTCATTTCTTTTTCTTTTTTTTTTTTTTTTTTGTTCAAAATAAGTGACTTCATTTCGATATGAAGAACAAACTATAAAAACCGCTACAACAGAAAACAGCATCACCAAATAAAAAATTACTCAATAGCCGACATACACATATATATAAGGTAAATATAGTAATGGCAAGCTTCTCAAACTCCAGGAAAGACGACAAAAGCGGGAAAGAAGTTGTCAATGTTGATGATGAACAAAGCGACCACTCCACCACGGTGGATATCCCATCTGAAATCACGATTATCAGACGGCTGCACAGAGTTCCAGCACATGTGCGAGAAAACAAGGAACATCTTTATGCTCCCGTCGTTCTCCCGCTGGGCCCATATCACCACGATGACCACCGGTTTGGTCAGGCGGAGCAACTTAAAAATGAGGTCCTCAATATTAAGCTGCCGGACAAAAACGACCGTGACTCCGCCTGCGGCGAGTTTCTGAAGCGCGCACAAGAAATCAGAATCTTCTACGGAGGCCTGGAACGTTACGACGACGAGACATTGGCTGAGATGATGCTTCGTGATGCCTGCTTCCTTGTATACTGCATGGAGGCGTTTAATAACAGTATAGTTTCTGGTCATGTAAAACGTCGCCTTGGATTGTCCGGAAGTACATTCGTGGGTCGTGATTCCCTCCTGTTGGAGAATCAGGTTCCATTATGGGCAATCAAGCTCTTACTCAGACTAACATTGTTCAAGGGAGATAATGATATTAATACTCGTGTGGAAGAGTTTTTTCGGATGTACTTAAGCAAATCGTCTTATGATCATGAGTTCTCGGATCCATTTGGAGATGACAAAGAACAAGAACCTCTTCACCTTTTAGAACTCTACCGTACAGCTCTCTTCATGGCGCGGAGGAGCAATGGCACTAATGGCTCAAGAATTAATGAGTTTCTCCGTAAGATTTTCAAAAACCATCACGAAATTACCCATTCTTGCATCCCAAATCACCCGGCTCGTTCCGTGATCGATCTGAAAGCAAAGGGTATTCTAGTCCGCCCGAGTTCCCACTGCATAACCGACGTCAGATTCGAGTCCTATTGGTTCTTCGGGAAACTGCTGCTTCCCCCTTTGTTTATCAGTAACAATAGCAAGGTGTTCTTCTCTAATCTAATTGCCTTTGAAATGTCCCCAGAAATTCAGACAGGGAGTGAGGTCATCTCGTACATTAATTTCATGCAATATCTGATTGAGAGCCTCAAGGACGTTAAAGAGTTGCGGGAACAGGGCGTGTTGTTGTCTTTCATGAATGATGAGCACGTCATGAATATATTCAAGGAAATCGACATTTTCGGATTGGATACTCCCATTTTTAATAATGTGAGGTTCGATATTGACCGACATTGTCAAAGCAAGGCGAAGACATGGATAGCTGAGCTGCGTTACACTTACTTTCGTAATCCCTGGTCTGCTATTGCTCTCTTCACCGCTGCTATTTTGTTGTGCCTCACGTTTCTTCAGACCATCTACTCCAAGAAGTCTGCTAAATAAATAAGAATCTGTATGCATGTTTTGAATAATTAATATCTAATAATAATCAAGAGTTTGGCAGGTTTAATTTACCTACTCTTTCTGCAACTGTGGAGGACAGATTCCACGAGAATAATCAAGTGTCTGCATGAGTAATGATGTATCATTGATCTCAAGTTTTTATTAAATAAAATTGTTTCTGCTTTTTAATAAATAGCACTACTGTAATTATGTCACCCATATTTCACTCAACCAACAAATATATTAATAGAAATTTGAAATTAGAATAAATAAATTATCTTTTTAATTTTTTACATAGCATAATTGTGCAAATAACTTAAATAGGAGATGAAACATGTAATTGAAGTAGGAGATCCGATTGATAACATCTTATTTATTTATGTAGTTTCTACCTTGAAGGAAAAAATTGCATTTACTACCCCTCAAATTATGGCAAATTACAAAGGTGTCCTCTTATTTTATCTTTTTCAAAAAATTCAGTGATGTTCATGTGTTTTCAATTTTCACACGTAGTAGATGAAAATTATACAAAAGACCAAAATACCAATTATATCAAAATGAAAAATAATTTAACATTCGTGATTTTATTAAATTTGAAGTACCCTTAACTTACTTAAATTTATTATTAAATTCATAAATAAGCTTAATTAGGTTCTAAAATAATGTTACCTTTAAGTAACATAATTTGCAAATGTATTATGATCACAAAAGAAAATCATACAATTTGTGAAGGTTTGGTGCTTTAGGCTTGTGATGTGGGCCTAAGCCCACTAGAATAACTGCACGTAAGCAACACTTAATACGTACTAGCAATTCTGGCACACTCTATGCGTGTGCAAATAACAAAATTATAATTATTTAAATATATATTAAATTAAAATTTTTATGTTTATATTTGTTTTTAATATGATTAATGTTTAAAACTAATACAAAATAGAAATTAGAAAATATGAGAAAAAATAAAAATATATAATAGAACAAAGCGGTTAGTCTCTTAAAAATAGTTAAAATATAAATTAAAAAATATTTGAAAAAAAATAAAAGAATATAAAAGAAGAGAATAAAAGTAAGTTGAGAGAAGAGTGGATTTGAAACACGTTCCGTATGGGATAAAAAAAAATTTAATTAATTAAATAAAAAAAAAATTAGAGACCAATCCAAGAGACCACACTTGGGTCTCGCGCTTAATAATAGAGTAAGATTAGTCCATAGAAAGGAAGTTGGGCTAGAAACCCAAGCCCAAGCCAACAATAGACTCAATTTACTCCTATCCCTCAAAAATAGGTTTATAAACATTGTTAGATTATGACGCGTGTTCCCTACCGTAACAATAACTATTGAATAACTATGAGCAAGCTTTCCATATCCCATTTCTAATAGCTCAAGCATATTCAACCACATTCACTCAAAGAATTAAAGGATTATCTAGACTATTGATGGTTATAGACTTATAGCTCTAGATTATTGATGAGATCTCATGTCTTATCAGCTTGTAAATTAATTTAATTTTGTCAGTTGCATTCGTAATGAGCAGGTTTAAATATGAGTTTTCACCAAAGTTGCATAAATTTCAAGATCTCAAACTAATCTTAATGATTTCACGTTACGAAATTGTGAGTGATCATGATCTGTTGCAAAAAAATAAAATTTTAAAGTTCAAAATTCGCCGAGTATAACTTTAAATTAAATCTAAATTACTATAAAAAAGAAATACCTATTGGACTTCCTATTTTTTTTTTCAATTTATACCTCGGATTGTACTTTTTCAATTATATCAGCTACCGCACACAATTTTCAATTGATAACTTCTACTCTTCGAATTGCAATGAGAAAACAAAACTCCGTGGATACTTGTAAACTAAGGAGCTCTCAACCCCTTAGTTTAACCTTGATAATCTAAATTATGTTGGAAATTTTAATTAAGAAATTAAATATTATTTTGTGAATGAAAAATAAATAAATAAATAAAAAGTGTCATTGTGTGAAAAGCTATGCACTCATACCAAATGACTCGGCACAAAGATTGTAATTTTTAAAAAAATTCTAATTCGAATTCGACCCAATCACACCCAACAAATTAAAGAAAATTGCAATTTTGATATACCAATTCATCCTAATTCATAATTTTGGTACAAAAAATTTCTTAGTGAAAAAATTAAACCATAACTCTAAAAATTCGCAATTTCATGTAGTATTTGACCAGAGTAGAAATGACCCATTGGAAAACCCACCCAAATGATCTCCACGTGTCCGTTGGAGAATTTGCCACGAAGCGGGTTTTCCATCGAATCATATCTATTCGGGTCAAGTAGTCATGAAACTGTAAACTTTTAGAATTATAGGCTAGTTTTTTTATCGGAAATTTTTTTGTACCAAAATTACGAATTAGAGTGGATTGGAATACCAAAATTGCAATTTTTCCCAATAAATTATAATGGTAATTGTATTGAATTATTACAATGTCATTTGATTTGTTGTTCTTTCTAAATTTTCTACCAATCACACTGTAAATATAAAATAATGACCTCCTCATTATACTAATTTGGTCAAATCAAATTCCGGCTAAAATTATTTTTGAATTTGTTTATTTGAATTACGCTTGAATTTGTTTATTATTTTTTTTTACCAAAACTCGCACTATCTGGACTATTATGAATATGTACTCATTCCATTATATATAATCAACACAAAAAAATAATTTTTTATGATCTCTCTTTTTCCTCTTTTCATTGGTGGTAATAGTTCTAAATATTTTAAATCCATAATTTTTGTAATTTATAATTCTATTATTACAAGAAGTAGTAGTTGCATCTCTATCATAGAACTGTGGCATTAGTGCGGGGCGAATTCGTCTTAAAAACAAATAAAAATACTCTTGGATCCACCTTTACGATATACAAAAATTACTTTAAAATATTTAATCATTTTTAATCAGAGTGAATTACATGCAGACTCCAATTTAGTTTTTAAATAACAAAACACCCTACATTTAGATTAAATAACATGAGACACCCAAATAAATATTAAAATTACAAATGATTCCCTCTCCCGTTAGAATTCTTAATAATTTTGTCAAAATTTTTATTTTAAATAAGTTTTTGAAACACAAAATACCCTTATAAATAAGTTTTACATCTAAATCACGAATCAATACAATAATTTTTTAATAATTTTTCTAATGGAAAGGGGGGGTGTTTGTAATTTTAAATTTTATTTAGGTGTTCAATTTTAAAAAATTAAAATATAAGTGTAATTTGTTATTTTAAAATTCCTTTGGGATCTATATTAAATAAGTCTTTTTAATAATGATAGTTGATGCAAACTCTCGGATCCACATTTACGATATACAAAAATTATTTTTATTGAAAAACCGAACCGCCCTCCTCTCTCCTTTCACTTTCTTTCTCTTATTCTTCTACATACATTATTATGGTTTCGTTTGTGTGTTAAGGATCTGTTTATATAAGCGTGATCCTAACTACCAGCTAGTAATCTCTTAGTGTAATCGTAATTCTTGATTTATATTTAAATTTCTTTTAATCTTGTGCGTTGATCTTTTAATAAGGCATGTTACAAAGAGTATTGTGTTCATGACTCATGAGCTTTCCAATGATCCCTAGGAGGCTAGGACTCTTCTAAGAGCTCGTCGCTATGCGTTCGTATTTAACCTTATCCGGACAAGTTGGTCCACATGGTGGGACCATCAGTCATTTACATATCTCCAAAAATAGAACAAATTAGATAACGGGAAATGACCCATAACTACCTAGAAGGGAGGTCAAATTTCCCTTAGTTCCCCGTTTTTAAAATTATCCCTACTAACTCCCCAATCCACTTTACCAATCTTTGTTAACTACCTAATGTGTGTAATTTTACTACCTTACCCCTGATGGCAATCACTTTCCCTCCCATTTTCTCATTTTCGTTCAGTTGGTATTGAAAATTGAAAAAAAAAAAAAAAAAAACTGGAGCAAACGGTGAGAGAGCAAAAGGGGCCTGGTGAGACAATAACCGACCACATTACGACGATATTAGGTGACGGTGAAGAAGGTTTCCGACGCGTACAACTACCCTGGTGAGAGGTCTCCGGCAGTATGGAATTTCCCTGCTGTTGAGGTTGGTTTCTACCGCCGTAGTGTTGCCGCTGCGGAGTTTACGGCACCGAAGTGTTTACCTTGTTGACGAGGGCTGAGATTCAGATGTGCACCCTTAAAAGATTTGACATTTTTTTTTCCTCTTTGATCCAATACGAAATATGAAGCTTTAGATATGTTATTTCCCTTTTTTTGTACGCAAAATTGGTAGGGTTTAGGACCAAAATGCCCAAGGTGGTTGATCTCTAAAGGCCCTATTTGGCTGGGGTTTTTTTGAAGTTGAAATTCGTGGCCAATTTTTCACAATTTTTGTTGTAATACGAAATTTCTTTGGTTAGATACTCTATATCTTCTTTTTTGTACACGAAATTGTTATTAACCATGTGATGTTGTCCTTGGCAAGAATGGGCACCCTTCAAACCCGATGTTCTCTTGTTGCATTTTGCAATGAAATGGAAAGTATTAAGCTTTTGATGAAGCCTGAACATCAAGAAGCCATTTCTTGATGTCCATTTGGTTTCTTCATAAACATGTCATTTGCATTTTCATCCACTACTAGAATCAAGTTGCTATTATCCAGGTATGATGTGGATTCCTCTACCTTTTCAGTGGGTGAAGAGATTGTTGTTCCTTTCACGGTGTCCGAATTTTGTATAGTGAATGGTCTGCAATACTATGGATTGAATTTTGATCTGCACTGGAAAGTTCCTTCTACCACAGTAGCAAAACATTTTTATGGCGATCCCAGATTATGTAATAAGGACAATATTGTATTGAAAATGACGGAATTAGTGAATAGTACGGAGAAGTCTGACATCGATGATTTTTGTAGGATGTATATTCTGTTTGTATTCTGTACTTTATTGTTCCCTGTCAGCACCATGGTTGTGCCCCGAGGTTTAATTAGTTATGTGGATAACTTGTCTGCAATTGGAGAGTTTTTTTGGGGGATAGCTGTGTATCGGTTCTTGGTAGGATCCATCAAGCAGCATTTGGCAGGTGAAACATTATATGTGAACGGCTTTGTGGTTGGAATGATGGTATTTAAACAAGTTCATAATTATATTTTTTAACTTTATACTATTATACATGTAGATTTGGTAATTGTTTGAAATTGGTTCTTGTTTAATGCCACAGGCTTGGTTTTATGAGCATTTTCCAACATGTGGTTGCCCTAGATCGCTGCGGGCGTTTCCTCGACTCTTTAGATGGCAATCGAAAGCCAGTAATTTGCCTTTGAACATTGAGAGGGCCAATGAGGTGCTGGATGCCATTGACATGCTTTAGGTAACTCAGTTTACATTTTTCCTTTTCTTTTTTTTGTATATATTAGTATGTTATGTGACTGCTGTATATTTGTAACATCATGTTCTTTATATTCTTTGAAGTTTGTGGAGATTGTTGCAATGCAAAGGAGGGAGTTGCAATTGTTTGAACCTCCTGTGAAAAAAGATGAGAATCATGTGGGTACTCTAGCAACATTGATGAGGGAGATCATTGCTAATCAGAAGCGGGAGTTGAAGTTGTTGGGGCAATTGGTGACTGAGAAGACTGGAGTGGCTGCTGATGAAAGTGATAATGAACAAAATATTGGGGATGAGAATGAGGATGAAGAGCAAGTCGATGAAAGTGAGGATGATGAGACTCTGGGGGAAGGGGGTGATGATATGGAGGAGAGTGACAAAGAAGTAACCATCGAGGAGAAGAGAGAGGAGGATGTAGCTGATATATTGACTGGTATGCAAGATAAGTTTGTGGAGGAGAGTGTAGATGAGGCTATGGATCAGGCTGTGGACAATATTGTGCATGAAGCTGTGGATAAAGCTATAAAGAAGGCTGTGGCGGAAGATTTGGTGGAGGCTGGGAAGGATGTGGAGAGGGGTGTGGAGGAGGATGAAGTGGAGAAGCTTGTGGAGGAGTATATAATGGAGGAGAATGTTGGGTTGCTAAATGAGAAGAATGACGAAGATGTACTCTCTCGTCTTGTTGATGATTATGCTATTGGTGATGATTTAGATGATAGCGGGCGTCATGAGATTAGAATGAAGCAAGTGAATGACACCATTAGCTCCATTGCATTGTCTGTAAGAGATAGAGATGATCGGATGAAGAAAAGAAAAGAACCCGATTTCATTACGCTTCCTTCGTCCACAGCCCCAAAGATGAAGAACAAAGTAATTTGTCATATTTCGTTTAATTATAATTACATGTTAGTTATATGTTACTTAAAATGTCTTCTATTGTATAGGTGAAATTTGGAAAAACCCCTACGGATCAATGCTATGATTATGTTGGGAGATTGGATTACCCTGGAAGGGATGAGCTGACATCCGGAGAGCAAGATATAATTGATGGTTTCATCCAGGGACATGCTAAAGATGCATCCCAAGTTATTGTTTACAGTGCAAATGATGTCGAAATCTTAGATTATGACATATACCGGTTGTTGTGGGGCCTTGAGATGAGACAATCCATGTTTGACGGATACATTAACATTCTCAGAAGCATGAACATGACAAGGATTTGGGCCATGTCTTCCCATGTAACAACTGGTATATTTGATAAACTATCTCGTGAAAAGTTCATCAAAGGTTCGAAGAAGAAACTGAAGGCTGGAGATATGGAGGGAATGAACAAGTTTCTAACAGACAATGTCATGAAGAGTGTGCGTTCATTGCTTTTGCGTTTGAATCCTGATGTGTTGGGAGGTAACCGTTACATTATTTTCCCATTGAACACAAAAAACCATTGACATATGGTTGTCCTCGACACCGATCTGAAGGTATTGAAACATTTGAACTCCATGCATTCTTCCGTTGCAACCGGGCATGCGAAGTTATGGGCGAAATTCATTCGGATGTTCCTTTTCCATGAATACAAGTATGAGATTCCGACCGATGACGTAGATGCTCAGGTATGTCCCTCGCAACGGGATGATAGCCTCGACTGTGGTGCCTTCTTTTGCCTATTTGTTGAATGTTTTGTTAGGGATGACCCAACTTTCTGGAAAGAATGTCTTCTTGTGAAGATGCCGTACTATCGTGTCCATTTGGCTGCAGGAGAAAAATTTAAACTTATGGTTGAAAAGTGATGTGTATATCTGGTATTATACTTAGTGGTCTAGTATTATACTAAAATTATTAAACTTTGGTAATGTAGTATGTTCACTTTGAACAAGAAGTAATTTTCCATGTTATGCAATTTGTTGAAGTTTGTTGGCTTTGAAGTAATTTGTATCTCTGATAATGGCGTTTAAGTACCTGATTCTACCATTTATGTACAACTGTTGGAATTGATTCGTTCTTGTTTAAATATAGGGTACGTCATTCTTCCGATTTTATACAACATATGGACAATTAAGTACGTGATTGTGGCAGCTGTGTACAACATATCTCCAAATCTGTACCACGTCAAAAAAGTTGTATAATTCACTCAACTAGGGTAAATAAAATTAAGTACGCAATTTTCAAGATTTTATACAACATATGGGCAATTAAGTACGTGATAATGGGCATGTTGTACAACATTCCAACGGACTTGTACGACGTGACAAAGGCTGCAAAATTACACCTCCTATTTAATTTTTAAGATTTTATACAACATATGAGCAATTAAGTACGTGATAATGGGCATGTTGTACAACATTCCAATGGACTTGTACGACGTGACAAAAGCTGCAAAATTACACCTCCTACGTAATTTTCAAGATTTTATACAACATATGGGCAATTAAGTACGTGATAATGGGCATGTTGTACAACATTCCAACGGACTTGTACGACGTGACAAAGGCTGCAAACAAGGAACACGTTTATGCTCCAGTGGTTTTTCCACTGGGCCCGTATCACCACGACGGCCGCCCGTTTAATCAGGCGGAGCAGCTTAAAAACGCGTTTCTCGATATTAAGCTGAAAGATGAAAACGACAAAGCCTTCGCGCGCAGCGAGTTTCTGAAGCGCGCCCAAGAATTCAGAAACTTCTACGGAAACATGCAGGGAGTTTACGACGACAATGCATTGGCGGAGATGATGCTTCGTGATGTATGCTTCGTGGTTTATTACATTGAGTCGGTTGTTTATGGACATGAACAAGTCATGCGCCATATAGTACGTCGCCTTGGATTGTCCGGAACGATATTCATGTGGCGTGATCTCTTAATGTTGGAGAATCAGGTTCCTTTATGGGCCATCAAGCTCTTAACCAGACTAACATTATTCAAGGGCGATGCTGATGATACTCGTGTGGAAGAACTTATTCTCAAGTTCGCAAGCCTACTCAGTACTGATCATGAGTCCTCGCTTCCATTTGTTCGGCCTAGGGAATATGGCAAAGAAGAAGAACCTCTTCACCTTATACAACTCTATCGTGCATCTCTACTCATCAAACCGCGGAATAATAGTACTAATGGATCAAGAAACGGGGTTTTTCGTAAGGTTTTCAAAAACCTGAAATGGAAAATTAGCAGCTGGGATCACCAAAAAAAACGTACTGTCATCCCGAACCACCCGGCTCGGTCCGTGATGGATCTCAAAGCAAAGGGAATTCAAGTCCGCCTGAGTTCCAAATGCTTAACAGACATCAGATTCGATTCCTATTGGTTCTTCGGGAAACTGCTGCTTCCCACTTTCTTCATCAATAACAATAGCAAGGTGTTCTTCTCCAATCTAATTGCCTTTGAAATGTCCCCAGAAACTGAGACAGAGTTTGAGGTCATATCGTACGTTAATTTCATGCAATCGCTGATTGAGAGCCCTAAGGACGTCAACGAGTTGCGGGAAAAGGGTGTGTTATCATCTTTGATGAATGATGAGCAAGTGATGATTGCATTCAAAGAACTCGACATTTACGGAATGGATAATCTCATTTTTAATGATGTGAAGAAGAAGATTGACTGGCATTGTCGAAGCAAGGCGAAGACATGGATGGCTGAGCTGTTCCACACTTACTTTCGTAACCCCTGGTCAGCTATTGCTCTCTTCAGTGCTGCTATTCTTTTGTGCCTCACGTTCCTTCAGACCATCTATACCATGAAGTCTGGTAAATAAATAAGAAACTGTATGCATGTTCTGAATAATTAATATAATAATAATCAAGAGTTTGGAAGGTTTGCCTACGTACTCGTCCTGCAACCATAGAGTTAGGACAGATTCCACGAGAATAATCTAGTGTTTTCATGAGTACTGATGTATCATTGATCTCAAGTTTTTATCAAATAAAATTATTTCTGTTTTTAATATATAGCACTACTCTAATTATGTCTCAATTATATTTCATCTTATATTTCACTCGTCCAACCCAACAATTGTATTGATACACATTTGAAATTAAAAAAAATAAATTATTTTTCCAATTTTATTCATAGCATAATTGTGCAAATAACTTAAATAGGAGATAAAGCATGTAATTGAAATAGGTGATCCAATCCTGACCAAAAAAAAAAAAAGAAATAGGTGATCCAATAGCACCAATTGGTGTAGCTTAGCGGTTCGACGCTATGCTAACTTAACCAGAGGTCTTGAGTTCGAGTCTCTGGGAACGCAGCTATCATTGATGGGGAGAGTAAGACCTCTGGGAATGCAGCTATCATTGATGGGGAGAGTTTTACACCCTAAGTGGTGCGTCCCGACTCGACCCATGAAAATGGACTACAGAACCAAAAAAAAAAAAGAAATAGGTGATCCAATTGATAACATCTTATTTATTTATGTAGTTTCTACCTTTAAGGAAAAATTTGCATTTACTACCCCTCAAATTATGGGAAATTACAAAGGTGTCCTCTTATTTTATCTTTTTACCAAAAACACAATGATGTTCATGTGTTTTCAATTTTCACGTATGAGTAGATGAAAATTATACAAAGACCAAAATACCCATTACATCAAAATGAAAAATAATTTAACATTCGTGATTTTATTAAATTTAAAGTACCCTTAACTAACTTAAATTAATTATTAAATTCAGAAATAACCTTAATTAGGTTCTAAAATAATGTTACTTCTAAGTGACATAATTTGCAAATGTAATATCACAAAAGAAAAGGGTTTTTCCACCCTTCACCACGATGTTAAGGCTAATTAATATAAAAAACCTTGTGATATAAAAAATCACATAGGACACCTTCTTACTTCTGTTTTTAAATAAGTTGCACATCAAACCCTGAAAGCATGAGTTGGGCTTCACGCGCCTCCATCGCAACTCAAAGAGTTTTTCTTTACTTTTTCTATATTAAATTACTGTTATACCCTTTATATTTGGTTTATCAAATTATATGTATATTTACATATATGCATAATGATATGCATAAGGGGGAATATTTGAAAACTCCCCATGGGTTTGAAAACTTCATTTTAACTCCCCATTTTCAAATACATCATTTGGGGTTTTAGATACGCGATTCTGTTATTTAAATACGTGATTCTGCGATTTAGATACGCGATTCTGGGATTTAGATACGTGATTTTTTCCTTGTATTTCAAATACATCATTTGGGGTTTTAGATACGCGATTCTTGAGTTTTAATACATCATTTTTATAAATGGGGAGCTAAAAGGAATTTGACTTATTATTTGGGGAGTTTTCGCGAATTCCCCGTATGCATAATGATATATATATATATATAATTATAGATTATGTCTATATATATCACCACCACCACCACTGCGCCATCACCGTCAGCTGCCGCTGCCGTCGCCGCCGCTGCCGTCGCCGCCGCCACCAATGTCACCGGGACAACCACCATCCAACCCACCAGAATCCCTATCGTCACCGGAAAAGTACAAAAAAGGGACAAGATCTCCCGACCACCTCAACTTGAATTAGATCTCGCCACCACCTCGTCGCCGCCCCCTCCGCCTCAACTCGAACCAGATCTGGCCCACCACCATCTTCGTCACTGCCCTCCGCCTCGAGATACCTAGATTTGGGCTTGGCAAAATCGTTTTGAGTGACAGCTCTCGTATCTTTTTTTGGTCGGAGATCTGATCTCCTCCGTCCTCGACGGTGGCGTAGCTAAAGGATATAGATTGGATCCGAGGGGAAAGATGCATTTTTCCTTTCTTTTCTTGTTTGTTTTTTTTTTTTGTACCTTGAGTCGGCTTATTGCAGAGCAAAAGTTTGGAGGACAGGTAACCATGGCGGCGAAGAAGATTGGAGGTGGATGCTGGTTGAACATGATGGGGTGGGACTGGGGAGGAGGAAAATTAACGGGAAGAATAAGGAAAAGAAATAGAAAAATAAAATTGCACCAAAAAAAAATAAAAAAATAAAAAATAATGAAGCAAAATAACTAAGTAAATAATTGGGTAAAATTGAAAAATCATGTCTTAGTTATGATAAAATTCGTTCGGGGTGCAGTGAGTTAATATTTCTTTTTTTTTTGTGAAAAGAGTTAAATATTTCTAGAACATAAGGTTTCCCTAAGAATTTTTATAAAACAGTGTTTTTCTTGCTTTTCTCTCATAACATATTAGCCTATTAGGTATATCTCCAAAAGAAAATCATACAACTTGTGAAGGTTTTTGGTGCTGTTGGCTTGTGATGTGGGCCAAATGTGGGCCCAAGCCCACTAGAAAAACTGCACCTAACCAACACTAAGTGTTAGATTGAACACTTAATACGTATTAGTCCATACAAAAGAAGTTGGGCTAGAACCCAAGCCCAAACCATCTATAGACTCAATTTATAATGTTAGATTATGAAGAGAGGCGGTGAACTTCCTGACTAAATGTTTCTTGTGGCAGCTCAACCATGGCGCCGTGATGTGTAACAGCCTCAGAAAGCGTAGGAATTTGGGCGGTGATGGTATGTGCACGAGGTGCAATGGGGCAGAGGAGAGCATCATGTTGGAATTTAAAAAGTTTTAAACCTTCAAAAATATAACTTACAAAAAATTTTGTAACTCCCCACAAATTGCATTCATTTGGTTTTAATACCTTAAGTTACAAAATGCATTCTAACACTATAAATAGGGTCCTAGGGGTCTAGACTAACATATACAAGCATCCTACAACTTACTATGCACCTATTCTCATATACTATAGTTTTGAGCAACGTGATAAGGTTTCGTTCCATAGTTTCCTTGTGATCGTGCTCACAATAGGAGACGCCGGCTGTGGCCTTTTGGGTTTTATCTTGGGATGGTGATGAGCCGACAATACCCGCATGAAGGGGAGGCCATCACGATCTTAGGACAGCGTCAAGTGACGTGACTCCTACAGGCCAGCCGTTCTTTACTTATTCTTCTAACTATTATTATTACTAGTTTATTTGTGCATTATATAGTCATGAGAAAATCAATTCAATTTCCACAACAATCTAAGATCGTGATGAGTCTATGCCTAATACTCTTGATTAGTTAAACAGATAGATTCAGTCTATGCATAATGTGTTGGTTTGTTAATCTGCGTTTAACTCTTAGCAATCATACTAGGTTGCTCTATTCCATTACAGTTCTGCATAATCTGATACTTTGTGTAGGCAATCATTTGTTTTTCTAGTTATAAAACACCTAGAAATCAACTGTATGGACAACACATAAGACACTACACATTTAGTTTAATTTTATAAAAACATATCATATTTTAACCTACTCTCTACTTTGAATGATAGAGTTTGTCTGATTTATTCTGTACTAATTCAAAGGTTTAACTGTGAACTTATAATTTCCTGTAACGTTAGGATTATTTATAACGTTAAACTTTATTTTAAGTAATGTGAAAATTAATTCTGCATAATAGTAATATCTCTGCATAACTTTAGTTTAAACAAGTAAATATATTCATAAAAGAATAATAGCAGGTATTAGAAAGCAACAAAACCAGTTTATTTCATCAAGGCAATAATCAACTTTTTTGTATCAGTTAATTTGTTGTTTACGGTTTATTTGTGTGTTGTAGCAACGTTATTTAACGATTGCTATTATTGTTGATAAAATCAAATATTTGATATTGTTTCTATTGTTATTTCTTAGAGTTTGCGTATTCTTCTTACTTTGCCTTTATTAATTTCTAGTCTAAGTTTGTGAAAAACATGGCATTTCAAGAAGAAGCTAGGAGTGTTAAGCCCGGAAAATTAACGGGTTTAACTTTAAAAGATGCAAAATCTAAGGCCATGATTAGTGATTTGTGGTTGAAAACTGGTCATACATTGCAATACTTAATAATCCATGTTTGTTCATGGTTGAGGGCCGATCAAGCGCACGTGTTGTTCAATTGTCTTTGGTGCAATTCAACATTGGATAAAGTCTATTGCTACATAGCAAGATGGCATACGGTTTGATGTTTACATGAGGAAAAATATCAGGTATGTTTCCAAAATGTTAATTTGAAAAAAAAAGAAAAAAAAATGAGACTAGGAAACATATGGGAATGGAAATTCTACATCTTTAGTTGAGATTGATCGATAAACAATGCTTTCTGGATTCTATTCGACATGATGGTCATATTTCACTTGTTTTAGATTTAACGTATTTAATTATCTAAGAATGAATGTTAGGTGATAGTTTCCGTGAAACTTGACACCTATGAGAGATTAAAGAAATTGAATATGCAATTACATTCCATTGTCTAAACTTTATTGTATTAGTCATTGTCCTTTTGAATTTTGACATATTATACAATTATTAAAATTATCCAAGTAATAGAAATTAATTATAATATTATAACATATGCACGCAATATACTAATTTTGGGATAAATGTAGTGTGACCGTTATGTGGTAAACAAAGGTTAAGTAACTTGTAAATTTTATTTGAGAAAGCTAGGAAATTTTACAAAACTCACACAAATTGTGGAGTTATCTACACATGACATTCAAGTTAAGTACATTCAGACCTGTGCATGTGCATCTTTTGAAAGTAAAAACTATGCATAAGAAATCTACGTGCGTGTATATTCTTGACGTTATACAATATTGTTATTTATTGAGTGCATATATCTATTCATAAGGTGTCAATACAAATTTCATGAATTATCAAATTGATCAGGTATTATTTAATGCTCTAATTCATAAATAAGGAGTTATAAAATATTAATAGAGGATTTAAATTCACTCCACAACATTTGTTGGACATTTACAATTTGAGATTTTCAGTTGCTTCAAACAAAGCATTAAATTATATTTCATTTACATAGCAGTGGTTACGAATACTAGCAATTGGTCCATGAATGCTATCACATTAAAAACATACTTTATTAGTGAATAATTTGTGGTTTAATATGTGTTTGAATGAGACTTCTAAACTTGATTAATTTTCTATGTATTCTTTCCATGATATAAATTACTTGAGAATGATAACCTAGTTGAATTCAGATCGGAAGTTATTATATCAAATTAGTGCAGCTTGAGTCATGCAAGTAAGAGTCTTATCTGATATGAGGATCTAAATCTTATCCGAATGCAAGGTATGTCTGATAGATACTCATAGATTAAATATAAATATTTTGACAAGTCTAACAAAATTAGAGCTATTTGAGCGTCGATTATAAAAGGATGAAAACAGGTGTTATATCCCCTTAAATTCTGTTTTGTGGATGCGATTATTTAAAATGTAATGGCCATTCATAGTGTTTATTGTGAAATACATGAATATATTTTAGTTCATGTGGCATTTATAAAGTCATAATGGCAGTTTTAATTTTATTGACCAACTTTCCCGTAAATTGATTCATGTGCTATTCTTTAATTTATGAATTTATTCATACTCAGGAAATCATGTTTTATGCAATGTAATAACGATTGCTTTAATTGTGGATACAAAATATTGTCCTGGCCTTTGGGAAAATGAAACCTTATCAGCATGGAAATATAACCTATTTAATTCTTGGAAAATAAAATCAATTAATGGAGTTGTGAGTTGTAGTCAACTAAACTATATGCATTATACAATATGTTTTATTTTATTTTTATTTAAATCCAAATAATATATGCCTAACTGAAAATTGCATTTTGGCATCAAATGTGTTATAAGTATTTCCTGTCGTTACATGTTGATATATTGAATATCTCTCTTAACTATTCAAAATGTGATAGAGACCATGGAAAAATTTTGTTATTGTACACGTCGATAAAATTTTATTTTGAGAAAAGAAAAAAAAAAAAAAAAGAGAGAGAGAGAGAGATAGGAGTAAATTGTCAAGTACTAATTTACAAGTAGTATGTAAAATAGATAGTTACAAAGAATATGCTCAATTACAAGGTATGATTATTATATATTAGCTTTACAGTTTTAATTGCATTAATTATATTGGTTCTGTGAAGTTGTTCATATTTTACAAAAAAAAAAAAAAAAAGTTCAAATGCAAATTTCACTGAAGGGAAATAAAATGTGGGTTTCTTAATATTATTATCTATATATGTGGTAACTTTTCATAATTATCGAGAAATGTGGGGGTGCAAATATGTCTTGTTAATTTTATTGAGTGATAAAGTGCACAACTTATTTACTAAAAGAGAATGTAGACCTCTTCTTTAGTCGAGTGAAGTGTGGGGGTTAATGTGATGAAATTGAGGAAGGTAAAAACCTTATCCTATCACTTTTCATTTGTGCCCAATTTTGGATATATAATTTTAGAATTAATTTTTATGTGTTAAAACTTTATTCAAGGAAAATGTGGTGGTCTACTTTGATCATTATGGAGTTATCAAAGTTATAAATATGATTTGAGGAAAAGAAACGCTTTATAACGAAGTATTTAAACGATGGGCCAAAAGAGAGGCAATATCTATAGAATGAGATATTCTTGTGATAATAATTTTGATGGATTATAATAATATGCAGGTTCTTATGAATATTGGCCAAGAACCGATGCGAGAAAAATGATTTATATAGAGTGATGATGATCAAGAGATCCGGTGGTGATCTTTTAAATTAAATGTTATCCTATTAAGTTGATGTTATCTTGTGGTGTTTGTTTTGTGAAACAGGTATACAAACACATATGGAAAAGTATACGAGAAGAGAGAAGGAAAAAAAATATAAGCGACACTATATATTATTCCATGGGTGGAAAATTGTCGCAAATAACTATCGAGGCTAGTAAGAGGCATTATATTATATTCGACGAGGTGGAAGAATTGCCTCGGGGGACTAGCGCAAAAGCTAGATCCTTTATCATCGAGGGGGATGGGCTAAGCCCGCAAGGGAGTCACCTCTGGGAGTAACCCAACCTTTGTGATTGGAGACCCCATAAATAAGGTTCAATGTGGTAGAAACAACCCACAATGCGTGACTCATCATATAGCACATTTTGAGGAGTGTTCAAAAGAAACCTTCTTCCCATCCCTAAGGTGAGTGCTATAAAGAAAAGGTGCGTTAGGTTGGGTGTTACCCTTAATGAGACCAAAGCGGGAAATCCGCGAGGTATGGGCACACATACCTTGGAGGGCTCACCTAAGTTAGAGTGGCCATGGGGCCGTGGCTATGGGTTTGGGCTAACCCTATAGATTCTCATGAAAATCAAGATAAGAGCGCATGGCCGTTAACGTGCTAACCCGCTTGAACGAAAACCGATGTCAATACCGTGTGTGTGATGTATTGAAATTTCGTCAAGGGACCTAATTCAAGGCGTAGTCCATTATGGCTCCCTCAAATGGAAATCATCGACACTAAGTATAGGCTCAAGCCCGGAAGGCTCCTATACCCATTGCATGGTATTTAGTTGCCCTAATATTTTCGTATATACATATCTATTTATATTTTGAAGCTTTAAACCTTGTGGGGGATTGTTGGAATTTGAAAAGCTTTAAACCTTCAAAGAATTTTGTGACTCCCCACAAATTGCATTCATTTGGTTTTAATACCTTAAGTTACAAAATGCATTCTAACACTATAAATAGGGTCCTAGGGGTCTAGACTAACATATACAAGCATCCTACAACTTACTATACACCTATTCTCATATACTATAGTTTTGGGCAACGTGATAAGGTTTCGTTCCATAGTTTTCTTGTGATCGTGCTCACAATAGGAGACGCCGGATGTGGCCTTTTGGGTTTTATCTTGGGATGGTGATGAGCCAACAATACCCGCACGAAGGGGAGGCCATCACGATCTTAGGACAGCGTTAAGTGACATGACTCCTACAGGCCAGCCGTTCTTTACTTATTCTTCTAACTATTATTATTACTAGTTCATTTGTGCATTATATAGTCATGAGAAAATCAATTCAATTTCCACAACAATCTAAGATCATGATGAGTCTATGCCTAATACTCTTGATTAGTTAAACAGATAGATTCAGTCTATGCATAATGTGTTGGTTTGTTAATCTTCGTTTAACTCTTAGCAATCATACTAGGCTGCTATATTCCATTACAGTTCTGCATAATCTGATACTTTGTGTAGGCAATCATTTGTTTTTCTAGTTATAAAACACTTAGAAATCTACTGTATGGACAACACATAAGACACTACACATTTAGTTTAATTTTATAAAAACGTATCATATTTTAACCTACTCTCTACTTTGAATGATAGAGTTTGTCTGATTTATTCTGTACTAATTCAAAGGTTTAACCGTGAACTTATAATTTCCTGTAACGTTAGGATTATTTATAACGTTAAACTTTATTTTGAGTAATGTGAAAATTAATTCTGCATAATAGTAATATCTCTGCATAACTTTAGTTTAAACAAGTAAATATAATCATAAAAGAATAATAGCAGGTATTAGAAAGCAACAAAACCAGTTTATTTCATCAAGGCAATAATCAACTTTTTTGTATCAGTTAATTTGTTGTTTACGGTTTATTTGTGTGTTGTAGCAACGTTATTTAACGATTGCTATTATTGTTGATAAAATCAAATATTTGATATTGTTTCTATTGTTATTTCTTAGAGTTTGCGTATTCTTCTTACTTTGCCTTTATTAATTTCTAGTCCAAGTTTGAGAAAAACATGGCATTTCAAGAAGAAGCTAGGAGTGTTAAGCCCGGAAAATTAACGGGTTTAACTTTAAAAGATGCAAAATCTAAGCCCATGATTAGTGATTTGTGGTTGAAAACTGGTCATACGTTGCAATACTTAATAATCCATGTTTGTTCATGGTTGAGGGCCGATCAAGCGCACGTGTTGTTCAAGTGTCTTTGGTGCAATTCAACATTGGATAAAGTCTATTGCTACATAGCAAGATGGCATACGGTATGATGTTTACATGAGGAAAAATATCAGGTATGTTTCCAAAATGTTAATTTGAAAAAAAAAGAAGAAAAAAATGAGACTAGGAAACATATGGGAATGGAAATTCTACATCTTTAGTTGAGATTGATCGATAAACAATGCTTTCTGGATTCTATTCGACATGATGGTCATATTTCACATGTTTTAGATTTAGCGTATTTAATTATCTAAGAATGAATGTTAGGTGATAGTTTCCGTGAAACTTGACACCTATGAGAGATTAAAGAAATTGAATATGCAATTACATTCCATTGTCTAAACTTTATTGTATTAGTCATTGTCCTTTTGAATTTTGACATATTATACAATTATTAAAATTATCCAAGTAATAGAAATTAATTATAATATTATAACATATGCACGCAATATACTAATTTTGGGATAAATGTAGTGTGACCGTTATGTGGTAATAAACAAAGGTTAAGTAACTTGTAAATTTTATTTGAGAAAGCTAGGAAATTTTACAAAACTCACACAAATTGTGGAGTTATCTACACATGACATTCAAGTTAAGTACATTCAGACCTGTGCATGTGCATCTTTCGAAAGTAAAAACTATGCATAAGAAATCTACGTGCGTGTATATTCTTGACGTTATACAATATTGTTATTTATTGAGTGCATATATCTATTCATAAGGTGTCAATACAAATTTCATGAATTATCAAATTGATCAGGTATTATTTAATGCTCTAATTCATATATAAGGAGTTATAAAATATTAATAGAGGATTTAAATTCACTCCACAACATTTGTTGGACATTTACAATTTGAGATTTTCAGTTGCTTCAAACAAAGCATTAAATTATATTTCATTTACATAGCAGTGGTTACGAATACTAGCAATTGGTCCATGAATGCTATCACATTAAAAACATACTTTATTAGTGAATAATTTGTGGTTTAATATGTGTTTGAATGAGACTTCTAAACTTGATTAATTTTCTGAGTATTCTTTCCATGAGATAAATTACTTGAGAATGATAACCTAGTTGAATTCAGATCGGAAGTTATTATATCAAATTAGTGCAGCTTGAGTCATGCAAGTAAGAGTCTTATCTGATATGAGGATCTAAATCTTATCCGAATACAAGGTATGTCTGATAGATACTCATAGATTAAACATAAATATTTTGACAAGTCTAACAAAATTAGAGCTATTTCGGCGTCGATTATAAAAGGATGAAAACAGGTGTTATACCCCTTAAATTCTGTTTTGTGGATGCGATTATTTAAAATGTAACGGCCATTCATAGTGTTTATGGTGGAATACATGAATATATTTTAGTTCATGTGGCATTTATAAAGTCATAATGGCAGTTTTAATTTTATTGACCAACTTTCCCGTAAATTGATTCATGTACTATTCTTTAATTTATGAATTTATTCATACTCAGGAAATCATGTTTTATGCAATGTAATAACAATTGCTTTAATTGTGGATACAAAATATTGTCCTGGCCTTTGGGAAAATGAAACCTTATCAGCATGGAAATATAACCTATTTAATTCTTGGAAAATAAAATCAATTAATGGAGTTGTGAGTTGTAGTCAACTAAACTATATGCATTATACAATATGTTTTATTTTATTTTTATTTAAATCCACATAATATATGCCTAATTGAAAATTGCATTTTGGCATCAAATGTGTTATAAGTATTTCCTGTCGTTACATGTTGATATATTGAATATCTTTCTTAACTATTCAAAATGTGATAGAGACCATGGAAAAATTTGTCATTGTACTTGTCGATATAATTTTATTTTGAGAAAAGAAAAAAAACAAAAAAGAAGAGAGAGAGAGATAGGAGTAAATTGTCAAGTGTTAATTTACAAGTAGTATTTAAAATAGATAGTTACAAAGAATATGCTCAATTACATGGTATGATTATTATATATTAGCTTTACAGTTTTAATTGCATTAATTATATTGGTTATGTGAAGTTGTTCATATTTTACAAAAAAAAAAAAAAAAGTTCAAATGCAAATTTCACTGAAGGGAAATAAAATGTGGGTTTCTTAATATTATTATCTATATATGTGGTAACTTTTCATAATTATCGAGAAATGTGGGGGTGCAAATATGTCTTGTTAATTTTATTGAGTGATAAAGTGCACAACTTATTTACTAAAAGAGAATGTACACCTCTTCTTTAGTTGAGTGAAGTGTGGGGGTTAATATGATGAAATTGAGGAAGGTAAAAACCTTATCCTATCACTTTTCATATGTGCCCAATTTTGGATATATAATTTTAGAATTAATTTTTATGTGTTAAAACTTTATTCAAGGAAAATGTGGTGGTCTACTTTGATCATTATGGAGTTATCAAAGTTATAAATATGATTTGAGGAAAAGAAACGCTTTATAACGAAGTATTTAAACGATGGGCCAAAAGAGAGGCAATATCTATAGAATGAGATATTCTTGTGATAATAATTTTGATGGATTATAATAATATGCAGGTTCTTATGAATATTGGCCAAGAACCGATGCGAGAAAAATGATTTATATAGAGTGATGATGATCAAGAGATCCGGTGGTGATCTTTTAAATTAAATGTTATCCTATTAAGTTGATGTTATCTTGTGGTGTTTGTTTTGTGAAACAGGTATACAAACATATATGGAAAAGTATACGAGAAGAGAGAAGGAAAAAAAATATAAGCGACACTATATATTATTCCACGGGTGGAAAATTGTCGCAAATAACTAGCGAGGCTAGTAAGAGGCATTATATTATATTCCACGAGGTGGAAGAATTGCCTCGGGGGACTAGCGCAGAGGCTAGATCCTTTATCATCGAGGGGGATGGGCTAAGCCCGCAAGGGAGTCACCTCCGGGAGTAACCCAACCTTTGTGATTGGAGACCCCATGAATAAGGTTCAATGCGGTAGAAACAACCCGCAATGCATGACTCATCATATAGCACATTTTGAGGAGTGTTCAAAAGAAACCTTCTTCCCATCCCTAAGGTGAGTGCTATAAAGAAAAGGTGCGTTAGGCTGGGTGTTACCCTTAATGAGACCAAAGCGGGAAATCCGCGAGGTATGGGCACACATACCTTGGAGGGCTCACCTAAGTGGGATTTGCCATGGGGCCGTGGCTATGGGTTTGGGCTAACCCTAGAGATTCTCATGAAAATCAAGATAAGAGCGCATGGCCGTTAACGTGCTAACCCGCTTGAACGAAAACCGATGTCAATACCGTGTGTGTGATGTATTGAAATTTCGTCAAGGGACCTAATTCAAGGCGTAGTCCATTATGGCTCCCTCAAATGGAAATCATCGACACTAAGTATAGGCTCAAGCCCGGAAGGCTCCTATACCCATTGCATGGTATTTAGTTGTCTAATATTTTCGTATATACATATCTATTTATATTTTGAAGCTTTAAACCTTGTGGGGGATTGTTGGAATTTGAAAAGCTTTAAACCTTCAAAAATATAACTTACAAAGAATTTTGTAACTCCCCACAAATTGCATTCATTTGGTTTTATTACTTTAAGTTACAAAATGCATTCTAACACTATAAATAGGGTCCTAGGGGTCTAGACTAACATATACAAGCATCCTACAACTTACTATACACCTATTCTCATATACTATAGTTTTGGGCATCGTGATAAGGTTTCGTTCCATAGTTTCCTTGTGATCGTGCTCACAATAGGAGACGCCGGCTGTGGCCTTTTGAGTTTTATCTTGGGATGGTGATGAGCCGACAATACCCGCACGAAGGGGAGGCCATCACGATCTTAGGACAGCGTCAAGTGACGTGACTCCTACAGGCCAGCCGTTCTTTACTTATTCTTCTAACTATTATTATTACTAGTTATTTGTGCATTATATAGTCATGAGAAAATCAATTCAATTTCCACAACACATCATTCACATGTTACGTCATTGCCCGGAGTCGAAACGGATTTGGAGATGGGTCCTGACTGAGAAAGATTGGCTACGATTTGAAAGCCTAGCCGATGATGGTTGGGTAGGCAACACCTGGAAGATGCACTTTCAGAACAAAGTGCTACCGGACAGTAACTGGAATTCCATTTTCGTTGTGGGACTATGGACAATATGGAAACTTAGGAACAACTGGGAGTATCGGCACAAGAGGGACTCCATAGCAGTAGCCCTCAACAACTTGAAAACTATGGCCCTGGACATCAGCAACCTGAATAAAATTAGCAGCACCAAGCGGCAGCGCAATCAAGATGTTGGCTGGATTGCCCCGGATACCGGTTGGGTTAAATTGAACACGGACGGAAGTTGGTTCGAACACACGAAAATGGCGACAGCTGGAGGCGTGATTTGGAACAGTAATGGGGACTGGATTACGGGCTTCACCATGAAACTGCGTGACGTCCAAATTGATACGGCGGAACTCTTGGACCTTAGGGCGGGCCTGCGTATTGCCTGGGAGAAGAGATTTGAGAAAATTGAGGTCGAATGCGACTTAACGGAGGTGATCAAGATGATCAGAGAGGCGGACACGAGTGTTCACCCACTTGGCCACATCATTGAAGAATGCAGACAGTTGATCCGGAATCCGTGGGAATGTAAAATTGCCCACATCTTCAGAGAGAGGAACGAGCTTGCTGATATGCTGGCGAAATGGGGTCACTTGATGGTTGAGGATAGCCTTATTTGGGATTACATGCCGGAAGGTATTTCGACTTGAGTGTTTTTTTGGTCTTGGCAATGCTTTGTCCTGCTCGGTTGCTACCAAAAAAAAAAATTTGTTAGATTATGACGCATGTTCGCATATCCCATTTCTAATAGCTCAAGCATATTCAACCACATTCACTAAAAGAATTAAAGGATTATCTAGACACCCTTATAATGGTCATAGCTCTAGATTATTGATGAGGTTACATGTCTTATCAGTTTGTAAATTAATTTGACTTTATCAGGTGCATTCATAATGAGCAGGTTTAAATATGAATTTTCACCAAAGTTGCATAAATTTCAAGACTCAAACTAATTTTAATGATTTCACGTTATGAACTTGTGAGTGATCATGATTTGTTGCAAAAAAATAAAATTTCAAAATTCATGTTCACCGTGTATAACTTTAAATTAAATTCAAATTACTATAGAAAAGAAATATCTATTGAACTTCCAAATTTTATTTTGGTCAAATTATATGTTGAGGCGATAGCATCCTAAATCCAAAAATGCCTTTTAGCGAGTATTTATAAAAAATTTGTCATAGCTCATCCATGAAGAGAGGCGGTGAACTTCCTGACTTATGTATGTAATTTATTTCTTATATTTTACCCAGGAACAATTTCCAAAGTCATCCTACTAATAATAGACATTCACCGTTCAAATTATATCGCTATCCGTATGGATATTCTGTTCGCATCCTCTTACGTGTATAGGTGCATCATAATTTATAGATAATATAAAGCTTTTGGTTTTATTTTATTCTTTTCCCCTGGTTGATGTTTGAGCTGAGCATCTGCTTTATCTTTACTTTGCACAAAACGAGCCTTTGTTTACCTACAGATAAATTATTGGCAGTTATTTTTATGTTTGACCAGGCATTTATGAAGTTATTATTGATTCATATTCTACATGCACAACACGAGCCTTTGTTTATTCTTTCTTTTTCTTTTAGATATGATACTCATCAATACAAACTACCTATATTAATAAGAGACTGAATGTTGGAAATTTTTAGAAGAATGAGAAGTCAATTAAATAACGATATTATAATATATTTGCTATATGAAGGTTTGGTTGAACTGAATGTAATTAGAAATTTTTAATTCAAATTCCTCTCAACAAACCTAATCAATCATATGAGCAAATATATTATAATTATTATTTGATTTTTTCACAAATTCATTGACAAATATTTCTCTTTTTGGGTACAGTAGTTCCACAGAACTTTATATATATGGACTAGAATTAGCTAGGTTTTGTACCTTTCAAGGGTGTTGTGGTCGACAAGATGATGATGTTCTCCAAGAAAAACACTCTCCATGAAAGGAATAAGTGACATGACATCATTTCCATGAACAAACTACAGCATCAGTGCATCACCAAGTAAAAATTTACTCAAATAGCAAACACACACATATATGTATACTAATGGCGAGCTTGTCAAACTCCAGAAAAGACCACAAAAGCACGAAAGAACTTGCCAATGCTGCTGAAGATGAAAACTTCCCATCTGAAATCACGACGATCCGATGGCCAAGAACGCTGCACAGAGTTCCACCACAAGTGCGAGCAAACAAGGAATATCTTTATGCTCCCCTCGTTTTCCCGCTGGGACCATATCACCACGACGAAGTCCGGTTTCATCAGGCGGAGCAACTTAAAAACGAGGTCCTCAATATTATGCTCGACGAAAACGCCCAAGCCTTCGCCCGCGGAGAGTTTCTGAAGCGCACACAAGAAATCAGAAACTTCTATGGAGGCCTGAGAGGTTACACTTACGACGACAATGCATTGGCCGAGATGATGCTTCGTGATGCATGCTTCCTTGTATACCACATGGAGTCGTTTGATTATGAATGCAAACAAGTTTTTGGTCATATAAAACGTCACCTTGGATTGTCCGGAACATGGTTCGCCGGAACGGTCGCGGGGAACGGAACGGAGGCCACCGTTCCAGTTCCGTTGCAATGACGCGGAACGGACGCGGCAAAAACGCGGACACTTCTCAGAAAGATGTATAAAATCCCAAAAATTTGTTTTAAAACTCATTTTAATTTCTAATTTTATATTAGAATCAATTAGTATTATATTTAGATTTGTTATATTTACTCAAATAAGAGATTGCACATATTCTTATAATGACTACCGAACCATACAATAAACATAGTTGTATAACAAAAGAAAAGTTGTTCAACATACTACAATAGGAATGTCGAAATAGATATATAATGATACATTATTTATTAATAAGAAGTGGAATGACGAGGGGTAGAACATCGGAATTGTCTCTCTCTTCTGAGGAGTTTCGAACATAATCACAGTATAAAATCTCTAAGTCAAAGAAGAAAATTCTGAAGGCAACTTGATTGGATAAGAATCAAATATAATCACAGGTCTCTCTCCTGGCGTATTTATGAACTTGAGCACAATTCCTGTCAAAAAGCAGTAAGACTAAATTACTATAAACAGACCATCTGTATTGAGTATAACTTATGCTCAACAATAGTTTCATAGGAAGTAGAAACTAAATCTTCATTCCTCTACCAAATAGATAATCGAAACTCTCTGCCACTAATATTTGATTAGAAGTTTGCACATTATTATTCATCAATTTCTTTAGCATATACACATTTTCATCTCCTTTTATTCCGCATTATACAGAGCAGCAACATACATTTTCTTCTCTTTTTTGGCCGTTCCGTTCCGTTCCTCCGCTATAACACCACGGAACGGCGTTCCAATGCAAAAAAGCACCGTTCCAGGTTGATTTCCGTTCCATACCGGAACAGCGGAACGGAGACTGCCGTTCCCGTTCCATTCCAGCCGTTCCGGCCGTTCCGACACCGTTCCGGCGAACCATGGTCCGGAAGTATATTCATGCGGCGTGATTTCTGCATGTTGGAGAATCAGCTTCCATTATGGGCAATCAAGCTCTTAATCAGACTAACATTATTCAAGGGCGATTATGATGATAATCATGTGGACGAATTTATTTGGAAGTTTGTAAGCAAAACGACTTGTGATATCGTGGGAGGAGATCGTCCTTGGGGAGATGGCAAAGAAGAAGAACCTCTTCACCTTGTAGATGTCTACCGTACATCTTTCATCAAACCGCGGAGGAGCATTGATAGTACTAATGGATCAAGAAATGAGGTTTTTCGTAAGATTTTCAAAAGCCTGAAATGGAAAAGCTGCTGGGATCTTGAAACCGGCCGTACTCGATACCCGAACCACCAGGCTCGTTTCGTGATGGACCTGAAAGCAAAGGGAATTCAAGTCCGCCCTAGTTCTGCAAGCCTAACGGACATCAGATTCAAGTCCCATTGGTTCTTCGGGAAATTGCTGCTTCCCACTTACTTTATCACTAACAATAGCAAGGTGGTGTCCTCTAATCTATTTGCCTTTGAAATGTCCCAAGAAACTGACACAGACATTGAGGTCATCTCTTACGTCAATTTCATGCAATCGCTGATTGAGAACCTTAAGGACATCAAAGAGTTGCGGGAAAAGGGCGTGTTGTTTTCTTACATGAATGATGAACAAAGTAATGAATACATTCAAAGAAATCGACATTTACGGAATGGATGCTGACATTTTTGATGATGTGAAGATGAAGATTGACTGCCATTGTCGTGTGTGTGTAAGAATATTTCTTATTGGACTTCTATTAACTAATGATTGTATTAAAATAAAACCGACTAAATAAATACGGTTAATGGGATAAGACTTATCAGGCCTGTTTATTTGACCCACTATCTTGAAAGTCTTGATTTTATTAGATGTGGTCTGACAGCTAATGTAAGCCCATTCTAGAAAGCCCGTGATGGGAGGGCTCCTAGGGTTATATTTATTGATGGCTAGGTCCCCTCTCCACTCCACGTTCTTGATATTCTACTTTCTCATCTAAGCTGTCACTTTAGAAAATCCAGACATAATACAGTCGATCAATCAATCAATCAATCGGTACAATTCGGTAATTCAATTGAAAATCAATAAGGTTTTGGAAAATTATAGATATATTGATACATTTTGGCCGAAAGATCACATAGGGTTGTAAGGATTCTATATATCTAGAAATTAAACCCCACTTGACCGGCGACAAGACGACTCAAGGATGCATGACATGCTCACTCGATCAATAATCTCCGCCTTGGAGAAGAACTGGACAAGAAACGGGACATTGTGTACACGTGAGACAATAACTCAAGGATGATACCAAATAGAACGCACGACAATGCTCATGTAAATAAATAAACTCTTAACACCTTAATAACCGATTAACTTAGCAATCAAGTGACACTTAAATATGTATAAGAACCAATTAATACCTAAGAGATGAAATAAATCTCAAGGAGTCAAGTATTCATATCATTCAACCTTTCAAATTTAATTCGTATAAGGCATAGAGTCATACAATCATGTTTGAGCAACTAAGTACCAAGAAGGCTCAAATAGAAGCATAATTATCAATAAATCAAGTATATAACTCATATAAGTCACATACGGGAGCCAAGGAAGTGAAAGGATTGCAATAAGATGGGTTTTGGTGAAGTATGGCAAAAACTGACAATTTCCAAAAATGCACACACTGTAGAAAAACTGGAATAACTTGAGTTCTAGAAGTTGGAATTGAGTTTTGATTATTGGATATGAAACTATACAAGTACGCCTTTTCGATGACATATGGCTCGTATTCTAGTTCAAAGCGAGGTGAAAATGGCGTAGGCTCGAAGTTGGATAAAAGCAGTTTTTCGGTAAAGTGGAGACACCAAAAAGAATTGATCATATTGAGGTGATTCCAATTGAAGAATGTTCTAGACTTCAAGAGGTTTCCGTGGGTTCAAAAATCAGGTCAATCAGATTTCGGACGAGGGTGTCGCGGCTGTGACAAAATTGCATTGAAAAGCAGTCACGGCCGTGAAGGAATTTGGACAACTTCTCGACTTGTTGGTCGCGGCCGCGACCAAAAATGGTCACGAAATGGTCGCGGGTGCGACCACAACTCCAGCAGTAGCAAAAGCTTCGGGAAAAACAGGGCAAGCTCGAATTTTGGCTCCCAATCCACTTTCACACCAAATTACAAACAATTAAATACCTCAAAACTATCCTATAACTCATATATATCAATTAGATCACATTAAAACCAATACAACATGCTTAGATCATAGGAATCATTCATGGAATCAATATGAAGTCAAATGATCAATCATGCTCCAAACTTCATGAATTCAAGTTATAATTGTATGAAATCAACTCAAATCATCATACAACCTTCATATTAAATCATGGTACCCAAAAGAATTACAAACCCTAACCAAACCTCATGAATTACCAAAGATATATGCATGACCTTACCTTGAAGATGGAGGAGATGAAGAGGAAAGAGAGAAGAGAGGGTCTAGAGTTTGATTTCTTGGAGAAAGATGGGAGAAATCCTTTGTCCCTTGCTTCTTGTAGCAACCGAAATGGAGAGGGAGAGAAAAGGGATATCTTGTGCTTGTTTCATGAATGAAATGAAGAAGATAAAGTGTGTATATGTGTATGTATATAATATATCGATCAAAGATAGGAGAAAGAGAGGGAAATTGCCACTTGGTCCTCAAGAAATTTAAGGCAATGCAATTGGGTTTCAACATATGTAAATGATCAATTTAGTCCAAAGAATCCTATGCAATTAAGTCCTCAAATTATGGAAATAGATCAAGTAAGGTCATATAATTAAATAAATCACGTTCCGCAATTAATTCATGTATTCAAATACAAGTTGTGCAATAATTCATAATTTGAAAATATTATCACATATTTTCACATAAACAAATTAGAATATAATTCATATAACTTTCATGAAAAGTAAGAATTAATAAACGAAAGAATTAAAATAAATCCTACTCTTGAAAACTCACACGTGTCGTGCGTACCTGAATAACTGAAAATTGGGGTGTTACAATGCCCATGGTACAACCCTACCAAGTGGGCACGCTGCAGCTTCCAGTTTCCATTCCCAAAGAAATACAGGGAGTGAAAATGCCACAGGTAACGCCGGAACAACTACAGGCGCTCTACACCCAATGCGAAGTTCAGGCCTCACAAAATGCCTGGAAGCACTTCACCGCTGCCTACTTCCCCTTGGGGATGGGCACTCAGATGGCCCCTCCGATGGGAGGGCTACAAATTCATCCATTAATGGTGACCCAGAACGTACTGAGGGCTCAGCCACCACCTACGCCACCAGCACAAGGGAAAGAAGCCCCCCCCCCGAGGGATGAACAGGAACAACGTCCCGTAGAGAAGGAAAAAGCCCCTCAGGCTAGGGGAGATGCAGAAGAGGAGGTCCAATCCAGGGCCACCGGAAGAACAAGTAGGAGGGAACGAAAAGACCCTCGTTTGGCTGCAGTCCAGGACCAGCTCGAAGGTTTGCAGAAAATGGTGGAGCAGCTCTCTCGAGCACGGTCTCAAGTCCCCCATGCTGGGGACGAGAGGTCCAAGGCCAGAGACGCTCGCAACCCACGCAGCCAAATCCCCCGCCACTGGAAGGAAGAGGACTATGAAGAGCATGACCACGAGGGTACGAACCACAGGCCTTTGACAGGCGGTTCACCCCTCATTGACGAAGTCTTGATGGCCCACGCAGGGATTGGCAAAATCCCCACGTCCGTCAACCAGTATGACGGGACCATTGATCCGGCTGAGCATCTGGATCACTTTGTGCACTTGATGCACCTATACGAGCATTCCAGTCATTACTGGACGAAGGTTTTTGTCACTTCCCTCGTGGGAATGGCACAAGAATGGTACAAGAAGCTACCCCCTCGCTCCATTCGAGGGTACGAGGATTTGACTGATGCCTTCCTAAACCACTTCAACTCCGTGAAGGCATCGGCGCCCGCTGCCACAGCTCTCTACAGCCTGGTACAAGGACCAAACGAGACCCTCAGGTCCTTTATGGGTAGGTTCAACAAAGAAATCTTGCAGGTGGAAAGGCCCTCGATGGATTTCCTGAGACATGTGCTATTTGGGGCCCTCAACATGAAAAACTATGTCAGCAAAGAATTTGTTGAAGAGGTGGTGAAAAAAAAACCACGCTCCCTGATGAAAATAAGGGATATAGCTGATTCTTTCTTTACCCTCGAGGACATGTACATCGCGAGGGCCCAAAAGATTGCCAACACCCCTCGCGCCGCTAAAGGCTAGGAAGACAGGGGGGAGCCTAACAGAAACCGTCGCCGCAGCCCTGCTCCCGCTCGGAGAAGCTCCCCACCCTCTCGAAGGTTTGAGCGCATTCCACTCAACAAACCTATTGCAGAGGTCTATTCCATGACAGATAGGAAGTTATTTAAGAGGCGGCCCAAGATGAGGGAAACCGAGACCCACAAGTGCTCAGGAAAATACTGTGCCTTCTACAAGCAAAAGGGGCATGACACCAATGAGTACCGTTAGCTGAAGAGTGAGATCCAGAGACTCATTGTCGGGGGGCACCTCAAGGAATTTGTGAAGGTGCTGGAGCGGTTTGACGAGCACTGTGCCGAGCGTGCTAGGGCTAGAGAAAGGAGCCACTCTCGCTCGAGGAGCCCTCGTAACCATCGCCCTGAGACAAGCGACCTTGGCAAGCAGAAAGCCGCTGAAATGGAGAACCAACCCTTCGTCGTCATCAACATGATCGCTGGTGGACCCTCGGGAGGAGACTCCAATGCTTCTAGGTGTTGCCACGTCCGCAGTTATGATCAGAGATCCTCAAGGCCCAAACAGGTGTACTCCTTGGAAGAATCCTCGCGCTTGAAAGAAAGTGAGATTGTAGGATTTACAGAAAAAGACTTAGAGCACATTGTAACACCCCATGAGGTCGGTGAAACCTCTTACTGCCACATGGTGGTTAGCTTAAATGTTCACAATCATGTTGTAAAGAGAGTCTTAATTGATAGTGGAAGTTCCGTGAATGTTATCCCTTACTCAACGTTCCAAAAGATGAACATAACCAACATCCCCCTCGAACCCCTCAGAACAGCCCTCGTTAGCTTTGGGGGTTCCGAGATTATCCCTCGCGGACAAATTCGCTTGGCCACCTCTTTTGGTCGTGCCCCACAGCGAAAGACTTTGAGCTTCTTGTATGTCATCATGGAAGTGGATCTACCTTACAACATCATCATTGGGTGTCCAGCCCTCGTTGACTTTAAGGTTGTCATTTCAACGTACCATCAGAAAGTTAAATTCCCCACTCCCGAGGGAACAGGTGAGGTGCTTTGCAACGTCAAAGAAGTGTGGGAATGCTACATCCTTTCTCTTTGCAGTCACAAGCCCAAGCAAGCAGTCCAAGCTGGATCCACCAAAAAGTTCGTGGATTTTTCAAAGCTAGATGAAGATGGCCCCGAGCATAAGAGGGCCAAGCTTTACAAGAAGAAAAACAAGAAGAAAGCTTCGAGCGTACCCAAAAACTGTGAGGATAGCCCTCCCGGAGCCATCGAGGGGTCCTCATCAGAAAGAGATGCTGACCAACCCTCAGAGGAGGCCCATGATAGACTTACAGGGAAAAGCGGGCACTCGAAACTCCCCGGCCAGAGGTTAGAATAGAGCCCACTGAAAAGTTTCTGACCGTCGAATTGGTGCCCAAAAATCCAGATAAAACTACCCAGATTGGCTCGAATCTCGACGGTCCAGCTCAGATCATGATGATCGCTTTCTTGCGAGAGAACTTGGATGTCTTTGCTTGGAAAGCCTCAGGTCTAACTGGAATAGATCCGAGCGTCATAGTCCACGGGCTCAATGTTGACCCTGCATTCAAACCGGTCAAGCAGAAGAAGATGGACGTTCATGGATTTCGGAGACAGGTTATTGAAGTGAAGGTCAACAAGCTCCTCGAGGCTCAGTATATTCAAGAAATTTTATATCCTGAATGGCTCTGCAACGTGGTTCTCGTGCCCAAGAGCGCTAACAAATGGCCCATGTGCATTGATTTCACAGATCTCAACAAGGCATGCCCCAAAGATCCTTACCCTCTGTCGATGATTGACCAGCCGGTGGATTCGACGGCTGGATAAGAACTTATGAGTATGATGGACGCATTTCAGGGGTATGTCCCAAAACGTCCTTCGTGGTCCACACGGGTGTCTACTGTTTCCTAGTCATGCCATTTGGGCTCAAAAATACTGGAGCCACTTATCAACACCTTGTGAACAGGATGCTCGAGCGTGAAATCAGAAAGTCAATGGAGGTTTACATGGATGATATGATCGTTAAAAGCGAGCGTCAACATCCACACCTGGACGACCTTCGGCGAGCTTTCAATATCCTATGCCACTATGGTATGAAGCTGAACCCTTCTAAATGTACATTTGGCATTTGATGGGGAAAATTCTTGGGATATGTGGTCAGTCAGAGAGGCATTGAGGCTAACCCGGAATAGATCAAGGCAATCTTAGACATTCCCTCCCCTCGAAACGTTAGAGAGGTCCAAGTGCTGGTGGGTAAAATCATCTCTCTCAACAGATTCATTTCACGCTCAGCTGATAGAAACTTGCCATTCTTCAAAATTCTGTGCAACGCTTGAAATTTTGCCTGGAGCGAGGAGTGTAAGAAAGCATTGCAGGATATGAAACAATATCTCTCATACACGCCATTGCTGACGAAGCCAGTCCAGGAGAAAACTTGTTCCTTTACCTCTCCGTCTCCTTGGAGGCCACGAGCGCAGTCCTCGTAGCAATACGCGAGCGTAAGCACTTATCGGTGTACTACCTTAGCAAAACTCTACAGGGCGCTGAGAAGCGATACATGGAGATTGAAAAATTCGTCTTCTCCCTCGTTAATGCTTCAAAGAGATTGAGGCCATATTTCCAGGCTCATTCCATCATGGTGCTCACAGATCAACCACTCTAATAGGTTCTCTCGAAGCCAGATGTCTTGGGAAGGTTGATAAAATGGTCAATTGAGCTCAGTCAATTTGACATCAGCTTCGAGCCTCGTACCGCTATACAGGCTCAAGCGGTGGCGGATCTCTTGGTTGAACGTTTTAGTCTAGAATCCACACCCTCGGTGGATGAAGGTCTCTGGCTCTTGCACACCGATGGTTCATCGACCTCACAAGGGGGAGGAGTGGGGGTGACCCTTAGAGATCCCCAAGGAATTGAAATTGATTATGCGATCAAACTAGCCTTTCAAGTCACCAACAACGAGGCTGAGTATGAGGCTCTCATCCAAGGGCTCAGAATTACCCTTCAGAATGGAGCCTCCTGGATCACCGCCTACGTCGACTCTCAGTTAATTGCAAATCAGATTGATGGCACTTATGAGACTCGAGAAACCATCATGGTGCAATATCTGGCGAAGGCTAAGGAAATAATTTCCAAGTTCAGGGAATTCTATCTACTGCAGGTTCCATGAGCGGAGAATGAGCGTGCTGATGCCCTCTCTAAACTTACATCTGCTCTGGAAGGCTCCTGCAAATGTTCAGTCACGTTCCTTAGGACGGAGGAACCGTTGATAAGCAAGGGAAAACTCTCCGGCAGGGTGAACATGATTGATCCATCCAAGCCCTGTTGGCTTGATGACATCATCAGGTTCATAAGGGATGGTACTTGTCCGAGCGATAAGGTGGAAGCAAGAAAAATCAGGAGTAAGGCCCCCGTTTCTCACTTGACCGTGAGGGCAGACTCATCAAACGATCTTTTCAAGGTCCGCTACTGAGATACTTGAGACCCTCGCAAGCCAAGGAGGTGCTCGAACAGGTGCATAGTGGAAGCTGCGGGAATCATTCTGGCGGTCGGATTCTGGCTAAAAAGGTGTTGAGGAACGGATTCTATTGGCCCTCGGTTCTGCAGGACGTCATCAATCACTCAAGGAAATGCCCTAATTGTCAATTTCACTCCAACATCCCTCAATTGCCAACATCCCAAATGATCCCCATTGACGTTTCATGGCCCTTTGACCAGTGGGGCATTGACATAGTGGGACCCCTACTTATGGCGGTCGGACAGAAGAAGTTCGTGATCCTCGCGGTAGATTACTTTACCAAGTGGGCAGAAGCCGAAGCGGTCACAAAAATAACATTCAAAACGGTGAGAGACTTCATTTGGAAGAACATCATCTGCAGGTACGGAATCCCGAGGGTGCTAATTTCAAACAACGGCTCTCAGTTCATCGCAGCTGACACCCGAGAATGGTGCTCAGAGCTTGGCATTGAGCAAAGCTTCACTTCCGTGGGTCATCCACAGGTCAACGGTCAAGATGAAGTAACCAACAAAATCATACTCCATCACCTAAAAACGATGCTCGAGAGTAAAAAGGGTGAATGGGCTGAAGAGCACCAAGGTGCCCTGTGGGCATATCGCAGCACCCCGCGAGTGGCACCCGGTGAGACTCCTTACTCCCTCGTTTATGGCTCCGAAGCTATGATACCTGCGAAAATCGCTTAAGAGTCCGCATGCATTGCCTATTTCGAGCCTGCTGCCAAATAAAGTAACCGGGCAATCGAACTGGACTTGCTAGACGAAAAGAGAGAGACTGCTTGGGCCCGGATCCACAAATACAAGGCAACGGTGGCCCATCAGTACAACAAACGTGTCAAGGAAAGGACCTTCCAGCTAGGGGACCTGGTCCTAAAAAAAGTTGAAGTGTCCAAGCACGTAGGTAAATTAGACCCCAACTGGGAGGGCCCCTTCAAAGTCACCCAGGTACGAGCGAACAATACCTACCTGCTGGAGACTTTGCATGGCGAGTATCTCCCTCGCCCGTGGAATGCATTCAACCTCAGGAGGTTCTATGTATGATTGCAAACATTGTAAGTCCCCCGCTCGGGGCACACTGTATCTTCTTTTTGACAGAAATACAAGTACATCAGTAAGTATTTTCCATACATTGTTTATCATTTACTTGATTCAATTTATGATAATTTGCATCATCAATTACATCAACACCCCCTCCGTGTCGAGGATACTCCACGTCGAGCGGCTTGATGTCCACTCTTGCGGATCTCTCTTAAAACGAGCAAACCCCTCTTCAGTTCAACACTATCATTGTGTCGAGGGCACTCCACATTAAACAGCTTGAAGCTCGAAAACGCATAAATCCTTAAAACGAACGGGTCAAGATCGGGGTTGTTATATGCTTAATTACACCAACTAGACGCTGATCACTCCAGTTCGCGCTCATAAACGCCTTAGAGATCCTCATCTCATCACGTATACATACGCTCGTAGATGATAAACACTTAGCAAATCCTCTTGTTGATTTCTAAGTACAAAGTTCATACTACGGTTACGCTTGTTGTTATCCAACACTTAGATAAATTTTTATCAATGGCAAGCACTTAGCAAACCCCCTGGTGGGTCTCTAAGTTCAAGTTTGAGCCTCATGCTGAATACGGCCAGGGTACCCCTATTATAACACACCCTCGTGCCCATACATTCGCATATCACAAAAGTCCAAGCATCAAAAGCAACATCCAAAACCCCATTCAAAGCACAACACGATGAGGAATAAACACTTTCCATTGCCAAAGGGAAAGAAAATTACAGTAAGGGAGCAGAAAAGATACATCGCATAAACAAAGGAATAATTGCAGGGGTTCAACATAGTTCATGGCAAAACAGAGACAGTAGAAGTGAAGTTTCATGATAGGAAGCAAGTGAAGGTAGAGACTTCATGAGGGTTGATTCCCAGCATCAGGGTTTAGCGCTTGAGACACTTGAGGTTCTGGAGGTGCAGTTGCCAAGGGTACAGGGGTCAAGACTTTAGAATCTACAGTTTGAGTGTCCCCCTGGCCCCCTTGAAGTGGGGCATCTTCTTCAGCACCCTCGTCCACCATCAGAGGCTCGGGATCAATAGGGTTGGCCGCAATGAACTCCTCTTGGAGTATAGTGACTAGATCCTGGTACTCTGGCTCCGTTAAGTCCTCAGTGGGGTCCCCAGTTCCAATGACTGGCTCCAAGTTTTCATCGAGGTCCATACGCTTGCGACCATCCGTACGAGTGCTAGGAGACACCATCCCCAGCTTGATCAGCTGGCCCACAGATTTCCAGAAGAACCGATTAGTGTTGGCGAAACAGTGGAGATTAGAGGTAAAACCGAAGGCCTTTGAGTGCATGAACTTGACAACCGCATCCCAGGCAACCCTTATCTCCAAGTCCGCAACCTGTCCTCGAAGATCGGAAAGCTCCTTCTTTGCTGATTCCAGCTGTCGGTCTCGCTCGGTTAGTTGTCGGGTGAGGTCTTGGTTGTCATTCCTCAGCTTATTCCGCTCCTCCTTCAATTTCTCGTGCCGCTCATCCAAAGTCTGTCAGGTAGTCTCCTGATCAACGAGCATCAGCTTCACTTCATCATACTCCATCTGAAGAGATATAAGTTGGACGGAGACCGTGTCGTAGTCCTCCTGCAACCGACCAGGGTCGGAGATGCGTAAAAGCTTCTTGTATTTAGCTTTACGCTCGGAATAGGTCTCTGAGCGTCTTTGCAAGTTCTTCAGCCTGGGAATCACCTCCTAAACCAACAGATAAATTTTGTTAAGTACGAGGTCAGCCCAAGGAAAAGCTAGAGCTCTTTAAGGGAACTTAAACACTTACCCTCAGGAGGGCATGGCAAGCATCATCCGCAACTTGAGCGGCGTCCTGCTCATTCAGTTTTTGATGATCCCCTGGAAACTGGAGCCTGTGAAAAAGCCCTGTAACCAAATTGCTGGTGGATAAGCTTCTCCTCAGAAGCACGGGACCGTCCTCCACTGAGCGCCTATAATGAACGTCTCCGCCGCGCTCAAATTTTCAGAAGCTTTCATCCTCAAAGGATGAAGTATCGCCATCTTCCCCACGCTCGCCCACTACTACATTTTCCCCCTTACCAGAAATGGTGATGGAGTCTGCCATCCGTTTTCTCTTCCTCGAGGCTTGGGCCCTCTCCTCATCCAGGCCCCTTATGATAACTCTCGAGCAATTGCTACGGGAGGCGTCAGGTCCCAACTGCACTGACCCCTCGACTGGCGTAGGAACGAGACCATCCCTTCGGCCGCCGTCACCTCTCCTTGTCCTCCATCCTGCACCTCGGCCTCCTCGCGGAGCCGTCGGCCGCTGCGATTGAGAGCGCTTTGCGAGCGCACAACATAGCTGTGACCGCTTCAGCACTTCCGCCCGCCAATAGGATGTCTACATCTGCAGGTAAGGAACAAACGAGCATCAAATGATCATATCCCGTATACTTGTATAATACAACAAAATTTAAAGAGTTAGCATTCCTATTCTAAATGTTAGCAAAGTTAGTTCCTACAATCTAACAGTCTCGGTCCATTGTTCGAGCGGGAGGGTTAGATATCATTTATGGGGGACTCACAAGCCCATAGCGAAACAATACTTCCTCATTATGCATCAAGTCCTTGGCTTTAATCAGCCATTTTTCATTCTTCATCACGATGGCAAGCCCCTTTGCCTATTGCTAAAAAAGTTTATCCCCATTTCTGTGCTTCACAATATATAGGCCCTTCTCCGTGTATCACCCACTCTCGGGGAACCCTAAACACTCCGCCAGGCACCCCCACAAAGAAGAACTCCTCATTTCAGTTCTCTCCGTATGATGCTGAGGGTGAATCGATCATCTTTAAACCGGACTTGGCTTGAGCGTAGTAAAATCCATCCCTCGGAGACGAGCGGGGAGAGCGGGCTACCTAGATTAAGCTATTGAAATTGTCGAACGAGGGCTCACAACCAATAGCCCTCATCAGTATTACAAAAGTGTTTAACAAGGCTATTCCATTAGGTAGAATCTGGGAAAGGTATAAGTTCAAGGAGTTCAGCAGATTGACGATCGGGGTCGGAATCGGAAACCTCAAACCCCTTGCCAGTACGGCGTCTTTGTAGACGGTCATCATTCCCAAAGGCAGATGATTGGCTCGTTCACGATCGGCAGGGAGGCGGGTAGTATAGACATTATCCCAGTAAACCCGAGTCTTCAAGAGGGCCAATTCCGCGAGCGTCATGGTACTCTCAATATCGTCTGAATTTTTATATGTTTGGTGGGGGTTGTTTTTACTTACTTGGGTCACTGGTTCCTTCCCCTGTCGGCAGCGTTTACGGGGAGGTTTATCCTCCGCCCGACGCTTGGAAACCCCCGCTTCCTCCTAGGGGGCAGCAATCACCACCGTAACTTGGTGGTCTTGGGGCCTAACAGCGCTATTCAATACCGAAAAAACCCTCTCCCCCTGCCTTTGCATCTGTAAGGACAGATCCATTTTCTCAAAAAGGTGATCCACTCCCTCAGGGTCACGCTCATTCATTCCCTGGACGGCAGCATCTAGTTCTTTATCCACTGCCTCTTCCGGAATCTTCCCTATTGGAATTGCATAGGGGATATGGCTTTGGGAAGGAGAGCTTGCGGGGGACATCTCCTCAATCTCTCTCGCTGTCTAGTTCACAAACTCATCCGCTATGGCTACCCCTGATCTTGGGAGATGAAGGTTTCACAGGAAGATTCTGCAGAGGGAAGGAGAATTTTTGTTTGGCAAAATCTCGCTCAGAAGGCCTCCCCACACGGAGGCGATAGTCAACACAACCTAAATCTAGGGTTAGTACGAGAATCACAATGGATTTACCTGAGAGACGGAAGGAAGTTTGCCTGAAAATTCGCCGAAAATCGCAAAAGTTGCAGAGAGGTGTTGCTGTATTTTCTTTGAAGAATTCTGAATGCGCAAAGGGTTTAAAGGGTTTACAAATCCCTTTTTATACGGGGAAGTTACGGACATGATTAGGGCATTTAATTCAAAATGCAATCATTCCCGCCTCGAAAACCCCCCATTTTTGGTAACCGTCACACGTTTCCCGATATACACGCGCCGTTTCATGGAAACGCACAGACACGCCTCCACTCAACATTTATTGCGGATTCACTCGAGCGCCAAAACGATAAGATGGCATTTAATGAACTGTCAGAAGTTGTCCCCTATGGAATACGATCCGTCTCACTTCTCTCCAAGAGATTGACCCTCACATATTCGAAGTTAGGCTCGGATTTCAAAATTCTACAGTACACTCGTGTAACTACAGAATTTGGGGGATAAAATGATGAGCCCAAATCGCGCTCGGATTATCCCCGTACACGTGTCAAAATCTAAACGGCTCAGATCAACTTGGAGCCCTTGGGCTTAGACGCTCGTGATTATGGGCTCGCGGTAACGGACCCGGCCCATCCGCCGCAGCCTTGCCGCCCAAGTCCCAGAATGCATCCCTCGAGCGTAGGTCCTCCTCCAGGTCCCACCTAACGCTCGACGTACCGCCTCGCAGGGGCAACCGCAACTCAAGGCTAGCGTCGTGGGCACAGGATTTCCTTGCTTGCTCTACTCCCGAGACCATCTTGATGCTCGCGTCACTCGCAGCGCTCACGCGGTCCTCAAAGCGTAAGACCCACCCCGAGCATCCCAGCGCTCGGACAAGACCATCTGAACCATCCTTTCCTTCGAACGTCCCGACGCTCGTGCAAGGTCATCCTTGACACACACACCAGCGTCCCTACGCTTGTGTAGCGATCCCCAGGCCTCCCGACGCTCATACTGCCACTGGGCAACTGCCACTGACACCCCCAGGTAGTGCGCACACCAATCTCTGACATCCACCAACACCCGTACATGGGAATAATTCAGGGATGTCACTTTCATGCCATCACACGCTACCACATGTCTAGGGCAACGCGGGTTTGGGACCACACGGTCACTTTTACCAAATCACCCCTGCCCCTAACATATAAATATGGAAATTTTACACTCACATTCCCTAAGCCATACATCCTGCACAAAATACTGACTGCACATTGAACTGGGCATTTTTTCCTCTACATCTTCATCTTCCCCCAAGCCCATTACATTTCATCATCTCTGGTGTTATCCTAGCTGGAAGAACCCACGCATCATTGGAAACCCAGTTCCTGAGGCTCAAACGCTTGTGATGGTCTTCCTTTCTTCAAACAAATTCTAAAGTGATTGGTGTCTAAATCCCATCCAAGTTTTTGCACCATCAGTATGTATACATGTTTTATTAACATTACATAATAAAATAAATACATAAACTCTTAAACATTATACATGATATTTAAAATACACATATTAAAACTTATTATAATTACAATATAAATATAATTATATAATATTACTAAAAATTATTTTTAATTCAAGCTAAATATTATATTAATAAATAAAAAAATATTAAATTATATTATTATATCTATTAAAAAGTATTATAAATATGTTATATGTATATATATTATAATAGAATTATATATGTATATATAATTTATATACATATATTTATATATATGTATTTATATGTGTATATATATGTGTGTGTGTGCGCGTGTGTATGTATGTATGTATATGTATATATTTTGCCAAAAAAAAAATTATATGTATATATATAATAACACAATATATATATATATATATAATCGCCACTGCACTGCCATCGGCAACGCCACCACACTAGCGGCGGCAATACCACCGCACCCACCACCACCATCCTCCTCCTCACCCACCACTATCGCCGCCGCCATATGCAAAGCCACCATCGCCGTCACCTCCACCATCCCCATATCCCAAGTCCAAAGCTGATTCGATCCTTGCTAGATCCAGATCCAGATCTGAATCTAAGTGTGTGTAGTTAGATTTCGGGAGGGAATGGAGTGGCCTAATGGAATAGATCCTAATTGGGATATGTTTTTGTGCCTCTGTTATTAAGAATCCTTTCATATCTTCAAAGGTATTAAAAATGGAAGACTGAGCTTGCATGATTGCTTCGTGGAGACGTTACGTATTGAAGAATTAGGTTGTTTGTATCTTCCACACGGCAGAAGCTCGGAAGGTCACAACGACGGAGGAAACCTTCTGTTCCCGGTAGGGGTGTACATAAACCCGCACAACCCGCTAAATCCGCCCGAACCGAATCAAACCGCCCGAAAACCGCCGGTTGAAATTTTAAAAAAAATAACCACGGTTGAAAAATATTACAACCCGCTACTTTCGGTTCGGGTGGTGGGTCTAATAATTCAAATCCGCCTACCCGCTACCCGACCGCTATACATATATTTATATTTTATTCGTAATTATAGTTATATAAATACATGATACACAATACAATTGTCATGTATATTATACAAATTATACATATATATAAGATATATTTTTGTGTTAAACTAATATTATACAAGTTCTTTAACAAAAAATAAATTTATATTTATAATATGATATTGTTTATTGAATAATATATATATATATATATATATATATTCATCTACTTTGAAATCATTATGTATTAGTTGTAATAAGTGATAAACTAGAATAAATTCTCACACTCTTTGTATCTTTTTGATTATTGAATTAAAATTATGAGTATAAAATATTTTTATTTAAAAAATACATATAAAATTCGTTAAACCGTCAATCCGCCCGCTATAAAACCGTACCCGCCCAACCCGAACCGCTCGGTTTGAAAAAATAATTATGTATTTACGGTTTATATTTTTACAAACCCGCATACTTCGGGTCGGGTGATATTTTATTTAGAAACCGCCCATACCCGACCGCGTACACCCCTAGTTCCCGGAACACTTTTCACCAATTCATCCATCGAATCTCCTGCAAGTTAATCAAATTCAGGAAAAAAAAAAAACCATCCGAGATTTGTGAACTAATTAATCTCCTGCAAGTGAAGATGTGGTGGTTGCTTGATTGCTAGATCCAGATCCAGTGCTTCAAGAATGAAAGCAGGGGGCGAAAAAATCCCCAAAATCTGAGTTTTTTTCTTTTCTTTTTTTTTTTTTTTTTTGATTTTTTTTAGTTTTGATTTTTAATATTTCATGAGTAATATATTATGTATTTAATTAAATTCAATACTAAAATATATAAATATACATGCGCGTGAAAATAATCAGATATTATAAAACATATTATTTTAAATTTTTTATTTTATGCATTATTTTATGATAAATGTAATATTATATATGTATATATATAATTATTTTTTACTTTATCAAATTTATTTTAAATATTAATGAAGTTAAAAATGCTTAATTATGAGTATGGTCCATGTGAGCTGCAATTTGGCAAATGAGTGTGATGTGGCAAGCTCATTTTGGACATGTAAGACTCAAATACACGTCAGACTGATTTTTATAAAATCGAAGCCGGTTTTCGGCCGGTTTTCGGGTCTCCGGCGACTTTTTGCATTGAAATGTAACTTTTTGGGAGTTGTGGGGTAAATTTGTCATCGGAAAAGACATTGTACCAATTGTGTTGAATGGGTGCAGTTGGTATACCATTTTTGCAATTTTCCCTTGTAGGGTGCGATGAACTCAACTCGGAGGTGGTCATGCATGGGAGTACATATTTTCGGTAGCGGTGTAGAATGTATTATATATATATATATATATATATATATATATATGGTAATTCCTGTTTCAGTTATGTATGTATATCTTCGATTTACAAAAATAAAAATCTGGAGTTTTCTTTAGACGGAAGGATATTAATTGTTTTACTATTAGTAATTATGTTACTTGTTGTAGCAACCATTGCAGTGTATGAATGAAAACTCGTTTTTTTTTTATTGAACTCAATTCTTTCTTTTCCTTCCCTTATAATAAGTGTAAACTGATTTGTTCGGATCATGTTCAAATTTAGAATCACTCTCATCATAAATTAACAGATAAATAATAGGTGATTAATTTCATACGATTCACATAAATTATAACCAGTTTGTCTGCCTGATAGTTTGCTTCAATAATACAAGTGCAGTGGCTAAGAATTTGAGTTTCACAAAATTTAAAAGTATGTATAAGTACTCTTGTCATTCATATAGTAATTGTTTAGGAATCATATTAATCGGTAATTATTTCAACTTCATCCATTTAAAATATTTATAAAATTGTTAAAATCTAATATATATATATACTGAAGTGGGCCAATCCGGTACCGCCACGCTAGCGCCACGTGGACCACTACCCGCATGCCACGTGGAGTAAAGGACCGGTCAAACGTGCCACGTAAGCCTCCAAGTCGGTCATCTCGAGGGCAAAACCTTCAAGAAGGCAAATGCTGACCATTCAATAGTGTCGACCCGACTACCCTCAAGACCAGTCGAAATACAATCGACCAAGTCCAAGGCAAGTCGGCGGAAACTCGATCGTGTTGTTACTAGGTCGAACCGAGGTCGACCATCCCTGGGGCCCACTCCGCCTTTCAAGCATTTAATGAAGCCTGACAGGCCGTATGGAGCAGGTAACGCATTTAATGAACCTGCAGGTAGCACTGTACAGGTAATCATTACCCCAATAGGTATAAATACCCCCTCCATAAATGCCATTTACAACGGACAACTACCACATTCACAGCACACAAGTCAACTCGATAGGTTCTCAACCATTCGATATTGACTTGAGCGTCGGAGCACCGACAAAGGGAACAACCCCTCCTGTCCTTTGTCGGTCCGTAGCTCACGCTTGTTATCTTTCTCCCAGGTCAACTCTAATTCGAGCTCTTCCACGTCAACAAATTCTAAGTGGTCAAGTCAACTGTTCCGTGATAGGTCATCCATTCGAAGTTCGACACGATCATATACAACCATTAATCTGCATAAAAAAAGGAATTATGCAACCTTTAATTTGATCCAAATTGGTTTGAATTTGAGATATAGATTCTAGAATCACTTGAAAGTTAACACTCAAACAGTAAAAGGCATATCTGATTAATTCTCGTCATGACACAAAACAAAACAAAAAACGTGAAAGGGTAATCCTTGTTTACACAAATTTTCGTTGGAATCTGCAATAAATGAATGCAAAATACAAGAAAATACCGAAACATAAAATTTATTGATTTAATGTAAAATAGTGTTACAATCTCTGTAAAATCCTCTGATTCTTCTCTACTAGTGGATTTGAGGGCTTGATGCTTGATCTCAAATCAAATGTAGCACTTGGAGATTAATTTGGAGGACTCGATAATTTAAGCCTCGAAGAAGTGTTAAATCTTTATGGCGGCAGCACTTCGTCGTGGCAAGAACTCGGGAACTTGAGAGCTTTTTCCCTTGATTTGATTTGTTGATAGTGTTCTCTTCATGATTGATTTGTGAGCTCCGGTGCTTTATTTATAAGCACGTGTTGGGCTTGCTTGACTTCATGGGCCTTGACTTGGGTTTGGACTTAAGAGCCCATTTGATAATCCAAAATAATAATTTATGTTTATTATTTTAGATCAAATTGTAATAGAGTCCAAATTTGATAATAAAGCCCAAATTTGATATGGACTTAAATTAAAAATAATTAATTAGTAGTCAATTTTGTTGGGCCATTAATTAATTATTAATCGTCGAATTTTCGGTGTCAACAGATGCCCCCACTTCAACGTTCGACGGAGAACATGCCGAGAATTTGTGTAAGTCGAGACTTGAAGTACTTGATCTCTTTTTCACACATTCATTTGAAACTTGAATTGGAATGGCAGCCCACATGCAAGGCAGCATAAACCCTTTCTCTTTCTTGCTTTGTTAGCAGGATCTCGTGGCATTCATATAGGCCGAAATAAAGCAACCCCAATTAATGTTTGGCCCAAACTTTTAATTTGTGTTTTGTTGGCTGCCCCCCAAAATAAATTGAATTGGCAATCTATATCCCACTGTTGATCCAAGACAAAAATTAGCCCAAAACCACTTTTTACTTTATTTTTTATTTTTTATTTTTATATATTTGGGCCACACCTAAGCCCAAATTGAAAGGAAGCATCTTCCACATTGAAGCAATTCTGAAGCATTCACCCAGCACCAGGCGAACTGAAATGTAGCGGCGGAGGAACCTTCTTTGTTTCCATATTCCCCCCATTTTGTTTCCTTTCCTTAAATTATCCAAGACAAAAGAGATTGGCTCAATTAAGGGAATAAATTAGGAATTTGATTCCTCTGAAATCAGCAAACGAGATATATGCGCTGCAAATTACGCACTTTTTCTTCGATTTCTGTTGGGATAATTTTCTTTCGATATCAATGCCAAAATAATTGCAGAGATCTCAAACTTTAAGCTTGATTATTGGGCAATCTTTGATTCTTCTGCACATCAATTCTCTTGTAGTCTATATATAAGAGTGCTGATATATTTCACTCCCACCATAACAGAAGCAACAGGAACGAGAAGAAGGTGCGATCTCAGGCAACGTTCCCTTCGACGAGGGCGGAACATCAACTTTGTCTTTCCCGATTGGCTTTTCCCATTGTTTTCTCATTCTTGGCTGCCAACTCCATCGAGACCAGAGGAATTCGCCGCTGCCAGGACCATCCAGCGAAGGATTGAGCCACCGCCGCCACCATCGCCGTAACAGTTGAACTCCGGACAGAAATTTGTTGGTGGAGCTGTGCGCAAGAACCAGCAATCTGCAGCCGCTGCATCCCCACTGTTTGAATCATACACGAGAAGGAGGAATTGAAGGCTTCGTTGATATTTTTTTCTGGAACCGGGCCTTGTAATCACCACCAAGGAACAGACTTTTATGTCGTTGTTTGTATGCATTTTTTTTTCTCTTTTTTTTTTTGAATGCAGAAAAAAAAAAAAAACTCCTTAGCTTTAGGCAAAAGCAGCAGCCAATGGAAACACATGAATTTGAATAGCCACCTAATCAACATAAACAAATGGAGTGTGGACAGTCGCTTGCAATTTCTTCCTCCAATATTTGGAAAATGTTGAGATGCACAAGGAACAATCAACCGTGCCCCCATCATTATGGAGTTATAACTCAGGAATTTGCATTGTCAAATCGCCGGCTCATGCTCTAATTAAGATTCTTGATGTCAACACTTTTGGAATTAAACGTTAGAGAGGCGTCTGCATGATCCTTCTCTCATCCGAGCCAATATACAATCAACATGCACGAGGATCCTTTCACGACGAACGGAGACACATGCATAAGAAGTTTGGTTTTAGATCCATTTTTGATCTTCCTATCGAGATTTGTCAAGAATGCCACCAACATGTAGGAAGTTGCGGTTGCTCCCACATTCCAACATCATTGAAGTTCCGACCGTCACAGACGTTTGAATCTGACTTGCACCTCCACGGTGCCGCCATATCAGTTCCGACAAAGACACTTGTCTTGACGCCATTTTTCCTCGACATCACAGAAATACTCATGGAATTTGTTCTAGAACCATCAACTCATCCTTAACGATCCTCACTTGAAGTTTTCACCTCAGGAAATAAAACAACCATCCACAGCTTGTGCGCGATCATCATCCAACATCATTTAGATTCTCGTAGTTGCGGACAAGTCTCAGACTCTTACCCCCGATCGGAACACCATTGTCGTGGCGCTCTCCTTCCTCGGCATCGATGAGATCCAGATAGTTTTTTCTCTCGAACCTCGACTCAGAACCATGGAGGCCATTCATTCACCACCATATGACTCCATAGCATGCATCAACATTTCGGTGTCAACGGGGATTTTGCTGAAGCCATCATTCCGACGCCCCATGATAGTAGGATTGCATGCAATTTGCTCTTCCATCTGGACCATGCTTGGGAATCACAAACAATTTTGCCCTTTCAAGCTTTGCAAGTCATCTTTTTCCTCGCCTGACGAAGTGAAAGAGTTGCGGAACATCCTTCAAGCCTCCATCAAGTTAAAGTGTTTGTAAATTGTTGGTGACCATCAATCCTTCGCGTCGTGGAGTTGTATCACAAGCGACAGCGGTGGCCAACAACTTCACATCTTGCCGAACTCCATCAATTTCCCCAACAAGCCGTCCATTTCCAAATGATCTTGTGTTGTGGAGACATCGCTGTGATGGAATATGACGAAGCGAAAAAACTCAACTTGTCATGCCGGTTGCGCAACATTTTCTTCTAATGAAATCTCCTCTTTTTTTTTTCTTTTTTTTTTTTTTCATTTTTGCAGGTGAAGGACGAAACGAGTTGAGGAATCAAATCATTAAAAGATCGAGACCCTCCTGATTGCCCATAAGAGAAGTTCAAGAAATTTTTTTTGCTCCGAAATGGAAGAAAGACATTACTCCAAGAAAGGAGAATTTGTTGTGGCATCCAAAAGACGTTGACTTTGCTAGAACCACTCTGACTGTAGACTAAGGAGTTGAAAGAATTTGAGACACCATATGGAAAATTTAGACAAAGTGTAGTAACCTTGTCGTGTTTTTGTATTCCTTTTGTCACTTTGATGTAAAAAGTACACCATTTGTGGAATAAAATTGATCTTTCATATCTCCATGCTTCTTTGTGTTTGTCCATTTATTCGTCATTCTTCGCTTTGATGTTGATCTTGAGTGACTTCAATGCATGCCCCCGGAGTTGGAATTTCACGAACTTGTTGAAACTCAGGAAGGATTTAGATTTGTTTGAAGATATGACTGAACTTGAAAATTTAGTATTCAAGTTGCCTACGTACCCCAAAAAGAGGATCAAGTCATGACGTAGTTCAGAGTTTCTTTATTTTTGTTTTTTTTTTATCACAGTTTATACTCATGCGAACAAGGAGTAACATGCAGTTTAGGCTCGTGCGTTGAGGAGCAAACTTCTTCATACGAATGATTCTTTTTGGGAATTTGACTTTCGGATGGTGATGCGCAACTTGGCTTTATCCATCGATTCGTTGATTTTGTTCGAGAACATGTTGTCGGCTTCTCCAAGAAACGCAGGTGGAAAGTTTCCAAGAGTTACATGGCCTGACTTACAGATTCTTTCTGGTTTCCTCTGGTTTGATCGAGAATTCTTCCAACTTTTTGGTGGATTTCTTCTGTGGATCTGGGTTTGCTTTAGCTTTTCCTTCGCTGTTGGCGGATGAATTTGATCAACCCGTTGTTTCGGACATTTTCGGTGAGTCACAAGAATCCATCTATCAGGATCAACCTTCTTATTGGAAAGATTCGTCACTGGCTTGATTCCTCGATCAACAAGTAGGGTCCTTGCCAAGTTCGGGTTTAGACTCCCAAATTGAAACGTTGTAGATGGCCCCGAGACTTCAGATGGAGGAAAGATCATCTTCTTGCTTTGAGGATTGCACAAAGGGTTCCTGGTTGCAATAAGGTTAGCTTGATTCACCTCAGCAACATCTTCGTCTTTCTCGTCATCACTGTCATCATCCTCAAGGACTATTTTTCCCTCACTGGCCAACGACATTATCCTTTCCTTGACCACGAAGCACTTTTCAATAGGATGACCGATAATTCGGTGATACTCGCAGTATTTGGGATCAGCCACCTTGCCGCTTTCTTCGGGGCGTTTTGACTCGGGCAATTTGATCAATCTTCTTTCGACTAACTCATCGAAAATATGCGAGACATCAGAGTCAGCAAAATGGTATTCCTTTTCTTGTCTTTCTCTCAGCGTAGGTCGATGACCATCATTTGAGTTGTGTGGAACTCCAAAATTCCTGTTCTTCTCGACGTTTGGAGACACTCTTGCAGCAACTGAAATGGCCATGGACTCTTCGGTAGAGGCTTTGACAAACTTATCATCTCTCCAATGATCTTTCCTTTCTCTTCCTTGTTCTCCTAGTGGAAATGAAGGTCGGTGATTTGCAATACTCAATTCCATGTCGTGGGCACGAGTAGCAAGATCCTCAAATGTTCGAGGTTTGATTCCTTGGAGAATGTATTGAAGTCCCCAATGCATCCCTTGCGTGCACATCTCTATTGCGGACGTTTCTGACAACTTGTCTTTACAACATAGGCTTAGTGCTCGCCAACGATTGATGTAGTCGACGACAAGTTCATCTTTCTGTTGTCTCGCGTTTGTAAGCTCGATCATGCTCACGGTGCGACGAGTGCTGTAGAAGCGGTTCAAGAACTCTCCCTCCATTTCATCCCAACTATTGATGGATTCGGGTTCAAGATCAACATACCAGTCGAAGGCGTTGTCTTTGAGTGATCGCATGAACTGCTTGACAAGAAGGTCCCCACCCGTTCCAGCGTTGTTGCAAGTTTCAATGAAGTGAGCGATGTGTTGTTTAGGATTACCTTTCCCATCGAACTGTTGAAGCTTGGGTGGCTGGTATCCATTTGGCATCTTCAAATCATCAATTCTTCTTGAGTATGGTTTTGAGTATGCGACTCGATTTTGGGATGACCCGCCGTAGTGCGCCTTGATTGTGTTTGCTATCATTGCCTGCAACTCTTCCATGGACAAGGTTGCTATCGAACTTTTTGAACGCGTGGCCTTTTGTGCAAGATCTGGCTTGTGAAGTGCCTGATCAACCAGCTTCTCATTCGGAGTGTGTTTTGGAGGAGAAATAAGATTATGGTCAGATTCTCCGACATCGGGGTGCTCATCCCTGCTCGTCAGTTGTGCAATTTGAAGATCCTTTTCTCCTATGAGCTTTTGCAGATCTGCAATTGCTTGAGCCATTTGAGCGAGTTTTTCATCCACGTTCGTTGCACCGGTAGTCATTGCAGGCAAATTGACAAAGCTGGTGGAATTGACTCTTTTTGGAGTGGAAGGATGGGAGTTTTCCGATTCTGATGAGGTTGAACCGTTGTGCTTGCCCCCGGTAGAGAATTGAGCAATGTTGGCAACGATTTCAGCCACGTTCATCTCGCTCGATCCAAGTTGATCCTTCTTAGGCGCCATGGAGGTGTTTATGATGATGGATTTGAGATTTTTCGTAGGATGAAGAGATGAGAGGCAGAGAAGGTCCCACTGGGCGTGCCAAAATTTGTTTACACAAATTTTCGTTGGAATCTGCAATAAATGAATGCAAAATACAAGAAAATACCGAAACATAAAATTTATTGATTTAATGTAAAATAGTGTTACAATCTCTGTAAAATCCTCTGATTCTTCTCTACTAGTGGATTTGAGGGCTTGATGCTTGATCTCAAATCAAATGTAGCACTTGGAGATTAATTTGGAGGACTCGATAATTTAAGCCTCGAAGAAGTGTTAAATCTTTATGGCGGCAGCACTTCGTCGTGGCAAGAACTCGGGAACTTGAGAGCTTTTTCCCTTGATTTGATTTGTTGATAGTGTTCTCTTCATGATTGATTTGTGAGCTCCGGTGCTTTATTTATAAGCACGTGTTGGGCTTGCTTGACTTCATGGGCCTTGACTTGGGTTTGGACTTAAGAGCCCATTTGATAATCCAAAATAATAATTTATGTTTATTATTTTAGATCAAATTGTAATAAAGTCCAAATTTGATAATAAAGCCCAAATTTGATATGGACTTAAATTAAAAATAATTAATTAGTAGTCAATTTTGTTGGGCCATTAATTAATTATTAATCGTCGAATTTTCGGTGTCAACAATCCTAACCTGATTTGGTTCGATTAAATCAGTGTAACCAAAAAACGAGTGTTTTACACTTTGCGTGTGGTTGATGCAAAATTTAGGAAAAATGACAAATTATTATATCTGTCTTTTTAATTCATTGAATTCGATCGAGTCGAATTTAGAATAAAATTTTCAGCATGAAAAGAATTAATTAGCCGCTGTCTGTTCGCTTCGGATGCGACTTCGCCCCATTCATTGTATTTTCTCTATCATCACACAATTAGTAAAGATTTTTACTTAATGGTCATGGCATCAAAGAAAACAAAAAACGTGCTGGAAGGGTAATCCTAACCTGATATCAGTATAATGAAAAAACAAGTGTTTTACACTTTGCGTGTGGTTGATACAAAATTTAAGAAGAGTGACAAACACAACAACTTACAAATTATACCGTATCCAGCAACAGAACACATTATCTCCCCCGACTTTCGAGACTACACTAATCCGCTATCCTCCCAAAATATCTCCTTGATCGAGCCAATCTTCACCTTCATTTTCGGTTTTCACTGAGGATTCTTTTCAGGCGGAGGCTGCTAGGCTGCCCCGCCAATCACAATGAATCTCTGAGGATGGAATTGTCGAGGCTTGGGTCGAGCCTGGGCAATTCAGGAGATGGAGGATTACCTCCGTTGTTATAACCCAATTCTGGTTTTCCTTTCTAAGACGAAGAGTAAGAGCAGACGGATTGAAAGAATACGCGACAAATTTGGTTTCTATGGGTTGAGTGTTAACGTAGTAGGAGCAGTGATGGTCTAGCCTTGTTTTGGAGGAAGGATATCCCGGTGGACCTTCTGAGCTATTCGAGGTTCCACTTTGACATAATGATTTACACACCTAATACCCCGGTGGCGTGGCACATCACCTCTTTATACGGTCATCCGAATACTTCTCAGAGACACCTCCCATGGAATTTGTTGAGGTCCCTACGCAATACACCCCGCAATCCTTGGTTGGCAATAGGTGATTTTAATGAGATACTTAAGCAGGATGAGAAATGTGGAGGCAATCTGAGACCACCACATCAGGTCAGGGCCTTTAGGGAGTGTATTGAGGATTGTAGGTTATCTGATCTCGGGTTCGTAGGGGATAAGTTTACATGGACAAACAACAGCCAGGTCCCCTACACAATCAAATGTTGCCTTGATAGGGCTATCATGAACACAGGATGGAGAAATTTATTCCCAGAAGCCACTTTACATCACATACCTTCTGGGACATCCGACCATTCTTTGTTGCTGATGTCACTGACTCTGAAGTCAAAGAGCAAACAACGAAACACAGGGAGGAGTTCTTTTAAATTTGAGTCAGCCTGGCTAAGAGACGAGGAGTGTGGAGAAGCTGTGCAAACAAGCTGGCGGAACGGACCAGAAGATAGAGCTTCGATGACGGCCTGGAGAAAAATTGAAATGTGTAAGGAGGATGATAAGTTTGATAATCCTAGAGACCACATCAGAAAACTAGAGAAAACTCTTAAAAATTTACGTCAGGGTGAGATAACAGAAGCTAGCAAAGTTACTGAGAAAAATTTGAGAGCAGAAATATCGGAGTGGCATGCTAGAGATAAGGCGTGGTGGTGTCAACAGGCGAAGCCTCATTGGATGAAAGAGGGGGACAAAAACACGGGATATTTCTTTACAAGAACAAAAAACAGAGAAAAGAGATATAAAATCTCAAAATTGATGGACAAGAGTGGAGAGGTGGTATGGACAGAGATCCACGATATCAAGAGAGAAGATTAGGGATTGGATAATTAATATGATTTTACGATATGCACTAGTTAGGATAGGATTCTAAGATTTTGTATAATTAGTGCTAGTATTGGAGTCTTTACCTAATTACGTTATTTTCCTTTGTTAGAGCTCATAGTCTAGTATGTCTTTTATTTATATATCGTAGTATTAGAGTCAAGAGAATATCAATAACAATAATATCAATTTTTCAATCTTTTCTCTCTACAACTCTTCTCTCTCAAATCTCCTTCTCCCCTATCAATAACAATAATATCAATTTTTCAATCTTTTCTCTCTACAACTCTTCTCTCTCAAATCTCCTTCTCCCCTAAGTTTCATGACCACGGGGCGGTCGGTCTTACTGGATTATCTTCCTCCCTCTCATGTACAAATCTCTTCCTCTCATCTACAAATCTCTTCTCTCCTAAGTTTCACCGGCCTGTTGGTCTTAACGGATTATCTCTCTCTCATCCCCTACTCGACTTAGCCCATTGGTCTTAACGGATTATCTCTCTCTCATCCCCTACTCGACTTAGCCCATTGGTCTTAACGGATTATCTCTCTCTCATCCCCTTCCCTTTTCTTACGAGTTCGAGACTATTCTAAAGTCTCTTGGGGTACGAATTCTAAAGTCTCTTGGGATACGAATATTGGTGCTTTCATTGAGAGGGAGTCCCAATGATACTCATTGGTGCTTTCATTGAGAGGGAGTCCCAATGATACGTATTCGTATCCCAAGAGATTTTAGAGTAGTCTCGAACTCGTAAGAAAAGGGGATGAGAGAGAGATAATCCGATAAGACCGAACGGCCGGTGAAAGTTAGGAGGCTCGTTTAAAATGTTTTCCCAAGCATGTATTTTTCAAGCATGTATTTTAAATTAAATATTATCCCATGTAACTGGTGGTTGGGAAAAAGATATCCGATCCTCCAACTATCTCACCGTTTTCTCCCACTTCCCAACTTCCCTAGAAGAATGGAGAAACCCCAACCAAGTGGAAGACTTGAGACGTATCTTTGAATAGAAAAATATTATTTGTACTCAAACACCACAAACCCCAACCAAGTGGAAGACTTGAGATGTATCATTGAATAGGAAAATATTATTTGTACTCAAACACCATATACAGAAGAAAAACTCTCTTTCTCTCTGAGTTATCTTAGAGATCTGCTTATCTTCAATCTACTTTGGAACATCTTTAATTTCTCTTATTCTCTGAGTCTTAACCATTTATTTCTCTCTAATAATTATCTTCGCAGATATTCTAATATTTATAGTTCAAGATGGTGCAATTTTTCGAACATATCACTAAAGAAAATCAACAAGGGATACATGGAGATATAGATAAGATCGAACATTAAGTCCGGAAACAAACTATCTAAAACGATCAACACACAATAAAAAAAAGATAAGATGAAATATAAGATAAATCGCAAAAGATATAACTCATCTGCTATAAATAGGAGAGGAGAAGATGAATTAAGCAGAACCAACAAGAGTAAGAGGGAAGTAAAAGAAGAGAAGGGAGAAGAAAATAAAAGCTCTCTTGAGATGTCACCATCAGTTATCATTATAGAAAAATTTTTACATTTATTGCATAATCGGACTCAAATATATAATGAATTATATAAAAAAAAAGTTTCTCCAGTATAATAAGTTATCCACCTTTATATGTTTAACAGTCTAAGTTATTAATTGATAAAAAATTCATTCTTCTTGTATGTACCTATTATTAATATGGGTTATTAGACCCTAACAACTTCCCTTAATTAATTACAGCGCCAATATATGGTAAGGACTTAATTTACGTATCTTCCTAAATTAGTGAGATTATGTTAACAATTACTTTAAATATCAAAATTTGCATATTTGGTTTATGCAACTATATATACAGTGGATTCAATTTTGATAGCTTGGACGCCTATTTGGGGCTGTCCTCCTCCATTGGACGTTCCAAGAAGTCGGTCTTTTCGGAAATTGTGGAGAAAGTTAAACGGTGCATTAGAGGTTTTTCTGAAAAATTTCTCTCGAAAGCGGGTAAAGAAGTTCTCATCAATGCTGTCTTACAAGCAATCCCGTCTTACACTTTGAACTGTTGAACTGTTTCCTACTGTCCGATTGTTTGATTAAGGAGATTGACTTGGCTATTTCTAGATTTTGGTGGAACGATCGGGAGAAAAATCGTATCCATTGGATAGCTTGGGGTAAGATGTGTTCGAGTTAGGTGCTGGGAGGTATGGGGTTCCGGTCTATTAAAATGTTTAATCTAGCTATGCTTTCGAAGCAACTGTGGTGGTTCGTATGCCATCCGGACAGCCTTATAAGCACAGCCCTGGGACACAGGTTTAGGGAGGGCACCATCTTACGCTTGGAGGAGTCTCCATGTTGCGCAATATCTCATTGCAGCTGGGACTCAATGGAGGATCAGTAACGGTAATTCAGTGCATGTCTGGAGGGATAGGTGGCTGCCGAAGGGCCTGGAATTCAGGCCCAAGTTCAGGATCGATTCTATGATTAAACCTGAATGGGTGGAGGATTTGCTCAAGCCGAATTTGATGGAGTGGGATGAAGAGCTGATTCGTAACTCTTTTCACGAACATGAGGCTCGGACCATTCTTAGTATCCCGTTGGGGTCTTGCTCTTGCCGTAGATCAGATTGGTTGATTTGGCAGTATAATTCAAACGGGAGGTTCACCGTCAGGAGTGCCTATCACCTTGCTGTCCAATTAGCTAATCGGGGGCGGCTTCGTCTTCTCATAACGAACCGCACCCAGTTTGGAAGAAGATTTGGCGTGTTGATACTCCAACCCAAAATCCGGACGTTTCTTTGGAGATGTGGGCACAACATTTTGCCAACTGGGGATGTTTTGGCTAAGAGACACCCGGCGGAAGAGGTGAGTTGTAAACACTGTGGCTATGTAGTTGAGGACTTGATTCATGCCCTTTTTAGTTGCCCATATTCCCGCCAGGTATGGCCCCTTTCGCAAGTTCCTTGCACTGTGGTGTAATGGCTTGTCACAGATTTTCGGGAGGGGTTGGCTCCAGGGGAATATATATTATTGAAAATAAATTAATTAACATTTTTTAAAAGTATAAAATTTACTATCTATTATATATAATAAATGTTATATGTATATATTATATTAGATATAATTCAAGTTTCGAATATGAAAATAATTAAAAGTGTGAAAACTTTGTTATGATGCGCGGATCACTTTATGAAAAAATCAATTGTGTTGTGTTTTTATGCGAGTAAAAATTAGTGTAATATATCTTATTATATAGATAATGTATCATATAATATTAGAGAGATAAAAATATCATATCACGCTGGTAATTCTAATTAAAACCTAACTCTGTCAAATTAATATCACAAAAAACTCTAATTTTTAATACATATTATTTTAATAAAATGTTGTGAATTCGAATCTTAATTTTGAATATAAAAGACTTAATAGTTTTTTTTATTTAACTATTTATATTTTAACTTACTTATAATTTACCAAAAGGATTAATTACTACACTCTTGATAGTGGATATTAAAATCCCGAAATAAATCTTAGTTTTTTTTTAAAAAAAAATAAGGGACCAAATTAGTATCTGTACGTGAAAACTTTAGTTTGAGAAAAAATGGTAGGAGCAAATTGAAGCGAATACGAATCGTCGAAAACAATTATAATCTATGAATTGTAGTGTCAAGTTATTATTATTATTTTAATATATTGAGACCTAGGAATTTTCAGCCCCGGCTGATAAAAAATCCTGGATCCGCCCTGGTTGGCTTGTGCAATTACTGAACTAGCGACGGAGGAGTGTAGACTCATGGCGACTGTTATGTGGAAAATTTGGCAGGCCCGGAACAACCATAAAATGGAGGGGACCTATCAGCAGCCTCTCAACGTGGCCAACACTGCTACAATCTACGTAGCCCCAATCCCAGCACTGGAGGATGTGGTGATGAACATTGGAAGTCGGGCAGGGGTGGAGCAGTAGTCTAAATCGGACATAGGCTAGATTAAAATCAATAGTGATGGAGTCGTGGAGGAGTCTGCTATCGGCATTGGTCTTGTAGCCCGGAACGCAGATGGTGAATGTGTTGGATGGGAAACGGATCAGAAAAGAAATATTACGGATCCCTTAGTTACTGAGGCGTCGGGTGCGTTCTATGTAGCGAGGATGGGGAGAGACTTCGGGTGGAACAAGATCATCATCGAAGGAGATAACGCTACTGTCATAAGTCAACTTCAAAGTGTGGGGGAGGATCTTTCGATCATCGGAAACATTATTGCCGGTACCCTTGCTATCTGCTAGGCATTTGGGGAAGTGATGTTCACAATTGTTCGTCGTGGTGGCAATCATGTGGCCCATAACCTTGCTCCTTAGGCCTGCATTGGTTCTTTTGATTTTCGCCTTTCGTTCGGAGTACCTTGTTGCGGATTTGTGTTAGTTCTTCTCCCATTTGGGGTGTTGGTCGTCAAAAAAAAAATTATATAATTTAATATATTTAGTCCGATTTATCAATTTTACATTTGGTTCGAGTCGAATTTGACCGATTGTGTGGTAGTAAATTTCATGAATACTATTATACATTTGATAACCATGCTTGACTTTTTTTGTGCATTTTTGATAATGTGTAATTTTGTTGTTTTTTTTTAAATTTTAATTAGATAGAAAAAATGTGATTGGCTAATCTTTATTTTGTATAATATTTTATTATGAAAATAAATAGTAACTAAAGAAAGTAATTATTTTTGACAAGATTTATAATATATTTTCCATGTAATTCTTTTTTTTTTTGTTTAAATTATTATATTTTACTCAATATAAATAAATGTTATTAAATGGATTATTAAGGATATATAAATGTTATATGCCTTTGCACCCGCAATTAAGAAGACTTAAGTTGGCATTCACCCCATAATTAGGGTGATATATAATACCTGATGGTGCAGGAATGTCAGTTTCCTAAATGCAACAACACTTTAAGATTTATAGGGAAAGGGAAAGACCATCACAGGCGTTGGGGCCTCAGGAACTGGGTTTCCTTTTGAGCGTGGGTTCTTCCAGCTAGGATAACACCAAGAGTGCAAAAATACGATGGTGATGCAACTGTGGTGAAGGTTGTATGAAGCTTGGGAAGGTGCAGATTAATGGAGGAATTTCTCAGTTCAATGTGTGCTTTTGCGTGGAGAAGATGAATTGGGGGAGAAAGCATGTGTTCCCCCCTATTTATATGTTAGGGGTGGGGGTAAATGGGTAAATTGACGGTGTGGTCCCAAACCTGTGTTGCCCTAACACGTGGCAGCCCGTGAGGGCATGAGAGTGACGTTTCTGAAAAGGAGGCGGCGTGTCAGGTGCAAGGTGCGCACCACCTTTGTGTCAGAGGTTGTTGGCGAGGGTTGCATGAGAGGAAGGCCCAAGGTCCCCTTTGCTAGGATTCGGGCCCTTCGCGGGGGGGTAGGATCAGGTCCGAGCGTGGGTGACGCTCGAAGAGTGTACAGATGGGCCTCTCGCTGCAGATGACCCTTGAGCGTCAAAATCACGAGCGTCAAGAAGGGGCCCACACGGGGTGCTTTCCTGGAGGATAGCCCGTGAGGGGACCATATCCCGAGCGCAGGGTTCCCCAGCCTGAATCCCAAGCTTTGAATAGGGGACCGAGGCTCGCGGACCTGGACTAGTCATCAAATGGATGGGCTGTGTGGAGACGCGAGCTCGTTGATGCGAGCGCTTAAGCCTTGAGCCAATAGATGGTGACACGTGGACGGCTCTGATCCGAGCGCGGTTTTGTGTCTCATCATTTTGCCCCCCAAATTCTGTAGTATCGCTTGAGCGTACTGTAGAATTTTAAGAAAAGCGAGCCTTGAATCTTTGAATATCCGAGGGTCAAGCTTCTTTCAAGAGAAGTGACCTCTTGGCTTCCGTAACGGACACGTTCTGACACCGTATTTAATGAAGCCCTGTCCGCATTAAATGCTGAGTGGGAGCGTGGGCGCGTGTGTTCCGGGAGACGTGAGGGGGTTACCAAAAGTGGTGGGTTTCCCCAGGTGGGAAATGATTGCAATTTGAATTTTTAACCCTAATTACTGCCAGCCTTTACCCCTATAAATAGGGGTTGCAAGGCCTTGCACCCCTTTCACAAACTCTTATTCTTCAAGCAAGTAAAGCGGCAAGAATCATCTGCAACCTCTGTGATTTCCAGCAGATTTTCTTTCAGTCTCTAGGTAAAAACTTCGTAAATACCTGTTTCTTATACTAACTTTTAGATTTAGGTTGCGATTGAGTGTATCCTTAAAGTGAGGAACCCTTCCCCCTTGCGAATTTGGTTCTAAGCCCTTTCTTTCTCCGTTGATCCTTTTCCTGGAAACTTCACCTCCAAGAACAGAAGAACTGCTATGGCGGACAACGTTGATAGGGATTATGTGAGGGAACTGGAGGAGATGTCCGTTGGGAGTTCCTCCCCTAACAATAATGTTCCCGTGGCCGTTCCACTGGCGAGGGCCTCCCCAGGCAGCGCAATTCCCATGGCCATCCCACTAGCAAGGGCACCGATAGAGGCTGGGGATGACGAGCTTGATGCCGCCGTTCAAGGGATGAACGAGAGTGATCCTGAGGGGGTAAACGATCTTTTCGAAGAGATGAACAGCGTGATGGACATGCAGAGGCAAGGGGAGAGAGTGCTCCCTGTTCTTAACAGTGTTGTACGGCCTCAGGATCACAGGGTCACAGTGGCAGTAGAGGCCCTTGAGGGTGGTGCAGGACCGTTCGGGCGTTACGTTGAGGCTGAACCCCCCAGAAAGCGTCAGAGAAAGGGGAAGGAGCCTGCAACTCGAGTGAGGCAAAATAACCCCCACCAAACCGACAGATCTCCGGATGAGATTGAGAGCATTCTGACACTCGATGATTTGGAGGATTTGAGGGCCAAAGTGTATTGGGACGAAGCGGTATTCCCTATGAGACTTCCCGAGGAGGGGGAAAGGGCCAATCGACCGCCGCCCGGGATGCTGACGGTCTACTGGGACGCTGTCATGGCCGGGGGCCTGAGGTTTCCCATTCCGTCCGCCGTCGCCACCATCTGTCATCACCTTGCGCTTTGCCCTTCACAGATTCGGCCGAACGGCATAGCCTTAATCAACACCTTTGTGATTATGATAAGAGCCCTAGGCCACGAACCCTCAATCGCCAATTTTGACAGTTTAATACAAGTGGCCCGCTCGCCGCGCTCGTCTCCTATAGATGGGTTTTATTATGCCCAGGCCAAATCGGGCTTTAAGATGATAGACTCTCCATCCACCTCCTACGGCGAGCATTGGAAAGAGAAGTACTTTTTCGTGGGGGCTCCAGGGGGAATTTTTGGGGTTCACCGACAGTGGTTGACACATGGCGAGGGGCCATTGATTAGGGAAAGGATAAGGAATAAGGTCTTTGAGGACTGGGCAAAGGGGTTGGCTCTCGAGATGAGGAGTCAAAAGAAATGGATCAAGGCTGAGGTCTTGATGAAGAACGAGGGAGTGCTATTCCGTTATGGCCTATCCTGCCCCCCGAGCATGATAATAGATCCTCCAGCCGAGATCATGGCGCTCGATGGTTAGATTCTAGGAACTAACTGCTCTAACCTCTAGAATAGTTTTACTGACTTATCTTCACTTATTATGCTTTGTAGTTGTCATCCAAACATCCAAATTCTGACGCTCACATCTTTTGTCTTGCAGATATCCAAGTATTAACAACAGGGATGGATGCCGAACTTCTTGCTGAGATGATGCGCGCCCAGAGGGGAGGTGCTAACCCTCAACAACCGCAGCAACATGCACAAGTCCCCCACGCCCCGAGGGGGAGAGGAGCCCGCCGAAGGGCAGTGCGAGGAGATGGTGGTAGGGGCGCGGGAAATGAAGCTCCGACCGTCGGTCCTATCGAAGACCTGACCGTCGATGGCGCTCGGGGTTCTACTCCCCCTCCGGCCGCTCCAAAAGGCCCAGAAGGGCCCATTGCCCTGAGCTCCAGCACCTCCCACAACCGCTCGGGGTCAGCGGTCCAAATACATGACCTCCTGAGGGCCGACCGTCAGGGGAAGAGAAAAAGGCTGCCCAACTCGATTCCCATTTCGGCCAAAGGCAAGGAGGTGGTCGTGGGCCACCGGGGCGAAGGCGGCGATACTTCATCGTCGGAGGAGGAAGATTTCTGGAAGGTAGGTTGTCGGGGGGACGCTCGTTACAAACGCCAACGGACCGAGGGTCCGGTACTGCTGAAGAAGAGTGCATACTCTGTAAACTTGGTCTCTGATATCGTCGGGAAACTCCAGTTTTCCGACGATCACGATAAGTTGAACGATCACGACGCCGCGAGGGTTGCGGACGATGTTTGCCACGTCCTCATGACGGTGAGTCCCTAATTCCCTTTTGGAAAATTCCCACTCTTCCTACTATGACTCTGGTATTGACCCTTGCTTACTATTTTCCAGGAAGTAATCCCGAGGCTGAAGAACCTACAGGGTCGAGCGCAGGCCTACTCCCAACACAAGGCCAAATATAAGAAGTTGCTGCGCATCTCTGATCCTGGTCAGTTGCAAGAGGATTACAACTCCGTTTGCGCTCAACTGACGGGTGCCAACCTTGAGCAGGATAAGCTGAAGGAAGCCTTGAAAAAATCGGACGATGCCTTCATGACCCTCAACCGTCGTCACGAAAAGCTGAAAGAGGAGCGGAACCAGTTGAGGGTCCAGAATGGGGATTTGGGGCAGCAGTTGGCCGAGAGTACTCGCCAAAGTGAAATAATCAAGAAGTCCCTCGCAGATTTGCAGGAGAAGGTGGCCGGCCTCTAATCGAAGGTAGCATGGGACTCGCTGATAAAGTTCGTGCGCTCTAAAGCCTTTGCTTTTGCTGCCAACCTTCACTGTTTTGACAATGCCCGGCGCTTCTTCCATAAAGCAATAGGGCAGATGGTCAAACTAGGGTTAGCCCCCGAGAGTGCCCGCACCGATGACCGCCTCCACATGGACTTAGACGAGAACTGCGAGCCTATTGTCCGTGATCGGGATCCCTCGGAGGAATTGGTTGAGCCGGAGTATCAGGAACTCGTAACGTTGCTCCAAGGCTAGTTCATGGCGGCAAACCCCCTGAATCCCGAGCCCCTACAAATAGAAGACGAGGGTACCGTCATGGAAGCGCTGGATGAAGAGGAACCTGGGGAGGCCCAGACTTCTGATGCCAACGTATTGGCCCCTGTTCCGCTCGCAACTGCCCCTCCGGAGCCTGACAACCAAGCCCAGTGATCGTCCTCCTGCTGCTGCTGTTCTCTAATCATGCTTGTTAAATTTCCCTTCCTGAACATTTAATCCCTGTACTCAATCTTTTAGGATTTCTTGGCATATTTGAATTTTTTATGCTTTTCCCCAAGTACTCGGACTTTTTCTCTTACTGCTTGGATGTTTATGTGCATTTTCTTCTGTTTTTAAATAGTGATTGCTATTGTTTCATTGCGCTCGACGTTTTTACATTGGTCTCTCTTGCTTGAGTGTTTGCGATGGGGGTGTGTGCGCACGAGGGCATTTTCCTTTAAGGTTCCCTGGCGTTCATCACAATGCGCCATCAGTTTGGGGTTTGGTAGCGTCCAGTGATTTGAGGGATGCAAGTATGGGCGCGAGGGTGTTTCCATGGGGGTTCCCTGACCGTTTTCGTAGTGAGGCTCGAACTTGAACTTAGGAAATCCTCTGAGGATTTGCCTAAGTGTTGGCCCCAATAATATGCACCTTCATCTCGAACGCTCCAATGAGTTGTATATACTTAGAAATCAACAATAGGATTTGCTAAGTATGGGATCAAAGCGAGCGTGCCCGTGGGGTTAGCGTCACTTAGAGGGACCCATGAAAGGATTGATTTAGGATCCATTATTTTACGAGTGTGCTCTTACTCAAGAAGTTGAGGGTCATCGGGGGTTTACGAGCGCGAACTGGAGCGGCGAGCACCCAGTTGGCGTAAATTAAGCGTTTAGCATCTTGCTGTTTGACACGCTCATTCTTAGAACTTTATACACCTACGAACCGACAAACTATTCCGTGTGGAGGGTTCTCAACACCTAGACAGCGTTGCTTCGAAACGATTGGGGTATTACGTAGGCCGTTCGACGTGGAGGATGCTCGACTCGGAGTAGGTCTTCTGTTGCTCGAATCATTAATCAATAGGAAAGAAAATAAATGACATAATCAAAGAATCAAATACTTACTATTATACTTCGCAATTTTCAAAATGAATACAATATGCTTTTTGTCAAAAGAAAGTACCCCATGCCGCACACGGGCAATTACAAAAACTGACGTTTACACGTAGAACCTTCTAAGGTTACATGCATTCCATGGTGTAGGGAGACGCTCGCCTTGCAAAGTCTCCAGTAGGTAGGTGTTGTTTGCTCACACCTGAATGACTTTGAAGGGGCCTTCCCAATTGGGGTCCAACTTACCCACATGTTTGGAGACTTCAACTTTTTTGAGGACCAAGTCCCCTAGCTGGAAAGTCATCTCTTTAACACGTTTGTTATATTGGTGGGCTACGGTCGCTTTGTATTTGTGGATACGAGCCCAAGCAGTATTCCTCCTTTCGTCCAACAAATCCAATTCGAACGTTCGATTGGCCTCATTGACAGCAGGCTCGAAATAGGCAACGCGTGCGGATTCTTGGGCAATTTCCACAAGTATCATAGCCTCGGAGCCATAAATTCCTTTTGAGATTTATATATATATAAATTCCAGCCGATCAGGTACGCGCGCCACGCGTGTGAGTTTTGAGATTTAGGGCTATTTAAATTCCTTTTCGTTATTTAATTACGCGAGTCAATTCATTTACTTTGATTTCTTGTGATTATATGATTTTTAATTTCGCCTTTCGTGAATTTTATTACGTGACTTATATGTCTAATTTTCCCGAATATGCTTACGTGTTTAATTTTACATAATTGCAAGAATTCATGTTCATTTGTCCTTAATTGAAACTTTATAAAATGCTTGGACCTGATTGAATTAGCATAACATGTATGTATATATTCAACTCCATTTCATCATACTCTTTAGAGTCTTATATATATATAATCATCAACCATGCATGCCAAGTTGAAGCATCTCTAACTTGTAAATTCATAAGAGGTAAGGACTTAAGTGTAATTAACTTTTAATTACAAGACTTTTCATCCATTTTATATATATATATATATATATATATATATATATATATATATATATATATCTTGACTCATACACTTTATATACATACACACATATATGCCTCTTCTTCTTCATTTCAAGAGATAAGTCAAGATATCCCTTTTCCTCTCTCTTTCACTCTCGGTTGATCAAGGAAGCTAGGATCCATGTCTTTCATCCAATTTCTTCAAGGAATCAAGCTCCATACCTTCATCTCTTCTTTCCGCTTCATCTCTTCTATCTTCAAGGTGAGATCATACATATACCTTTGGGAATTCATGAGATTTGGTTAGGGTTTATGATTCTTTTAGTTTCCTTGAGGATATATGAATCTTATATGATGATTTTGAGTTGGATTCTTGCACATATAACTTTGTTTCATGGAGGTACAAATATATGAAATCATATTTCCATACTAAAGGTCTCATGAATGATTTTGATGGATCAAGCATGTTATATTCATTTCCTTGTGGCCTAAATAATATATATATGAGACTTATGCATGTTATATGATAGTTTTGAGGTGCTTAATTGTTGTGGTTTTATGTGGGAATGGCTTGGGAGCCATTTTTCGAGCCTTGCCTGTTTTTCCCCTGTTTTTTCGCCCAGATTTCTTCAACACTTCCGTGTCCAACCTTAGTTCATTTTCAACACGGCCGTGTTAACACTTCGAGTTGGAAATATTCTGCACAACACGGCCGTGTCAGCTTTCAGGCCAATCTTGACACGGCCGTGCCAACTAAGTTTGAAATCTGATTGACCCAAATTTTGAACCTTTGGAAACCTATTCAAGTCTAGAACATTCTCCAATTGGAATCACTTCATTATCATTTCTGGTTTGAGAGATATAACCGTTTTACTTTGGTGTCGCCACTTCACCGAACAACTGCATTCACCCAACTTCAAGCTTACGCCATTTTCTCCTCGCTTTGAACTAGAAAACGAGCCATATATCCTTAAAAAGACATATGTGTCTAGTTTCATTTCCAATAAACAAAACTCAATTCCAACTTCTACAACTCAAGATATTTCTATTTTCCTATAGCTTGTGCGTTTCAAAAAACTGTCAATTTTTCCTAACTTTTGCCAAACTTCTTCAAAACCTTTCTTCTTGCATTCCTTTCACTCTCTTGGCTCCCGTATGTGAATTATATGAAGTATATGCTTGATTAATTGATAATCATGCTCCTATGTTACGTTTCTTGGTACTTAATTGCTCAAATATGATTGTGTGACTCCAAGTCCTATATGAATTGAACTTAAAATGTTTGAATGATGTGAATACATGGCTCCTTGAGATTAATTTCATCTCTTAGATGTTAATTGGTTCTCGTACATATTTAAGTGTCACTTGATTGCTAATTTGTTTGGTTATTAAGGTGTTACATGAGCATTGTCGTGCGTCATACTTGGTCTCATATTGAGTTTTGTCTCACGAGTACACGTTATTTCCTTTCTTGTCCAGTTCTTCTGCAGGGCGGAGATCATTGATCGTATGAACACTTTCTTATATCCTTGTCTTTTTCTGTTGCTCGTCAGGTGAGGTTTAAATTCTAGATATACAGAACCCATATGACCCTATGTGATGTTTTAAGCCAAAATATATCTATATATCTATAATTTTCTAAACCTTATTGATTTTAAACGGATCTCATGAATGAACTAAACGGACTGAATTGATTGATTGATTTGGCGAGTATATTATACTGCACTGTGGGCCCGAGGGTAGTGTATTGAGCCAACCGAGAAAGCAAAGGGCTGACGGGTATCTCTTGCACTATCCTCACCATTTTGGGATCACCTCTGAATCCACCAAGAGGTTTGGTGGAGGAAGAAATCTCGTACGTGGGAATCATGTTCCCGACCTACGCCATGATTGGATTGTTGGGTCTTGCAAGCCCACCATCACCCGGAGGAAAAAGGGTTCATGAAAATGCTAATTGATCGCACGTTAATTACTTGCATGATCACTTAATCAATGAAAACTGTTATGATTGTACACTGTTGGAGTAAAGGTTGGAGATTGCCCTCACTCGCCGGGCCACTGATTGATTGAAACTGAATGAATTGTTAAATGGTATAGTTGTAGTCTCGGGCGAGATTTATTCTATTATTGAACTTATATTGTTTTCTTTTATAAAACCTTACCCGAGACTATAACTTGCATGATATGTGCGCTTATAGTTATTAAACCCCTCACTCAGTCTTTCATAGACTGACACCTCGCATTTTCAGGTTTTGCAGGTTGAGTGCTAGGCGGGATTGAGTCGGAGCAAGTCTTTTATTTTGAGTCTAGCACAGTTCATTTACCTATTTGAAGCACCTGTATTTTATGACTCATTTATGTTACTTTGAGAGATCGTACATTGATAGATTGGAAATGGACTAGAATGATGATATGATTATATTATGCTTCCACGTTATTCATTATGCATTGTTGTAATTAATTGAGGGTTAGTCCCGCCTAGCTAGAGAGTCGTTTTTTTTATTGTCTCCCGTTCGCTATAGGCTTGATTCATCTATGGACTGTCCATTCCATATGTGGATTGAACTATAGTGCGGGGGATGTGGCTATCTTGCGTCGTGTAGTGTCAAGTCTAGGTCGAACGGCTTAGGAACTACTTGATAACTTGTACATTGCATTGATTCTTGCTACTAATTGTTGATTGATTGACCTCACATTGCTTGAATTTTATATGATTAACGTGTTTTACTTTAACTTTGTTCAATTAATTGTTGCATTTTACATCAAATATGTGTTTAAATGCTAATTATGTGTCATATGCAATCACTAACCCCATGCATTTATATTTGAGACAAGTTGTGATTATAGGTTATAAAGATCATATCAAACCACGACCAATTTCTACGACAACCCCAATCTATTGTAAGCTCATTTCTCTAGCTTTGAAGTTGTAAAGAATGCACCGAGGGAACTTCGCGCCAAAAAAAAAAAAAAAAAATTCAAGAGCCATGGTCTTCTCTAATCGGGTTATAATTCAAGTGATAAGATTCGGAATAGAAAGATCTATGGTGGGACTAACTTACAAGATCTAGTAAGGTTAGGGGATACTCGAAGAGATATTGCTAAGAAGCGAGGCTTATAAATTACAAGATAAACACGTGAGATTATATTATTAAAGAATTTGCTTAACCGGGTACAAGAGGTTCATTTAACTCAAGAGAGAGGATCGATCAATAGGTTGGTTACAAGTTCATGGAAAGCCAAGATACTCAAGATTCTACCTTCGGCTGGATTGGAGTTTATTTTTCATCTCTAAGCTGAATTGTGGTGTGATGAGGTTGAATTGGGAGTAATGGAGTAAAAAATGGAAACGGTAAAGAAAGACAAGGAACTTTTGGAGGTAAATTATATGCTCAAAGTGTAGGCCAGTAGAGGACAAGTCATCCAACCAATTCAAGTTTAAAAAGAGTAAATTGAGAGGACTTCAAATGAGGTGACGTCTAAATGGAGTCGGGACAACAATGGGAGATTAGTCTCTTGAGAGAAGTTAGGATACTAACTTCATAAGTGGAAAAGAATTTGAATTCAAGAATCACAATCTCGTATTATAAGGTTATACAAGTGATACAAGGAAACTTTGATCGAGGAGATAATTGTGGTGAAGATTCGGGCAATACTTAGAGATCGGTACTTAGGAAAGAATCGGGTTCAAGAAAATTCAATCGCTGGGGATGGAAATGTATCGGTTGAAAATAGAGAATTTTACGGAATTGGAAGACCCTGGGTAACAAGAGATGACCAATAACTTTGAGACAAGCTTGTAAGTCAACAAACAATAAACAACGGCCGGGTTAAAGCCTATCGCTACAATGGTGACAGGTTCAATGCATTCATAAGCACGTGCATCATGCATTGTTTAAATTATCTAAATTTTTTTAGTTATATGCGCATCTCTAATCGAGCTTAATTGTTTCAACATGTTACGTATTATTACTTACAAGGGTGATACGTGCATTGGCATATTAACCTGACATGCATCGTTAAGTGTTTACTTGATAGGAACTCTCCCCATCTCATTTATCAAGTATTACTGTAATCGAGACATAACTGAATTATGAGAAGAAAAATAATTGGGTTGTAAAAGTATGGACCAAAATGGAAAGAGCCATTGAGAGGTCGAGAAAAGTAGTCGTGAGTTGGAATGGAAGAAGTGGGTCATTATTCCTATCAATCCCTTCAAATGTAAACGTGAGATAAAATTTCCGGGCAAGTGGCGAGACCGGAACCATTTTTATCAAGGACGCTGAGTTGAAGAAGTCGAGAATCTTTAAAGTAAGAAGCGGTATTAGCCAACGGGTAAGAATAGGCATTCTTAAGGGGGAGAGTCGACCGGGAAATGACTCCAAAATTTATGGATGGGCTCAAACGGACTACTTTTAATAGAAGCAAAAAAAATGCAAGAGTTACCCATAATGGGATTTCTCAAAAGTGGAAAAAGGGAAAGAATTGGATGATTATGATATTTGATGACCTTTAATGTTGAGATGAGAAAATTTTGAGAATAATTTCAAAAAGGAGAAGCACTTCAAGAACCGGAAATGGGTATTCAAGAAATGGAGGGAGATTTAGCACTCAGTGAAATTTCAAGATCGGGGTGAAGACTTTGGGAATAATATTAGAAGAGATAAGTGCCTTGATAGATGAAGATACGGATTCAAAGAGAGTTGAAAATTTATGGATAAGACGGGGTAAAATTTCCAGAATAATATTGGAAGAGCTAAGTGACTCAAGAGTTTAAGGTGAGTACTCAAGAAGTGTTTGGGAATTGAAATGCCAAGGTAGAATAAAGAATGATTGATGACGACTTGGGTTGAAGGATCAACATCATTGGACTCTTACCATCGGACACGCACGACTTCAAATCTTCCAAGGTTGAACGGGTTGAGTTCTCTATATAACATGTTTTTATCTTGGAAATGATGGGGCCATGAGAGAACATCAAGGAAAATTGGTAAGGAAGGTATTGGATAGAACTGTCAATCGGATCATCATATTTTTGTGATGGAGAGTGAGAGTTAATTCAATGGAGCTTGGAAGTGGAATATTAGAAGTAAATATACCACTTATACAAGATAGGTTATCGGCTCATCAGTCGTTTTCCATGATGCACCGGGAACACTAATAGGATTGGAGACTAGAAGGTGAGCTACCAAAGACTAGCTAGAGTATTCGGGAAAGGCGAATATAATTCCTCGTAAAGAGTAAGTTGATGGGATTAAGATCAAGCGCACACTCAAAATTGGAGCTTCAGACCATAGTATTTAGTTTGGATAAGAGAATCGATCATGAAAGGAGAGTCAAGTGGTCTCAAGTGTTGAAATGGATCATTGCCGTGGAAGCTTCTCAAAACAACGGTGGACAGTACATTTAAACATACATATCCCATACATCATGTATTTTATTATTGTCATATATGGTTCTTTATTACTTGTTAATTGCCTTTGTATGCTGTAATTGAGGTCTTTGATATTTCCTACCTGTCCCTTGTTTGATTATTGTGTATTTGTTGTTTAATTGTTCTCTTGGGCTTAATTGTTGTGGTTTGAGAAACGGGGTTGTCTCATTGTCTGGTTGAAAGACGGGGTTCTTTCGTTGTTTGTTTGAGAGACGGGGTTCTCTCGCTGCTTGCTTGAGAGATGGGGTTCTCTCATTGTGGCTTTCTACCTGTTTAACTTGTTCTAGCGGAAGTTTAGAATTTTCGAGTGTTTAGGTTTCGGTGAGTAAGGATCGTAATTTATCAGCAATTGAAGACCCCTAATTGTTTGAAGACCTTTTCCGAACTAATCCATGATGGGGAGTTGCTAACCCGAGTGGAATGAACATGGGAGAGTTACTTAAGAGTCCAGAATTCGGGACAGTGGACCTGAGGACCAGGTCCTCTTAAGGGGGAGAGATTGTAACGCCCCAGTTTTTCCAGCCGATCAGGTACGCGCGCCACGCGTGTGAGTTTTGAGATTTAGGGCTATTTAAATTCCTTTTCGTTATTTAATTACGCGAGTCAATTCATTTACTTTGATTTCTTGTGATTATATGATTTTTAATTTCGTCTTTCGTGATTTTCATTACGTGACTTATATGTCTAATTTTCCCGAATATGCTTAAGTGTTTAATTTTACATAATTGCAAGAATTCATGTTCATTTATCCTTAATTGAAACTTTATAAAATGCTTGGACTTGATTGAATTAGCATAACCTTCATGTATATATTCAACTCCATTTCATCATACTCTTTAGAGTCTTATATATATATATATATATATATATATAATCATCAACCATGCATGCCAAGTTGAAGCATCTCTAACTTGTAAATTCATAAGAGGTAAGGACTTAAGTGTAATTAACTTTTAATTACAAGACTTTTCATCCATTTTATATATATATATATATATATATATATATATATATATATATCTTGACTCATACACTTTATATACATACACACATATATGCCTCTTCTTCTTCATTTCAAGAGATAAGCCAAGATATCCCTTTTCCTCTCCCTTTCACTCTCGGTTGATCAAGGAAGCTAGGAGCCATGTCTTTCATCCAATTTCTTCAAGGAATCAAGCTCCATACCTTCATCTCTTCTTTCCCCTTCATCTCTTCTATCTTTCAAGGTGAGATCATACATATACCTTTGGGAATTCAAGAGATTTGGTTAGGGTTTATGATTCTTTTAGTTTCCTTGAGGATATATGAATCTTATATGATGATTTTGAGTTGGATTCTTGCACATATAACTTTGTTTTATGGAGGTATAAATATATGAAATCATATTTTCATACTAAAGGTCTCATGAATGATTTTGTTGGATTAAGCATGTTATATTCATTTCCTTGTGGCCTAAATGATATATATGAGACTTATGCATGTTATATGATAGTTTTGAGGTGCTTAATTGTTGTGGTTTTGTGTGGGAATGGCTTGGGAGCCATTTTTCGAGCCTTGCCCTGTTTTTTCGCCCAAATTTCTTCAACACGTCCGTGTCCAACCTTAGTTCATTTTCAACACGGCCGTGTTAACACTTCGATTTGGAAATATTCTGCACAATACGGCCGTGTCAGCTTTCAGGCCAATCTTGACACGACTTCATTTGAACTCCGATTGACCCAAATTTTGGACCGTTAGAAACCTCTTGTAGTCTAGAACATTCTCCAATTAGAATCACCTCATTATCATTTCTGGTTTGAGAGATATAACTGTTTTAATTTGGTATCTCCACATCGCCGAAAAGCTGCATTCACCCAACTTCAAGCTTACGCCATTTTCTCCTCGCTTTGAACTAGAAAACGAGTCATATATCCTTGGAAAGACCTATGTGTCTAGTTTTATTTCCAGTGAACAAAACTCAATTCTAACTTCTACAACTCAAGATATTTCCATTTTCCTACAGCTTGTGCGTTTCCAAAAACTGTTAACTTTTGCTAACTTTTGCCAAACTTCTTCAAAACCTTTCTTCTTGCATTCCTTTCACTCTCTTGGCTCCCGTATGTGAATTATATGAAGTATATGCTTGATTTATTGATAATTATGCTCCTATGTGATGCTTCTTGGTACTTTATTGCTCAAACATGATTGTGTGACTCCATGCCCTATATGAATTGAACTTGAAATATTTGAATGATGTAAATACATGACTCCTTGAGATTAATTTCATCTCTTAGATGTTAATTGGTTCTCGTACATATTTAAGTGTCACTTGATTGCTAATTTGTTTGGTTATTAAGGTGTTACATGAGCATTGTCGTGCGTCATACTTGGTCTCATATTGAGTTTCGTCTCACGAGTACACGTTATTTCCTTTCTTGTCCAGTTCTTCTCCAGGGCGGAGATCATTGATCGTATGGACACTTTCTTGTATCCTTGCCTTGTTCCATCACTCGTCAGGTGAGGTTTAAATTCCAGATATATAGAACCCATACGACCCTATGTGATGTTTTAAGCCAAAATATGTCTATATATCTATAGTTTTCCAAACCTTATTGATTTTAAACGGATCTCATGAATGAACTGAAAGGACTGAATTGATTGATTGATTTGGCGAGTATATTGTACTGCACTGTGGGCCCGAGGATAGTGTATTGTGCCAACCGGGAAAGCAAAGGGCTGACGAGTAACTCTTGCACTATCCTCACCATTTTGGGATCACATCTGAATCCACCAAGAGGTTTGGTGGAGGAAGAAATCCCGTACGTGGGAGTCATGTTCCCGACGTATGCCGTGATTGGATGGTTGGGTCTTGCAAGCCCACCATCACCCTGAGGAAAAAGGGTTCATGAAAATGCTAATTGATCGAACATTAATTACTTGCATGATCACTTAATCAATAGAAACTGTCATGATTGTACACTGTTGGAGTAAAGGTTGGAGATTGCCCTCACTCACCGGGCCACTGATTGATTGAAACTGAATGAATTGTTAAATGGTATAGTTGTAGTCTCGGGCGAGATTTATTCTATTATTGAACTTATATTGTTTTCTTTTATAAAACCTTACACGGGACTATAACTTGCATGATATGTGCGCTTATAGTTATTAAACCCCTAACTCAGTCTTTCGAGTTCTAGGTGGGATTGAGTCGGAGCAAGTCTTTTATTTTGAGTCTAGCACAGTTCATTTACCTATTTGAAGCATATGTATTTTATGACTCATTTATGTTACTTTGAGAGATCGTACATTGATAGATTGGAAACGGACTAGAATGATGATATGATTATATCATGCTTCCGCGTTATTTGTTATGCGTTGTCGTAATTAATTGAGGGTTAGTCCCGCCTAGCTAGAGAGTCGTTTTTTTATTGTCTCCCATTCGCTATAGGCTTGATTCATGTATGGACCGTCCATTCCATATGTGGATTGAACTATAGTGCGGGGGATGTGGCTACCTTGCGTTCCAGGTGCTACAGTTATCCACTGAATTAATCCAAGTGTTAGCTGAGTTTAGTTGTTAATCGTTCTTTTATTTAGTTAATTTTATTATTAGTTGAATCACATATCTCAAACCCCCCTTTTTTTTCAATTGCTCGTCTCGTTTCCTTTGCATAAAAAAATAAGATAACAAACTCATCCAATCCTCGTGGATCGATACCCATTACCACTATTTTACAATCTAATCGTGTGCAATATTTGGGATTTAATCTTGGTGGTCTCGACACCCATCAATTTTTGGCGCCGTTGCCGGGGAATAGTTGTTAATTGATTTTGTTTCTTTTTCTTATGCCTAGGAACCTTCATACGAGCCGTTGGTGAAAGTTAGACATTGTTTGAGTTGGATATTGATACAGATTCTGAATAGGAGCTTTCCGTTGAACAGCTGACTGACGAGAAATTTGACAGTGATCACAGTCAGGATATGGCTCAGAACAGAACACTTCGGGAGCTTGCCCAACCTACTGAAGCACAACAGCCACTGTGCATAACCTTTCTAGAACTGCAGGAAGGCTTTGAACTGAAGTCGAGACTCTAGAGGACTGCGATTTTAGACCCGGGGCATGACAAATGGTATCAGAGCCACTCGTCAGCCGCAGGAGCTAAGTGTTGTACGGGGCAAAGTGCTACGCACATGGGAGCCACCTCTTGAGCCTGCGGGGCAAAGTGCTACATGTGTGGGAGCCACCTCTTGAGCCTGCGGGGCAAAGTGCTACATGTGTGGGAGCCACCTCTTGAGCCCGTAGGAGCCACCTCTAGAGTCCCAACGCAGATGAGTCGGTCATGGGCTATATGTCATGCCGCGACGAGGACGTCGCGATTCTGAAGGAGGGGTGATTGTGACACCCCTGTCCCACATCGGGAAAGTATAAGGATTAAGTTCAATATATAAGTTAAAGAGTCCAAGTATAACCAACGGATATCCCTTTTGGGCAGTAGTTTAGGCCCAATTTCAGGTTATACTTGGTGGGCTTGGAGACTTGCGCTCGCGTCCAATGGGCCCGCGGACCCGGGTCGTGACCCTAGACCCACCTGTAATGGAAACGGTGAAAATGGAGATCCTTAAGCCCCCTGATCGAATGATTGAAAATTTGGATAGTGAGGTGAAGGGGCATTTACGAAGACTATTTTCTGAAGGATTCAAACCGCACATGGTTGAAGGGATCAATCTAGAGGATCCTCTTCTAGGAGCTTAAGTGCACAACAATGACACGTCGAGTCCATGACGTTAAACAAAGGCGCTAAATGGGAGGCAACCCATGTTTCTTTCCCTTTCCTTTTGTTTTCTTTGTTTTTCGTTTCCTTTCTTTGCTCGTTTTCTCTCATCCCGTTGTAATCTTCTCTTCTTGTGTTTAACAGGTGAATGTGCATCTGATTTATTTGGATAAGTGTGGGGGAGGCAAAAGGGCAGAACAGTTACTGATGAAAAGACAGAACCAATGCAGCTGGCATATTGCTACTGTGAAAACACTTGTCTGAGGTCACAGACAGGGTTTTTGACCCACTTTTGAAAACGGGCCCTTACCCTAATACATAAACACATCCGCTATCCTGCCTATTCCACGACCCATGGGTCACAGACCACAAACCGTCTCCACAACCCATGAACCTACCCGCCCCACATATTAACCCTAACACCCAAATCAGACGCCCAAAAATCCTATATCCCCACATCACAAGAACTCTCTCAATTTCCCCAAAATCCCAAACTTGAGCTCTAAACCCTAAATTCACCATGGGAAACGGCATGATTCACCGGCCAAACAAACCACCACTCCATCCGACTTCGACGAAGAGACCCCGTCTCATTTGTTTCCACCGCTTCTGCCAAAACACCAACACCCAGGCCGCAACTCCTTCGGCCTGAAATCTCACACAACAATCAAGGCCAGCAAACTGTCAGCCAAAAATGGAGAAAGTGGCAGCATGCTACTGACGGAAGGCTGCTCGTGATCATAGACAGGATTCCCCGAATCTGACTCCCCGATGGTCACACGCCCCGGGTTCAAGGAAGTCCTCATTTTCTATTTCTACTTTATTTTTATGTTGAGGACAACATGTTTTAAGTGTGGGGAGGAATTAAGGGTTGTCATGTGCGCAATTGTTTGAATTTTTGCATGATTTTGGACCATATTTGTGGCTGAATTAAGGGGCTGAAACTCAGGGGCTATGTTGCACGGACACGGACACGACACGACACGGACACGGCGACACGGATTTTTTAAAACTTTTAGGACACGACACGGCTCCGACACGGCTATATTTTATATAAATAAATATATTTTATATATAAATTAAAATATTTTATATAAAAATAAAAATAGTTTATAAGTATAATCTAGATAAAATAAAATATTTTAAAAAAATATGCATAATTAAAAAGTAGAATAAGTTTGTTATTTTAGTTTTCACCCCAAAAAATTCTAAAAATATTAAAAAATGCATAAAATTTTTTATTTAATTAGAAAATTTGCCCCACCTTGTCGGACACTTCACCCCGCCGTGTCCGACACGTGTCCGAGCCGTGTCCGTGTCCGAGCCGTGTCCGACACTGCACGAACACTTTTTTTGCCGTGTCCGTGCTTTCTAGCTCTGTGGTAATGTGCTGCTGTTGTGGTTTTTGCTTTTGGGATGATTTGTGCATATTTTAGAGGCATGAATAGGGCTATGAATAGTTGATGTTAGGGCTGCTTTATGGCTGAATTTGCTGCTATTTGATTGCACTTTGGTGACTTTTTTTTTGCTTCACTTGCTTGATAATGAATGCTTTAGGCTGATGTCGCCCATTTTAGTAAGCTAGCATGGAATTAGGGCACGATATTCTTTCTACGTACTTGCTTACAGCTTCTTGGTTGTTGGTGGATTAAGTGTGAAAAGGAAATTAAGTTGAAACCTTTGATTATTTATGATTTGCATGACAAAAAGTGAGTTTATTTGATACTTGAGATTGCAAAGATGTTATGAGCTTGAGAATAAAGGTTTAAACTTAAGTTTTGTCTGTGCTAAATTGATACCATGCTACGAATGGAATCTTGTCTACGTGATTAGCTGATTTAATATCTCATAATTTTGCAATTGTATTGAGAAACGGTAGATTGATGTTGAGCTAAGCTAAATTTGACTTGATAAGCATTTAGATGTGAGGGGGAGCTTGCGAGGGGCTAACTAGAGAAAGGTTGGTCAGTAGAACTCGCCCGACTACTCCTCTGGCCTTAGAAAAATTCCAAACTCATTAAGCGCCATGAGTAGGGCCGTATCTTGCTAATCCGGCCGCTCTCGAAATTGTTTTCCCAACACTTAAAGGGATAAACAACTGCAGTTTGCCTTGCTTTGCGAAAAACTCAGAAAAGAAACGAGACACAAAAAAAAAAAAAAAAAAAAAATCAGAAAAAAAAGAGTGAAAAAAAAGGCTGCTGACAGAAAAATAAGAAAAAATGATGAGCAGAAAAAAGAGATATATTGAAGGAAGTACTTGTTTTAAAAGCTCTCTAGGGATTTAGGTTGCTTATCTGGAAGGATGGAACTTCGCTCTTCACCGTATCTTTGGTATTCTTGACATATTCTCAAAATTGATTGATATTCGATTGACTAACTACTTTATACTTGTTTCCTTCGTTTGCATTGGATTAATGGAATCAAACTAAGTTATGCATGGTGATCATTGAAACTTGAGCTCATATGTTCTTGCCTTTGATAGTTGACTTTCAAACTCCACTTTGTGTTGTGTTTATTGTAAATAGTTTTTGGTGACATCAATTGTTTCCTAGTTTACACACCAGAATGTTGTAGTTGGGATGTATGATGCAATAGCGGCCTTGATTCTATGTTATGCTTGGGGGCAAGCATTACCTAAGTGTGGGGGGAATTGATACGTTGCATATTTATGGATTTATTCAGCTTATAATTGTTATTTTTTCCCCCATATTTTGGTTTAATTGGACAATATAAACTGATTTATGCTTCTCTGTAGGAAAACATGGGCTTGCCAAGATTTTGGGAATTTGTTTTATGAACAGCAATAAAGCGTGAAGGAAGCCCATAATCTTCATAAGTCAAAAGGAAGTCTAGGCCCATGCACCCAACCTCATGGTGAAAGGCTTGAAGCCCAGCCTCACATTGGAAGGCCATGCTTAGGGAAAAAGTCCACAAGATCAAGCCCTTATGATTGATGAGAATTTTCAAGCGTTACATTCAGCACGTTGTGGGGAATTCATGATGTGATTTAATTGGAGTTAGTGGTTGCAGTTTATCGGGAACGTGGGCAACATGGTGGGGAGAAGAATTAATTTCTTATTATGCTATTTATTCAAGGAAGAGATGGGAGTTGCAGGAGAGTGGATACACTTCATACACACAAGAAAGAGACAACACGCAGCAGCCCGGGACGAGGAAGAAGAGAGCGTTCATTCCTCTTTTCCCCTTTTTCTTGTTTCGTTGAAGACTATGTTTTCTTATTCGTATTTGTCTTTGAATTTCGTTATGGATTTCTAGTTTGTTTATAGTTGGAATTTTCCAAGCATGCTTTAGATTTTGTGAGACAATTTCTTTGGGTTGATTAAATCGAAGTTATCCGTTTTATTTCCGATTTCATGTTATTGAGTGTTGTTTCAATTCTTTGATTTAGGGCCCAAGTCTTAGAATTATCAATACGCAGATAACTAGTTAATCTATTTGGTGGTGTTAACCGGATAATTAACGAAGTAGCAATCAACACTAGGATATTAAGTTTGTCTGAATTTGTGTTGAGGAATAATTCGGTCTAATTAGGCGAAGTATGAGTTCGTACTAAGTCAATTAGGGTTAGTGTTTCTTTAGCTCGTAAAGCAACCAATTAATTGAATCTTAGAGAGAGTTTCCGAAAAGATTATTAGCTAGTTAGGGAATAGTCTTTAGGAGTTTCTTTAGACTATTCTAAAAATACGAAGAAACGAGGGAGTCAGAGGTAATTGGTAACTATAGCTAGGCCTAACGTAGAATTAATCACCCAGTCCGTGATCATAGTCTGATGCAATTGTAGGAAAATGCCGGCTATTTGTATCCACTGAATTAATCCAGGTGTTAGCTGAGTTTAGTTGTTAATCGTTCTTTTATTTAGTTAATTTCATTATTAGTTGAATCACATATCTCAAAAACCCCCTTTTTTAATTGTTCGTTTCGTTTTCTTTGCATAGAAAAATAAAATTACAAACTCATCCAATCCTCGTGGATCGATACTCGTTGTCACTATTTTGTAATTTAATCATGTGCAATATTTGGGATTTAATCTTAGTGGTCACGACACCCATAAAGTGATGTTGTTAGCCCGTATGATCTGGGCAGCACGGATCGACATCTATATAGTTACCAATTAATTATAAAAGGAATTATGCAACCTTTAATTTGGTCGAAAAATTATGTCCCCCTTTGAATTTTCCGATATATATACTACAGATTATACATCGTCAATGTGATAAATAGTATCTCCAAAGAAAATAAAAACAAACAAACAAACAAACTAGAGAAACGAAAAGACAAAATATCTGTTTTTGAAACTCGTCTAATGGCTAATGGCCTCCTTGCACAAAGATTGTTATAACTCATCCCGTATTTAATACTGGAGCTTTTAGATCCACATTTTGGTTGAAATTAGATTCATATATTTAGCTAGATTTCTCAAGAGAAAATAATTTTGTGTTTTTTTTTTCCCCCTTAGCTTAAGTAAAATTTTTAATTAAAAAAACACTAAAACTTGACGCGATTTTTTTTTTTTAACACATGTACACCCAAGCAGGATTCGAACCCAAAATATTGGCCTGAAAAACGAATCCACTAACCACTTAAATTAACCCCTATCGACAAACTTAACATGATTTAACTGCTAAGGACTAAATTCTTTATTAAAAGAAGAGGGAGCAAGATTTCATGATGTCAATATTAGAAACCACAGTACTTTTTACTGGTAATATGGAATAAATCCCCAATTGGGTATCATATTTTTACTTAACTCTCCATTTTAGCAAAATGTCATATAATTTTCACATAATGTAGTACTTAAAATACCTCTCAAAATATGTTGTATAATTTTCACAAAATGTAGTACTAAAACGTTCTAATGCAGTATTTATATCCTATTATGTTGTATAATTTTATGGGGAGTAAGGTAAAAATATTCCAAAATGATAGGGAGTTATTTCAAACTGCTCCTACTTTTTAAAGTGAATAAATAATAATAATAATAATAATAATAATAATAATAATAAGGGATAATTAATTAATAGGACAAAGTATTTCAAAAAATATTCCTAAATTCCCAACTTTTTTTTTTTTTTAAATAAAACCGGTCAAAAGACCATGGGGGGATTAACGAGGACCCTCCTCATTTATTACCAAAAGCAAAAAGATACAAGTTACCAATCCAGAGGTCAAGGATCGAGTGCATACAAAGTGCCCGCAATATAAATGAGACATGAACAACTTCGGGCATTGATTAATAGGGGTGTTCCAAGAAAAGGTCCCATTCGAGGACAAAGATTCAAACGCAGTTACGACAACCAAGCTAGTAGCTAAGTTCCAAGTTACGACAACAGAGTCAACCACCAGAACGACTAGATTCAGACTAGCACAGAACAATGGCTTATTTCTCGTTCGGACTAACTTGAGAATCTTGCTACTCAAAACATGGTTCGGACTAAGAATCGAGTGAAATCATCAAGGAACCCGAAATTAAAACATATAGTACCCAAAACTCTCTTAATAAAACAATCATCCCAAAAGGTACTAATCCCATTCATAAACAAGACAATTCGCAAAGTGTAATCTGAAGCGTGCCTCTGATAGCTTTGATAGCTAATGTCTTTAAAAATTATCTTCCCGTTTCCCCTGCAAATCTGAAAAAAACAGAGAGTAACTTTCTCAAACCCAGCCAAATCCATATAGTTACTGTTAGAAAAATTCCAAAAATTCATCATAACATGCATGCACTTATTAGCTATAAACTGTGAAGTCTTCCAATGTATGAAAAACAAAGTAACAACACATACCTTATTTGCTCTTAACTGATAAATTAGAGCATTATCAGATTCCATTTCATAAAGGGCTCTTATCATTTTATTCTGAATGATGGCATACCCCATTTATCCACTAATATGAAACCACGTAACATAGGGGGTATTCGATCCTCCGGAAAGGACCATGAACCTTGCGTTTCCGCTCCCCATGAAGCTAGCCAATCAGCAGCACCGTTTCCTTCTCGAAAGACGTGTGTCAGTCTAACCTCCATATGTTTAGTCATATTTTTGAAGGTGGAGATTTTTTTGTTTAATTCCCAACTCCCTGTTTGGCCACGCCTAAGAATGTTTATGACAGCTTGTGCATCGATTTCTATCCATATTCCTTGACATCCGATAGCTGCCGCACGACACACACCTTCCACCACGGCACTAATTTCAGGGCTAATCACTGAACCCCCCATCCTTTGGGGGTTTTGGCACTTTCCCTCCTATACTTTCATTCTTGACATTAAACTCCCTAACCTTTGAAAAATATTATACTTAACCCCTTCAAAAAAATTTGATCATCAATTTCTCCTTTGTCATAGCGACCCAAGCTTCAAGACCACCGCCATCATGTTCGTCTCTCCAAGGAGAACAAAGCTCATACCCCAACCAACCCTATTGGCCGCCAAAAGCTTCGTTCATCGTGCTTCGTCTTTAACCGATGATTTCTACTTCGTCGGTTGTCGGATTTTGATTTCGAGACCATTGTTGTGTTCCTTGCATCGAGAGCTTTGATTTGATATATAATATCTACACATTTGAGATCAACTTTGTATAGATTTGCTTTGTTAAATTTTGTTAGAAGGGGTTAAGTGTGATATTTTTCAAAGGTTAGGGGGTTTAATGCCAAAAATAAAAGGACAGGGGACAAAGTGCTAAAACCCCCAAAGGATGGGGTTTTTTTGTGATTAGCCCCTAATTTCAGGATCTAAGGATCCACCAATTCCTCCCATGCCCTGATTTCCTCCTGTAGCACCATCTGTGTTTAATTTTAACCACCCTATCGGTGGTTTGATCCATCTGATTATTTTAATTCGAGGAATAGCTGCTTTATTAAGGCGAATCCCCAAGTTGCAGCAACTGCAATATCACCACGCCACCAAGACCTATCCAACCGACCTACATAATACAAACGAAAGATATGAGTAAGAACTTGTCGCCTTATGATATAAATGGAAAAACTCTTACCGTCATGTTTTTTACCGTTTCGTTCAATCCAAATATACCAAAGGATAAGGATGGGGATTACCATTCGTATATGCTTATTCGCACCAAACCTGGATGATGTGGCCCAGTGTTGAAGTAAAGGAATAGGAGATTCAGTTTCCATGGGTTGTATTCCAAATTTTTCTCCAAAATAATTCCAAACCTCGCGAGCCTTATCACTTGAGATGAACAGATGACCTCTGTTCTCTGCAGCTTCACAGCAATTGCACTTTGAGGCAAGGGAGATGCCCTTTTGTTGGATACGGTCATCAAGCGGGAGCCAATCATGTGCTAGACGCCAAATGAAAATTAGAATGTTAGGAGTGAGCTTCGTTCGCCAAATATTGTGTAACAATCTCGAAGGAATTCGCCTTTGTCTAACCAAATCCCAAGTGTTCTTTGTGCTGAAATTACCATCCAAACTACAGACCCATTGTGCAGAGTCATATTCATTTTGAACAATTGGAATAGCCATTATTTGATCCTTGATTCCTAAATCTGCTATGTCCAAAATTTTTTGCTCATTCCATCCGTTTCCAGACCAGAAATCAGCCATCTTTCCAAGCTCCTATTAACCCTGAACAACATCCGATAATTTTTGGCCTAAAAACCAAGCATCCGACCAGAATGAAATTTTACCATCACCAAGAACCCAACAAATATTTGCCTCCGCTCCCTCACGGACCCGACACAAGCGCTGCCAAATCGGGGAATGTCTTTTTGAACAAGCAGCCATAGCCGGGTGCTCTTTGTCGCAATATCTATCCCAACTTAAAAAAATGTCAATGTTAGACTTTCAATACATATTTTAATTTTCCTAAACTCTCAGTCCTTGAAAGTTGAAAAGACCGTTTAGTCGTTATTTTGTTCATTCAGCCTCACGGTTGATATTTCCTCCACACCCCACTCCATCATTTTCTCCATTTCACCGGCGACGATATCCTCTACCCATAATCTTCCCCAGTTTTCACAAAATGGGCATCGGACACCTCAAGCCACGGAAACCACCAATTTACAAAGCCATGGAAATCGTTGTTTTGCTACCCGATTGGAAAACCCGATCTTTGAAAATGGAATAATAATAATAATAATTTAATATATATTATTATTATTATTATTAGAACAAATGCCATATTAGTTCCTAAAGTTTTGAGTTTGTATAGGTTTAGTCCCTGAAGTTTCAAAAGTAACAAATAAGTTCCTAAAGTAACTAAAATGTTTAAAGTTAGTCCCTCAACAACTTTTTCCAATGAAAATATGTCCGAAAAAAAAATTGTGCAATTGATTTTGAAGAGTTGTTAAATGTCCCACATCGAATAATTAGTGATGTGGTGTTCAATATATAATGGCATGGCAAACCTCCCCTCAACAGCTAGCTTTTCGGGGTGAGTAAGACCAAAGCACATTATTTAATATGGTATCATAGTAGGTTCACAGATGTTCGATTCCTATGCCTGTCTCTTCTCTCCACCCGGCTTGCATTTCAGTCCTGCGGCTTGCAGATATTCATTCCTACAATGTTCACGCACCAGTTTGGGCATGACGGGGGTGTGTTAAATGTCCCACATCGAATAATTAATGATGTGGTCTTCAATATATAATGGCATGGCAAACCTCCCCTCAACAACTAGCTTTTGGGGATGAGTAAGGCCAAAACACATTATTCAATATGGTATCAGAGCGGGTTCACAGATGTTCGATTCTTGTGCCTGTCTCTTCTCTCCACCCAGCTTGCAGATGTTTCATTCCTGCGTCTTGCAGATGTTCATTCCTACAATGTTCACGCACCAATTTGGGCGTGACGGGGGTGTGTTAAATGTCCTACATCGAATAATTAATGATGTGGTGTTCAATATATAATGACATGGCAAACCTCCCCTCAATAGCTAGCGTTTGGGGGGTGAGTAAAGTCAAAGCACATTATTCAATATGGTATCAGAACGGGTTCACATATGTTCGATTCCTGTGCCTGTCTCTTCTCTCCACCCCGGCTTGCAGATGTTTCATTCCTGCGGCTTGCAGATGTTCATTCCTACAATGTTCACGCACCAATTTGGGCGTGACGGGAGTGTGTTAAATGTCCCACATCGAATAATTAATGATGTGGTGTTCAATATATAATGACATGGCAAACCTCCCCTCAACAGCTAGCTTTTGGGGGGTGAGTAAGGCCAAAGCACATTATTCAATATGGTATCAGAGCGGGTTCACAGATGTTCGATTTCTGTGCCTGTCTCTTCTCTCCACCCGGCTTGCAGATGTTTCATTCCTGCGGCTTGCAGATGTTCATTCCTGCAATGTTCACGCACCAATTTGGGCGTGACGGGGGTGTGTTAAATGTCCCACATCGAATAATTAGTGATGTGGTCTTCAATACATAATGGCATGGCAAACCTCCCCTCAACAGCTAGCTTTTGGGGGTGAGTAAGGCCAAAGCACATTATTCGATATGATATCATATTGAATAATGTGTTTTGACCTTACTCACCCCCAAAAGCTAGCTGTTGAGGGGAGGTTTGCCAATGCCATTATATATTGAAGACCACATCACTAATTATTCGATGTGGGACATTTAACAAGAGTGTCACCTTTACAAGACAAGAGATTGTATACTTGGTGAGAATGAAATTTTCCGGCCACACATTTTTACTGAAATGGTTGTTGAGGGATTAACTTCTAACAAATTAGTAACTTTAAGAACTTATTTGTTACTTTTGAAAATTTAAGGACTAAACATGATATTATTATTATTATTATTATTATTATTATTATTAGGGTAAATGGCACGTCACCCCCCTAAAATTACTTTAGTTTAGCGCAATACCCCCTAAAATTCAATTAAAAACACTTTACCTTAATAATGAGAATTTTTGGAGCACTTTACCCCTAAATTAGTTTTCAGCAATATTTTTAATCTAAAAAATAAAACAATTCAATTTAATTAATTAAATCAAAAGGCATTCTTATCTTTATGAATTTGTATTGTTCTAGCCTAAGCCAAAAGAAAAAGTGTGTTTCTCTAGCCTAGTCATGACTTGAAAATTAACAGAAGAATTCTCTCCGACTCCTTCATACATGTGAATATTAAAACTCTATGCTTTAGTATCTCCTCCAAAGTTCTCCAAGCATAAGTTTTCCATCAAATCCAATTCATGAAAATACTAATAAAACTAGTTTGTTTGTCTTGAAAAGTCTCACACTTAGCATCTATAAAATAAGAAAGCCGTAATATACTGTAACATTTCAAAAGAACACAATTAATAATAAAAAGCAGAAAATCAATCTTACTGCTCACCAACCACTTAAAGCAAGACAAAATTTTTCCCATGACAAAATCCAAGTAAAAAAGTTATTGATGAATAAATAGATACCAGATGATCACACAATTTACGACTCACAAGTGTTTGTTTCAACTCTATAGGAAGTTCTACAGATTTCACCATTAGAATACACCATAAAGATAAGTTTCTTGACCTTGAGAAGAGATATTACATTAAGGAGAAAGTGAATCATTTTAACTATTGAAATGTCAATGAGTGAGTTAAATTCTATGTCAAAGGATTGTGAGCCATAGAACTGGAGTGTGAAGTTCGTTCATAGAAAGACAATTGGAAAAGACCTATGAGGTATCTCAACAACGTTTATATGCCCTACCAATTCAAGATCAACTTCAGAGAAGGCCTTGAATTTTAGAGAAAAAATTACAGACGAATTTCTTATTATTTTCGTTGATCGAGGGTGAGTATTTCAATGGACTTAAAAGTTAAACCTTAAAAAAAAATGATAAAGACAACAATGCCCTTTGATGTAATTGATTAAATTGAGTTGTTTTATTTTTTGATTTAAAATATTGCTGAAAATTAATTTATGGGGTAACGTGCTTCAAAAATTTTCAATATTTAGGTAAAGTGCTTTTAATTGAGTTTTAGGGGGTTATTGTGCTAAACTAAGTAACTTTAGGGGGTGATGTGCCATTTACCCTTATTATTATTATTATACTTTTGTTTTATTCTTTTCCCCTCTTTGATGTTTGAACCGAGTATCTGCTTTTTCTTTTTTTTCCCTTTTTTCTGGTCAAGAATATCTGCTTTTTCATTACTTTGCTTATTATTTTTGACCTGACAGATAAATAAATGATATAATTATGCTTGATATATGTATAAAGTGATTGATTCACATTCTCCATGGACAACAAAAGGAATTAACAACAGTTCGAAACTTTGAGAATCTAATATCACGTTGTTATGTAAAATTACAAATTAATTTATTTTGTTCGAAATTTATGGCATCATCTCCGATATTCACCAAATGTTTATAAACTTCTAAAAACACCCTTTCGGCTTTGATAAGGATATTTTTAGGAGTGTTTTCAAAACTTTTACACTTTATTACAAATAATCTTAGTATCCATATTAGCAAACGATTGATATGATAATAACATTTATTTATTTTTCTTATCTAAAACAAAAAAAATTCTTTTAAATGATGATTCTGACAATTACTCATCAATGCAAACTACCTTATAATCTTATATTAGATAAAATTGGTATCCTTCAAAAAGATAAAATTGGTAATTTTATACTGAATGAGACTACAGCAAACTAGTTAATGAAAGACATAATCTGTAAAAATCTTAGAAAGTGGTTAAAGAAAAAATAAAAAAATAAAAAATTGTAGCATAAATGCTAGTTATTTGTTTTATCAATTTTCATAAAATTTATACAAATTAGATGAATGGTGTAAAATATTTCTTTCCTTATTACGTTAATTTAATCCAACCGTACACAGAATGACCATCAATCGGAAGGACATCGAATCTGGATCTAGGTTGACAAGATAATGATATTCGAAGAAAACGACAGCACGGAAAGAAATCAAAGAATAAGCGTCTATCATTGGCATATGAATAACAAACTACAAAAACGACTAGAATGAGAGCATCATTACCAAATAAAAAGCACTCAAGAGCGCACACACACTTACTTATATCTAGTGAAAATTCTAGTCCATATAAATAGAGTTATATTTACATATAACCTTATGTTATTTGAAATAGACACAAAAAACCTTATGTTTAGAAAAATCATATAAAAAATTTTATGTTTTGGAAAAGTTGCACAGGAAACCCTATAGCTAGTAATTGTGCTATACGCGCTATTTGTGCAAATTTTTTATATCTTTTTGTTAAAACTGACCATTTTATCCTTAGTACTTTTGTTTTAGTACTTTTTAGTTCAAGTTCCTTTAGTTCTTTAATCTTTCATTTAGGTCCTTAACATTTTATACTTTTTCACGTTGATGATAGGATATTTATCTTTTTTACTTTATTTTCATACCAGCTAATAGCTTCATTTTTTTCTTCTAATATTTGATTGTCTCTTATATTAAAACGACTAGGTATATTTTCTATTGTCCACTTTATTGATTTATTATACATTTTTATAGTATTAATACCATCTTCTAACTATAATAAAGTATTTTTAGAATTTATTCTTTCTTTTATAAGGTATTTTTCTTGTGTTTTTAATTTCTTTAATATTTTTTCATGCATATCGTATTCGGATTGGTTATTTATTACTTTTAACTTTTCTATTTATAATTTTATCATCTTTTTTACATCTCTTAGTTCTTGTCTATTTTGTTGTTTCTGATATTGATCCACTTTTAGCCACTTATCTCTCATTGATATATTTTCTTTACTAACTTCTTATTTAGTATTTTAATTTGCTTATCTACTTTTTCTACACCCTTTCTTAACTTTTTTGATTCATCAAAAAATCTAAAATTTTTTATCCAATTATTTAAAAATGGGTTATTGTGTATTGCAACTTTTAATCTCTATCATAATCTTTTTATATGAGTTTTTATTTTCTTTGATTTTGTTTTCCTCATTTTATCCAGACGAATTTCCTTTTTTATAAACTTGTTCTATAGTTATTATTACTTTATTTATGAAATTTAATTTTTTATTAATTTTTCTACAATCTTCATCACAATATATCTTTTTTGATTTATGTTTATCTGCATGTTCTTGTACTAATGTTATCATTTTAGAATTCAAGAATTGTTTTACTATATGTCTAAAATGTTTATCAGATGTATCTCCATCAAAGCATCTGCTAAAATTATAGGCAAGATTTAATCCTCTTCTAAAATCATCATCTGAATTATTATCCATAATTTTAATTTATTTTATGATTTTGGGATTTCTTAAATTCAAATTATATATGAGATAAACAAAAATAAGATCTGATTTCATCAAATATTGAATTTTAGACCAGAGTACTCTAAAATTCATTCTACTACCATATAACACTATATATTTTGAGTAAAGTTTATTATCTTTCTTTATCTTCTTCGTCTTCCATAAAGATCTATTTGTTTCTTCTAAGACATTTTTTTTTTCTCCTTGATCAGCCCATCATTCCAAAAGTCCTGACGGCCTCCTGTCTTTATGGACATCAAACAGAAAACTGGCTTCGATCTCTGACAGAAAAATCACTACAGCTTACAGAGTTGGATAGTTGATTTTGAAGGAAAAATGAGTAAAGAGATGTAATAAGCTCAAAACAAAATAGGAATAGTGTTTTATGAAAGAAAGGATTTTATTTCCCCTTTATGGGTTTATTTTTTCATTTTCAGTACAACGAGAGCACTCATCTTACAAATTTACAAATTTTTCAGACTCACTTCCTCACTTCAACGTTCGATGATCTTTCTATTACAAGCAATAGGATGATGTTGTCTCAATAGAGCGGAAAATCGCGTGAACCGATAAGTTTTTTATCTCTAAATATAATGAAATCTTAACTTTTATTTGTAACCACCGATAATGGTTGGAGGTGTCATTGCTTACGCTATTCTCTATGTTGTCACATCTCTCTCTATTTGTATTGTCACATCGAGATTTCTGTATTACTGTTAGAAATAGTGCCCTTAAAGCAGATGTTTGCTTTACTATTTCCTTGTGAAATCACAAACAGTCTTTGAATGATAAACGGAATGATTTTGTTCATAGGCAATCACTTCTTTATGTGCTTATTTATGTCTATTTGGGTTGACTGTGTTTTGCATGTACTGAACTCCCCTAATCCGATGAGGCCGTTAAGAACTTTGTCGTTATGGGAACGACACATGAAACAAGTTCTTAACTCCATAGGCGAGGATTAGAAACTTCTCCAAGTCGAGAGTCCGACAGACAATGGGAGTGTCGACCTTGACTCTGCTGAGACTTGCTTGTGTGATTATGTCCTTTTGAAGGATCACTCAATTTCATGGAGTGATAAGTGCATACGATGATGCGTTCATAATACATGAGGGTGATTGTTACAAGAACTTCATCACTGAGATGTCCCGCGTGAGAACATTCCTAAATGGGAAAGGAAGTTTCCAGAAACTTCCAGATTAGGAAATATCTCACAGGTCAATAACGTGATTCATTAATCCTTAGACTTGAGATTATGTAATGTCACATATGAGCTAACTCTGTAATCTTTGATATAGGCTCACAAGGGTGTCGCCATATAGACACCCGAACCACGGCCTATGTTGGGATTACACAAGTGGCATATGTAGAATTAGTAGAATCAACAAAGGACCTACACTTGTTGCAAGAACAAGAATGATCTCTTACTGATTGAGTTGTTCGTAGTCCATTAAACTAAAACCCTTGGCCAAGGTGGATAAAAGATCAAGACATCAAGAAAATGGGGTTTTCTTGGATTGAGGTCTAAATGGATATGAAACGAACTTAACTTTAAAGATCAAGAATATTTAGGCTCTGAGAATATTCCCATGCCTTAGTTCTTGATTGAGAGATGGAGTTGTAGGAGGATCGTATTTCACTGTATGTTATTGACTGAAAGGTTCTTCGATTCATTTCGTTATTCGGCTAGGGGTCACACACCCATTGCTAGATTACGGTAGTGTGATATGTGAAGTGATTAATTGATTAGGGAATTAATTAATTGCTGTCACTGCTAATCGAATAATGAACCTAAAGGGTCACACACAAATGCCAGGACACGAGGGTTATGGTAGGATGTTAATATGATTAACGAAGGATCAAAATAGTTGATCGAAAATGGGGCTGGAAAACGTGGGCATTGCCAAGTGTCAAAGACACGTGACTGCCACGTGTCACGCATGCCTGCGTGGCTACCACGTGTCACGTACACGTGGCTGATGCGTGGCTCTGACGTGTAATTATATTACACGTGAATTCTTTTCTAGAATTAATTAATTAATTTTGGTCTTTTAATTAATTATTAAATTAATTGTTAAGACTATTCTCAAATAAACTTAACCCAATAAATAATTAATTGGGAATTAATTGATTTATTGAATATTGGCTTTTAACTTTAGGAAAGTTGAAAAGTCTAACTTCCTATTGTAGGAGAGAAAAGGTTATTCTTGCAAGACTTGGAGAACAAGTTGGGAACTTATTTTCTCCAATTAAATTAAATAATTAATTAGTTAATTAGTGAGCAAGAAAACAATCCAATTGGTTCTTGGAAACCCTAGGGGTTCGAACCACCTTGTATAAATACAAGGGATGGTGCTTCTCTTATTCTTTAGACCAACACTCACGAAGTGTTAAGTTTTTGAGAAAATTAAAAGAAAAGTTTTCAAAGCAAAACCCTAGCCATTAACACAAGCTATAGAACTAGCATTCTCACTTGCTTGATCGTGTTCTAGGACTGTTGTGGATACGCTTTGGAGGCCTTCTACTTTGGAGTCTAATTCGAAGGACCGTTCGAGGGACTTACCGCTTGAAGGGTGTTTGTTAGGCGGTAACAACATCACAAGAAAGCTTAAATTAAAGTGAGTTTCTTGTTATTCCCAACGTTACAGTATGAAAATTGCAAGACAACGATTAAACTTGTGGAAAATTTTTAAACTTCCGCTGCTCAACTCTTTCGTGTTTTCCAACAAGTGGTATCAGAGCCACCTTGCAACGTTCGTATTGTATCTTTACTGCTTTATGAATTTTGATGAAAATTCTTGAATTTGAGTATATGTTGTGTATTCATGGTTTGTGTTTGAAATACGAAGTTGTCGGATCAAAACTGTTTCTTGAAAATTTTGCGAAAATTGTTTCCCGAATAAATCTGGTTTTAAGTTGTTTGACTCTGGTTTATTTTGAACTGTTTTAATTCGAAGTTGGAAGTTCTGAATTTGCTGAAATTACGAAATTAAAAAGGGATCGGAATGGGTTTGCCCGCACGCGTCACGTGCGGGATTACGCGCACCTAGTACGCGCATGGGGCTGCACGTCGTAGCCCCGCACAATCGACCCCACCGCGCGGCAGACGCCCGAGGTTCGCCTAGGCGCTGCTGCACGGCTCCCGCCCCTCCTGCGCGGCTCCCGCCCCTCCTGCGCGGCATCGCCAGAGAGTGGCGCGCAGGCCCGAGCGCGGCCATGTGCGCGGGCTAGCGCGCTGCTGCGCGATGTCTGCCGTCTCCTCGCCTAGGCGGTCCTCGCGCTGGCCGTCCCGGGACTTCGTTTTCGTTTCGTATTTTCCAAGTTTCGAAAAATCCCGTTATGTAAATTCTGGTTTTATTTTAAAATTAGATTTTAAATTTATAAAATTATTTATTTTGAAATAATTATAAAATTTTGGATTTTTATGAATTAAAGTCATTTCTGATTTTTCGAGAAAATAATAAATATCACTTTGAATGATATTTTAGACAAAATAAAATTTATTTTTGAATTAATTGTGGTTTTGTCATGATCCGGTGATTCGATTTTGAATAAATTCTTGAATAATGAACTATGTTCAAATTACTTAAGTTAATTGTAACTTGAAGTCAAGGAAATTTTAAAATTAATTGGTAAATTTAAATTCAATCGAAGCATGCTAGTTTAGGTGATCATGGGTTAGTCTTATGAATGGTTTTAAATTCTGCACATGGATCATTTCAGTTGGGGTCGGAGCCCCATAGTTGCGCGTTTTCAATTGGGGTTGGAGCCCTACTTATGTGCGTACTGTTATGTATTTATTATGTGGCTTTCCTTATTATTGTTTTTTTTTTGGGCCGGGGTATGCCTCGTGTACTTGTCTATGGTCAATATGAAAATTGAACCGTATTACTTTATTTAAAGTGAGTAGAACTTAGGAAGTGAGGTTTTTATTTTCATTTTGGAGACAAACACCTATGGAATAAGAAGGATCCACAAGAAGCACTTGAAGAACGGTGGCCATAAGAAGACTCCTCAAAATGTTTAGGAGGGCTTTCTATTAAATGTAATAGATAGGCGTTTTCCATTAAAATCTGAACCCCTATGTTATATGAATTGTCTTATGTGGCATGAATGTTAGAACTAGTAATTATGGAGTGGCTCCCATAATTGCATATAAGATAGGATACCCATGATCATCACATAATTAGTTTCATGCTAGGACATGTTACCTGCTAATTGCTTCTGTGATGCACTTTATGTCAAACTGCATTAACAAGACAATTAAAATTTGGATAACATTATATGTTGGTGAGGTCATTCGAAAATCCCATTTAAATATTGAGCAAAATTCGAATAAATAGGTATTTTATCACGGTAATAAAATTCCTAGCATTCCATCAATAGGATTTAGGACTTAATAAGTGAAATTAATTGTTGTCTCACGAGTCGTGGGGTAATTAGTATAACTGATTAACTCTTAGTTTCCTGATTAATTATTTTTAAATAATTAATATTTTTTGACCATTTTAGAATGGGCGATGTCTCACGAGTCGTGGGTCGTTCCCGACTAAGTTTGGTTGAGATCTTATGATTGATGGGTCCTGCTCAACACTAAAGTAGATATGGATGTCTCACGAGTCGTAGGTCCATGATTGAAAGATTAGTGATGCAAAAAATATTTCTAGGAATTCAATGAGAGATCAAATTAGTAAATAGTACCTACCTAAGATTCTTAGACCTTTGGATGTCTCACGAGTCGTGTGTCCAAAACTAAGATTGCTTGGGATCCTAGTACCCACTGAGAAAATAAGTTTCTTCTAAAGTCGTTGGGATTTCTAGACTTTCTAAAAACAGCGGGAGAACATATTTCTAAAGACCTTGATAATATGTATAATTGTTATTATTCAGCATGCTCATGATTTCTCTGTTTTTCCATTTAGGTTGTAGTTCTGTGATTCTCTACAATTGAAATGTCAACCAAAAACCCTTTGGTATCCATCCTCGAATCAAACAAGCTGAAGGAGCCCAATTACTCTGATTGGCTTCAGAATCTAAAGATAGTTTTAGATTCTGAAAAGAGAAAATATGTTCTCTTCGAGGGAGAGCCTGTCGCTGAAGGCGAGGCTCCGACTCGGGCCGAAAGGGACGCGATTGCGAAATGGTCTGAAGATAATCTTCAAGCTCGTTGTCTCATGTTGGCCACCATGTCTTCGGACATGCAGAGGCAACACGAGTCAATGGACAACGCTTGGGAGATTTATGACCATCTCGAGCAATTGTACCGCCCCAAAGAGCGTGTTCTAAGGTATAACACCTCTAAGGAGCTCTTTCATCTCAGAATGAAAGAAGGTACAAGTGTCCATGAGCACGGTCTCAAGTTTCTTGCTTTGAACGAGAAACTGACCTCCGTGGAAATGCCACTGAGTGAAGAACTCGTTGTGGATTTGTTGCTCGCATCGCTTCCACCATCATTCAATCCTTTCATGCTAAACTTCAACATGAATCATCCTCATGCTACTGTAGCAGAGTTGATTAGTCAGCTTGTGACTGCTGAAGACATGATCAAGAAGGATCGCAAAGTAATGATGGTCACTTCCTCTTCTAGGCCTTCTAAAGGCAAAGGGAAGAAAGTTCCCAAGAAGAAGGGATCTCTTAAACCCGATGGAGGGGTTATAAAGAGAAAGTCTAGGAAGAGAAAGGATCAGAAAGAGGACGTTTGCCATCATTGTGGCAAGAAAGGGCATTGGAAGAGGAACTGCCAAGAGTATAAGGATACTCTAAAGAAAGGTGCGTTTATTGTTGAAGTAAATCTATCTATTGATTCTAATTCTTGGGTACTTGATACCGGCTGTGGAGCTCATATCTGTAATGATGTACAAATGCTAAATGAGGTCCGACAGCTTGAAGAAGGAGAATGCGTCTTGAAGGTTGGGAATGGATCAAGCGTTCAAGCCCAAGCCATTGGGACGTGTAGATTAGATTTAGGTGTCTTTACTTTAGTTTTGAACAAAGTCCTTTATGTACCTTCTATTATTCGTAATATCATTTCCATTCCAATACTTGATTGTGAAGGTTATGAGACTTTTTCTAGAAATGGAAACTTTTATCTTAAGAATAATAAAACTTCCGTTTTGCTTGGTACATTATCTAATGGACTTTACATAACTAAAGACACCAATATTCTGAATATACAACAATTAAACAAACGCAAAAGAGATGATAAGACCTCGGCTTCTTTATGGCACGCACGTTTAGGACGTATTACTAAAGATAGGATTGCTAAGTTAACTAATTTAGGATCATTCTATGATAGTGAACTTAAAGGGTTAACTCATTGTGAATCATGTCTTAAAGGAAAAATGGCCAAAACTCCCTTTAGTGGTAAAGTGGAACGTGCCACTAAAGTATTGGATTTAATCCATACTGATGTTTGTGGACCACTTAGTGTAAGTACGAGAAACAATCATCAGTATTTCATAACCTTCATAGACGACTTTAGTCATTTTGGTTATGTGTACTTAATGAAGTATAAATCTGAAGCCTTTGAGAAATTCTTGGAATTTCAGAAGGAGGTTGAGAACCAAACTGGTTACAAGATTAAGACACTTCGATCTGATCGAGGAGGCGAGTATCTAAGTGACGAATTCCTTAGTCATCTCAGAGATAATGGAATTATCTCTCATTGGACTCCTCCGGGAACTCCTCAATTGAATGGAGTTTCAGTGAGAAGGAACAGAACCTTACTTGATATGGTTCGTTCCATGATGAGCTTCACTGAATTACCACCATCATTCTGGGGTTATGCCTTAGAATCAACAGTTAAGATTCTGAATCTTGTTCCCTCCAAATCTGAACCCAAAACCCCATATGAGATGTGGTTTGGCAAAATCCCTAATTATTCTTACTTAAGAATTTGGGGTTGTCCTGCTTACGTGAAGAGGACAGTGGGAGATAAGCTTTGTAACGCCCCGGTTTCCGGATGATCAGGTAAGCACGCCACGTGTGCGTTTGAGTGTAGAATTTTATTTTATTTCTTTAATTTTATATATATTCCTACGTGGCATTCATATTTTTATAAAATACATGAAACATCCTTTATGTGAATTATTTGAATTCATATCATTGAAAATATTATTTCATGACACGGAAAAATATTTATTGCATGAAACATTTATCGAGAGTGCTTTAAATTACCAAATTGTCCCTAAATATTTAATTCAAAACTTTGGGGACCTAATTGCATGATCTTTCAAGGACTTAATGGATCAAATTTCAAAACCTTACATCCTCGATTTCATAATTTGAAAGCTTAAAGGATTAAATAGCAATTTTCACATTTCACATTTTTCAAAATTGGGAGATAACGTTATAAGCTTCCATGTTCTCAAATCATCCAATATCTCCCAACTCAATTGCTTCCTCATTCTCGGTATATTGAAGAAAAGGGCAAGAAGAGATTTACATACTTTTATCAAGAATTTCCAAGAAATTTGCCAAGATTTGGGAGTTGATCATCATCTTCATCTATTTTCTCCATATTTTCATCTTCAAGGTTGGTGTTTGCATGAATGGATGAGTTTGATCATATTTGTATAAGCTAGGGTTTGAGGATTAATTGTTAAATGGATTGATTGCAGTTGGGAGCATGATTATGTGATCTTATATTGAATTATGGCATGATTATTCATGAAATTAGTGGAAAGTTGAGCTTGGTTGATCAAATATGTGCACAAGCATGAAACTTGAAATTCTTGATTATATTTCATATCTTGGATGTGTAAGTGTGATATTATTACTCCTTGAAGGTGTTTGCATCATACTCCCAGAAATTATTGCATTTGGGGTTCAAAAATGGATTTTTGTTGCTTTGTTGAGCCATTGCCGTAGCCTTCCCCTGTTTTTGCTCTGTTTCTGTAAGTTGCAGAAACAGGGAACGGCCGTTCCCAGCCTCAAGGCATTGTGGGAACGGGCGTTCCCCTCTTTTAAACTAAAAGGAGGCGGCCGAGCATGGGAACGGCCGTTCCCATTTTGGCCTTGGTGCCGGAGGGGCCGTTCCCAGCTAAGGCGTGCTTTAAAAAATAGAAATCGTTGGCGCGTTTTGGGAATTCATGGGAACGACCGTTCCCATTTTTTCAAAGGGGACCGGAACGGCCGTTCCCACCTGGATTGCAATACAAAATTCACTGCATAAAATTACGAAAATAGCCCCTCGATCCGACGACTTCTTTGACCCCGAATTGATATAATATGTGCTAATATGATGTGAAACAACATGTTATCATACCACATTGCATTTTCATCGTCATTTCGATACATTTCCGCCGTTCGTCATATTTGGTCCATTTTAGGTCTTGTCTCATGTATACACGTCGTGTTTGCACAGGTCACGAGGGCGTGGACGAGAAGTAGGCTCCGTAGAGCATATCCTTGTGTTATTTTGTAAGATAGATGAGGTTTTGTTTTGATAAAACGAACCCTATAACCCTTATGTGCTATTTTTCGGCCAAAACATATTATATTTATAAACGTTTTCACAGTTATAAACATTTCAAGCAAGCAAGCCATGATTGTCATGATTTTCAAGCAAGTTTGGCGAGTACATGATTGCACGTGGGCCCGAGGGTAATTCTTGAGCCAACCGGGAAAGCAAGGGCTGACGGGTAACTCCTGAATTATCCTCACATTGTTGGGATCACCCCCGAAGCCAGTAGGAGATTAGTGGTGGAAGGAGTTCCGTGTCTAGAGGGTCATGTCCTCTACACACAACATGTCGTGGATAGTCGAGCCTTGCAAACTCGCTATCACCCGGAGGAAGAAGGAGACTGGGGATTAATCCGGCATGTCGGGTTATCCTCGGGTTATTGCATGATTTCAAGCATGAAATTGTTTATGTGAGCACTAAATAAATTGCATGACCACGTATTTATCAAGCAAGCAAGCATGATCACGTATTGTTCACGATTGGGAGTTCGGTTGGAGATTTGCCCTTGCTCGCCAGGGCCACATGTTCATGACATTGACAAGCATGATTAAATAAACGTGTTAAAATGATTGGTTGTAATCTCGTGCAAAGATTAAACTCTTGAATTATATATCTATTTTATTCTAAAGTCTTCACCCGAGGCTACAACTTGCATGTGATGTGTGTTATATATATTTATTGCCCCTCACTCAGTCTTCGGTAGACTGATACTTCACTTTTCAGGTACTTGAGCGCTGGGTCGTGCTAGGCGGGTGTCCGGTCGTGTTTTGCATTTTCACGAGTCTAGCCCGGTACCTACATGTATAGTACTTTTGGGACATTTCATGTTATGATCGTTATTAGTATTTTGAATACTCGATTATGTATATTATTAAGAGATGATAATGTATTGATAGTTAAGTTGGTACCTATACGTATCTATGCATTAAATATGGTACCTATATGTAAGAATGATTTTATTGCTTCCGCTTTCATTATCAAGTGGGCTTTGTTTTGTTGGGGAGAGTGTCCCGCCTAGCTCGTCATTTTTATTGTCACCCGTTCGCTATAGTTTTGGTTTATGTATGGATTTTTCCATTTCATACGTGGATCGAGGCTATAGTGCGGGGTATGTAGTGCCCTGGGGGTTAGGGTGTTACAAGCTTGAAGCTAGATCAAGCTTATGTAACTTCGTAGGATATCCTAAAGAGTCAATAGGATATTATTTTTACGATCCTCTTGAACAAAAGGTCTTTGTGTCAAGAAGTGCTACTTTTCTTGAGGACTCGTTCCTTAAAGAAAAGAAAGGCAAGATCGTAGAACTCGAAGAGGTTCGAGACCAAGGTCCCACGCCAAGTTCAGAGAATAACATCCCTCAGCCAATCGCAGAGAGTGATACACGCGAAAACCCTCCTCTAGTAAGATGTTCTGAACGTATTCCTAAACAACCAGAGAGATGGTATGGTTTTCTCCACCAAACATCTCAAATGGATAATAATCCATTAACTTATGAGGAGGCATTGTTAGATTCGGACTCTGAACAGTGGGAAGAAGCAATGAAATCCGAAATGGATTCCATGTGCTCTAACCAAGTTTGGACCTTGGTTGATCCACCTGATGGGATCAGGCCCATAGGGTGCAAATGGATATATAAGCGCAAGCTTGGAGTAGATGGAAGCGTAGTAGCCTTTAAAGCAAGATTAGTTGCTAAGGGTTTCACTTAAAGACCAGGTGTAGACTTTGATGAAACCATCTCCCCGGTTGCAATGCAAAAGTCCATTTGGATCTTGCTTGCCATTGCTGCATATTATGACTATGAGATATGGCAAATGGATGTGAAAACTCCCTTTCTCAATGGAGACATTGATAAAGACATTTACATGGAGCAACCCATGGGTTTCACATTCAGTGGGAGCGAACAAAAGGTTTGTAAGATCCAAAGATCAATCTACGGATTGAAACAAGCTTCTAGGAATTAGAACATTCGATTTGATGAAGCAGTCAAATCGTTTGGCTTTGTTCAAAATCCGAATGAGCCCTGCGTGTACAAGAAAGAATTGGAAACCTCGGTGCAATTTCTTATACTTTATGTAGATGACATTCTTCTCATTGGGAATGCGAAGGATGACATGAAAGTAACAAAGTCTTGGTTGTCGAACCAATTTGAGATGAAGGATCTTGGTGATGCATCCTACATTCTTGGTATAAAGATCTATCGGGATAGATCTAGAAGATTGTTAGGATTATCACGGTCGGTTTACATAGACAAAATACTAAAGATGTTTAGTATGGAAGAATCCAAGCGTGGAAAACTTTCAATGGGCCCGGGAACAGTTCTTTCGAAGAAGCTGTGTCCCAAGACTAAACTTGAAAAGTCCAGGATGTCCAAAAGTCCTTATGCATCAGCTATAGGAAGCATAATGTATGCGATGCTATGTACTCGACCGGATGTGGCTTATGCACCTAACGTGACTAGCCGATTCCAATCTGACCCTGGTGAAGGTCACTGGATTGCTGTAAAGAACATCCTTAAGTACTTACGAAGAACTAAGGATTTGTTCCTAGTTTACGGAGGCCAGCAAGATCTTGTAATTAGAGGATACTGTGATGCAAGCTTTGCATCAGACATGGACGACTTTAAATCCATGTCAGGATACATATTCTGCTTGAACGGCGGAGCAGTAAGTTGGAAACGTTCCAAGCAAGCGACCACTGCAGATTCGACCACTAAGGCCGAATACTTAGCTGCAAACGATGCAGCTAAGGAAGGTGTTTGGGTAAGAAACTTCATCCACGAGCTGGGTGTAGTTCCTAGCGTTAAAGACCCCGTTACAGTGTTTTGTGACAACACCGGGACGGTTGCTCAAGCAAGAGAACCAAGATCTCACCAAAGGACCAAGCACATTTTGAGGAAGTATCACTTAATCCGTGATATCATCAAGAGAGGAGATGTACAAATTGAAAGGGTCACATCGACAGAGAACATGGCAGATCCACTTACTAAAGCCCTTAATCAACAGGCTTTCGAAGGACATCTTCAGAAGATGGGTCTTAGATTAGCACCAGAGTGGCTTTGACGGGCAAGTGGGAGATTGTTAGAAATAGTGCCCTTAAAGAAGATGTTTGCTTTACTATTTCCTTGTGAAATCACAAACAGTCTTTGAATGATAAACGGAATGATTTTGTTTAGAGGCAATCACTTCTTTATGTGCTTATTTATGTCTGTTTGGGTTGACTGTGTTTTGCATGTACTGAACTCCCCTAATCCGATGACGCTGTTAAGAACCTTTTCGTTATGGGAACGACACATGAAACAAGTTCTTAACTCCATAGGCGAGGATTAGAAACTTCTCCAAGTTGAGAGTCCGACAGACAGTGGGAGTGTCGACCTTGACTTTGCTGAGACTTGCTTGTGTGATTATGTCCTTTTGAAGGATCACTCAGTTTCGTGGAGTGATAAGTGCATACGATGATGCGTTCATAATACATAAGGGTGATTGTTACAAGAACTTCATCACTGAGATGTCTCGCGTGAGAACATTCCTAAATGGGAAAGGAAGTTTCCAGAAACTTCCAGATTAGGAAATATCTCACAGGTCAATAACATGATTCATTAATCCTTAGACTTGAGATTCTGTAATGTCTCATATGAGCTAACTCTGTAATCTTTGATATAGGCTCAAAAGGGTGTCGCCATATAGACACCCGAACCACGGCCTATGTTGGGATTACACAAGTGGCATATGTAGAATTAGTAGAATCAACAAAGGACCTACACTTGTTGCAAGAACAAGAATGATCTCTTACTGATTGAGTTGTTCGTAGTCCATTAAACTAAAACCCTTGGCCAAGGTGGATAAAAGATCAAGACATCAAGAAAATGGGGTTTTCTTGGATTGAGGTCTAAATGGATATGAAACGAACTTAACTTTAAAGATCAAGAATATTTAGGCTCTGAGAATATTCCCATGCCTTAGTTCTTGATTGAGAGATGGAGTTGTAGGAGGATCGTATTTCACTGTATGTTATTGACTGAAAGGTTCTTCGATTCATTTCGTTATTCGGCTAGGGGTCACACACCCATTGCTAGATTACGGTAGTGTGATATGTGAAGTGATTAATTGATTAGGGAATTAATTAATTGCTGTCACTGCTAATCGAATAATGAACCTAAAGGGTCACACACAAATGCCAGGACGCGAGGGTTATGGTAGGATGTTAATATGATTAACGAAGGATCAAAATAGTTGATCGAAAATGGGGCTGGAAAACGTGGGCATTGCCACGTGTCAAAGACACGTGACTGCCACGTGTCACGCATGCCTGCGTGGCTACCACGTGTCACGTACACGTGGCTGATGCGTGGCTCTGACGTGTAATTATATTACACGTGAATTCTTTTCTAGAATTAATTAATTAATTTGTAATTAATTAATTTTGGTCTTTTAATTAATTATTAAATTAATTGTTAAGACTATTCTCAAATAAACTTAACCCAATAAATAATTAATTGGGAATTAATTGATTTATTGAATATTGGCTTTTAACTTTAGGAAAGTTGAAAAGTCTAACTTCCTATTGTAGGAGAGAGAAGGTTATTCTTGCAAGACTTGGAGAACAAGTTGGGAACTTATTTTCTCCAATTAAATTAAATAATTAATTAGTTAATTAGTGAGCAAGAAAACAATCCATTTGGTTCTTGGAAACCCTAGGGGTTCGAATCACCTTGTATAAATACAAGGGATGGTGCTTCTCTTATTCTTTAGACCAACACTTACGAAGTGTTAAGTTTTTGAGAAAATTAAAAGAAAAGTTTTCAAAGCAAAACCCTAGCCATTAACACAAGCTATAGACCTAGCATTCTCACTTGCTTGATCGTGTTCTAGGACTGGTGTGGATACGCTTTGGAGGCCTTCTACTTTGGAGTCTAATTCGAAGGATCGTTCGAGGGACTTACTGCTTGAAGGGTCTTTGTTAGGCGGTAACAACATCACAAGAAAGCTTCAATTAAAGTGAGTTTCTTGTTATTCCCAACGTTACAGTACAAAAATTACAAGACAATGATTAAACTTGTGGAAAATTTTTAAACTTTCGCTGCTCAACTCTTTCGTGTTTTCCAACAATGACACCCAATTAATTTACATGCCTCTTGTCTTGTAGCTGGAGAGCACTAAAGTCGATGGGTAAGAAGTCTATCATGGAATTCCTGTAGTAATCCAGATCTTGGATCATTAGCAGAGCCTTTAGTAACTAATATCCAGTTACCAGCAGTACAAATGGTTTGAAAATCTTTATTCAGAAAATTCTCTGAGATACTCTGTATGGCTTTTATCCCAAGAGCTCTTCTTGTAATGACCCATTTTGGGGAGTAGGTTGCAGCTTTAAAACTTTTTTCGTCCAACCTCTAAGCTGATGTTGTTGTATAAATGATTTATGGAGACAATATGAAGTAACTCATTGTTAGGACGAGCGCATGTTCACCCTAACTCCGCATTAGTATGATATTGTCCGTTTTGAGCCAAGCCCGTACGGATTTGTTTTTGGTCATCTCCCAAAAGGCCTCATACTAATAGAGTTAGGTGAACATTATATATTGGACAAACTTCCTCCAATCATCCAATGTGGGATAGGTTTGCTACCCAATAATCCCCCCTCTCAAACCAAGACCACACCACTTGTGACCTCCCCTTTAGGGTCAATTAGTTTGCTACTCAACACTCATACCGTTTATTTCCTTCCAATTCTGGAGATATATTGTAGAATTTCAAAACGCATTGTCTTCCTTTAACAAATTGGGAAATTTTTGAGTTGAATGTATCCTCAAATCCTTTTATTTATTTTGCTTTCGCTGAGTATATCAGATCTAGGAAACCAAATCCAACAAGGTCTCTAACTTGATCAGGATCAACCCCAGAGATTGCAGTTAACCTTGGGTAGATTGTATTTCCATTTGAGTAAAAGATTTCTTCATACTCTGAATAGTTATATGCTAGATCAAACATTCTTTTATATTCTTTATCATAAGAATGTGTAGGAATATATTCTCCCTATATCTGTACTGTTTTAAAGGAAACAATTTTGCTAGGAGCTTCAACTTTTATTGTTCTTATATAGGATGTCTTTTTTGTTTCCTCGACTTTTATTTCGTTTTTCTTATTTTCTTCTATATATTTTCCCTCTACTTTTAACGTAGACATTTCTGGCTTTTTAATGCTTGAACTTTCTACCTTTTCTTCTTTTTTATTTTTCTCACTCAAATTTTCTATTCTTTTATATAAATTGTTAATCCTTCTTGTATTTTCAGTTTCAAGATCAGTGATGACCTTGAAACTGCGATAAACGGATTCATCAAAGAGGGTTAATGCCTCATCTATATCATGAGAAATTATTCTCAATACATCCACTCCAACTTTTATAGTAGCTAATTCCTGTATATCCTCCATTATGCAAAACAGACATAAATTTTTTTATTAACTTTGAAGTGATTTTTGGGAAATCACCACCCATCAATGGATTTGCTATTGTCTTTACCATCTACTGTTTTAGATGGACTAGGTATATGTATACAAACATACTCGTCTCATTGTGATTTTTGGGAAATCACCACCCATTAACGGATTTTATAATGTCTTTACCATCTACCATTTGAGATGAACTAGGTATATGTATACGTATATACTCGTCTTTAATCTATACCAAACTCGGCATTTCGAAAAAGAAAATCTGCTAAGAAATTATCCATTCCTCTATATTTAATCTTAAAATTATAATGTGACAAGAAAACCTGCCAACGATGTAGTCTTCTATATTGAGGTTTATTTGGAAGTTTATTTTGAATTAAACTTTGGATTTGAGTATTATCTGTATGTACCTTAAAAGGTTTTTGTTGAAGGAAAAGAGAAAATTTTCCAATTCCTCTTATTATACCAAGTAGTTCTTTTTCCTGCATATTTCATTAAGATCTATTTTTAAAATGATAGGCCAATAAAGGTCAGAAGCATCAATTTGGATAATAAGATTATCTTTATCTTCTGGTAGTCTTAGTTCTGGTAAAGATTTACATTCTTCCTTAAGACTAATGTAGCACCCACACGTAGGGCCACATCCCCCGCACCATAATCCAAACCCGAGTACGAAATGGAATGTCCGTACCTGAATCCGAATCATAGCGAACGGGAGACCAAACACACCCTCTAGGCTAGGCGGAGCTAGACAACACCGAATCAGAGTATGCGGAAGCGAATAAATAAAAGCAACAAGTAACGATTATCACATATATACGTATAGGTACCAACCAACACCTATCCATATAGTATTTACATATAGGTACCAACACTTCAACCTGTACAAAGCCATCCCGGCTCGAGCAAAATAGTATTTACAAGTCACCTATACAGATACAAAATAATAAAGTGCAATTATGTAAATGCACCTAACGAGACCTAGACCGACAAGTGCGTAAGGAAGACACACTTCTCCGCCTAGCTCACGCTCCCAAAACCTGTAACTAAAAGAGTAAACGAGGAGTCAGTCAACTGACTGAGTGAGGGGGCTAACGCACACCCACACCCTATATATATAAAGCAAAGCACAAAGCAAATGCATGGAGATATGAACCGAAATAGGTTTTACAAACTAAAGCTTTCAAACAAATACATATACTTTTAAAACCTTTTCACAAACACTATCCCGATTCATACTTCCCAAACATAACACAACAGCATAATGCTCGGCGAGAACGAGCTTCCAACCTTTACTCCTCAAAACAAACAAAACAGAAATCATACATATCAACCTCTACTCCATTGATGGAAGAGCCACCGGCGGCCCTAACCATCCAAACATATACAGACTCACGAGGGGTAGCGAGCCCACATCGTGCCCTCCCCGGTTTTTACGCCTAAGGCATCGAAATACCACACCTTCCCTAACTCCCAGGGGTCGCGTGTGATATATCGGATGGAGACTACGCACAGGCCGAACCTCGACGGCCCTAACCGTCCCGAGGGTTCCTTACCCGTAGCTCCTTGGATCCACAAATACAAATCATAACATATGCCAAATCTTTCATGGCAATCTCGCTAACAGAAACATAAAGTCTTTTCCAAAACTTAGCTTACATATGCTTATATAGTACCTTTCCAAAGCAAGAGTATTCACAAGGTCATAAACATATTCTAATCAACACATACATATCTATATATAATATATAGTCACATGCACGGCTTGAAAACACCACATACGGCTTTAGGTCACTTAACTAATAAAAGTCCTAAACCTCACCTTGTGCGTGACAAAAAGCGAGCAGACGTGAACAACCTACGCCTCGGGCTCGTCAACTGGAACCTCCTCTGAAAAGAAAACATGAAAGCCCAAGACTTAGACTCTATATGAACCAAATAGGACGCTCGGCAAAATGCATGAGTCATGATCACATATAAAATATTACAATTAGGTCATATAATTCAAAAATTATAGCACAACATAATTATTTACAATTTATTAAGCAACAAAAATTAAGTTATAACGATTAACATGCGGAATAACAACAATTAAAGTCATAACATTGCATAAATAAAGTAAAGAGAAGCAGTGGCAGCCTCCAGGTCTCGGGAAAGGTGGGAACGGCCCTTTCACTGTAGGGAACGGCCGTTCCTGCCTTCGCTAAAAGTTTCTGGAGGATGGGAACGGCCGTTCCCAGTTTGTACTGGGGACGGGAAGGGCCGTTCCCAGAAAATCCCGAGCTCCCCGCGGACAGAATCCACCCCCACGGATTTTTCCAAAGGGGAAAATCCACCCCCGCGGATTTTTCCAGACCTACTGACTCAAATCCACCCTCGCGGATTTTTCCAAAGGGAAAAATCCACCCTCGTGGATTTGACTCAGTAGCTAAAAGAAAGATTTTTGGCCATGGGAACGGTCGTTCCCATTCCCAGTACAAACTGGGAACGACCGTTCCCACTCACGGCAAGAACAGTAAAATGGCCTGGAAAGGGCCGTTCCCAGTTTATAACCGGGGCGGGAACGGCCGTTCCGGCCTGGTTCGAAAAGCTGGAACAGAATCACATTACAGAAAACAGGGGAAGCTCCAAATTTTTGCCAAAATGGCCAAAATCCCAAACCTTAAAGTTGCCACAACCTCTCAAATTGCACAAACAATTCACCTAAATCATGCTTAACATATAACCACTCAAATAACTCAAGAAAAACGGAATTAAAGGTCATGATCAAAGGATGCAATAAACAAGCCAAAATCATGCTCATTCATAAATGCTCAACTACCAAGAGAAACTAAGCAATAAATACAACATTTACAACCTATACAACTCATTTATGAAGCTAAAGATTAGGAATAACAAGCAAAGAGCACATATTCAAGTTTTTAACCAAACCCTCACTATTCACGTAGGAAAGCAAAGACACACCAAACCCACTCCAAACTCAGAAATTAAACCATAGAAATGACAAGCACGACGAGGGGATTCCAAAACATACTCAAGTTCGAGAAAAGACGAAGAAACGGGGAAGATCTTGGCTTGGGAAGGTTGGATGATCAACTTGGGTTTTCTTCCTTGGCTCTAGAGTTGCTGCTGTTGTTGAACGTAAAATGAAGGAGGAGAAAATGGTTCAGCCTTTAAGGCTGGACCGGTAGGTTCACGGGTTCGGTTCAAGGTGTTCTGGTTCAAGTTGGTTCAGTTCAACAATTACGGTTCACACAAGGCCAACTCAATTAAAACAAGTAATTCACATACGACATTTATTCAAATAAATTCATAAAATTCATATACAAATAATCTAAAACGCAAACAATATTAGATCACATAATTTACCTGTACCGACTGTGAGTCGGGGTGTTACAACCTCCCCCCCTTCGGAGAACCTGGTCCCCAGGTTCACTGTCTGACCTGAGAACAACTCCGGGTACAACCGTCTCATCTTCTCCTCGGTCTCCCAAGTAGACTCTTCGGATTTCTGATCTCTCCACAGAACTCGGACCAAGGGAATCTGTTTATTCCTTAACACTTGCATCTTCCGGTCTTGAATCTCAACCGGGTGCCTTACTATCGTCAAACCTGTCTCAAGTTGTACCTCTTCAACAGGGAGAATAGTTGATTCTTCCGGATAATATTTCCTGAGCTGCGAAACATGAAACACATTATGTATCCCGGTCAATCTAGGCGGTAGGTCCAACCTATACGCCACTTCTCCAATTCTCTCAAGGATTTCAAAAGGTCCAAGGTATCTCGGGTTAAGCTTCCCACCTCGACCTATTCGAGAAAATCCCTTTCTTGGAGATGCTTTCAAGAAAACCTTATTTCCGACTTCAAACTCAAGGGGCCTTCTCCTCTTATCCGCATAGCTCTTCTGACGGTCCTGAGCTGCCTTCATTCTCTGCTGAATCAACTTAACCTTGGCAGTGGTCTTATCCAATCTCTCTCGAGGTGTAGCTCTTTTGAGCTTGTTCTCCTCTGTCCACCGCCAATCTTCTAAGTCCCAAAATAGAGGCGATCTACATTTCCTTCCATAGAGTGCCTCGTAGGGAGCCATACCAATAGAGGTCTGATAACTGTTATTATAGGCAAACTCAACCAGAGCTAAATGCTTGTCCCACTTTTCCTTGAAATCCAAAGCACACGCTCGTAACAAATCCTCCAAATATTTAATCAATCTCTCGGATTGTCCATCCGTTTGAGGATGAAAAGCGGTGCTGAAATTAAGCCTGGTACCCAATCTACTCTGAAGATCCTGCCAGAACTTGGCTGTGAACCTCGGGTCACGATCTGAAACAATACTAGCAGGCGCTCCATGAAGTCTCACAATCTCATCACAATACAATTCTGCCAACTTCGGGGTCTTGTAGGACATCTTTACCTTGAGAAAATGAGCAGACTTGGTCAATCGGTCGACTATCACCCAAATTCCATCATAACCTCCTCTTGATCTCGGCAAGCCGGACACGAAGTCCATAGTCACTTGCTCCCACTTCCATTCAGGAATCGGAAGTGGTTGGAGGGTTCCTCCCGGTTTCTGGTGTTCCGCCTTCACCACTTGACACGTGAGGCATCGCTTCACAAAGTTCGCGACATCTCTCTTCATGCCATTCCACCAGAAGAATTCCTTCAAATCTCGGTACATCTTAGTACCACCGGGGTGAATGGAATATCCCGAACGGTGTCCTTCCTCAAGTATTAACCTCCTGAGGTCTTCTAGGACACAAACCCTGGTCTTGAACCTGAACAAACCGGAGTCATCAAACCCAAACTTCGTCTCGGGGTCTATCCTAGACCGAACCACTAATCTCTGAATCTCTGTATCCGAAGCCTGAGAATCCAACAACCTCTGTTTCAAATCCGGCTGAACTGAGATGTTAACTAACCGAGCCACTGAAACCATAACTGTCGAACCCTGTCCTGAAGACTCTGCACTCAACCCTGAAACACTTACTTTCCTGCTCAAAGCATCTGCCACGACATTAGCCTTGCCCGGATGATACTGAATCGTGCAGTCATAATCCTCTAAGAATTCCATCCAACGCCTCTGTCTATTATTAAGCTCCTTCTGAGTGAAAAGATACTTGAGGCTCTTATGATCCGTGAATATCTCAAAAGTCGTCCCATAGAGGTAATGACGCCACTTCCTCAAAGCAAACACAACCGCTGCAAGCTCAAGATCATGAGTGGGGTAGTTCTTCTCGTGTTCCTTCAACTTCCTAGAAGCATAGGCCACCACTCGGCCATTTTGCATCAACACACATCCGAGTCCTTCTTTAGAAGCATCTGCAAAAACCGAATAACCCTCGGATCCCTCGGGTAGGGTAAGAACTGGTGCCGAAGTTAGTCTTTCCTTCAAGACTTGGAAACTTCTCTCGCACCCATCATCCCACTCATATTTCACCTCCTTCTTGGTTAACCGAGTCAACGGGCAAGCAACTTTGGAGAAATCCTTCACAAATCTCCTATAATAACCCGCCAACCAGAGAAAACTTCTTATCTCGGAGGCATTCTTCGGTCGTTCCCACTGAGCCACGGTGTCAATCTTGGAGGGATCAACTTCAATTCCCTCACCTGAAATTATGTGACCCAGAAAAGCCACTCTGTCAAGCCAGAACTCACACTTGCTAAACTTGGCATAAAGCTTATGCTCTCTAAGTGTCTCCAAAATAATCCTGAGATGCGTTGCGTGCTCTTCTACCGACTTAGAATACACCAAAATGTCGTCTATAAAAATGACCACAAACTTGTCAAGAAACTGTCTAAACACTCGGTGCATCATATCCAAGAACACGGCTGGGGCATTAGTTAACCCAAACGGCATCACTACAAACTCGAAGTGTCCATAACGGGTATTGAACGCAGTCTTAGAGATATCCTTCTCCCGGATACGAAGTTGGTAATATCCCTGCCTCAAATCTAACTTAGAGTACACCTGTGATCCTTGCAAGATATCAAATAACTCTTCGATGTGAGGTAGAGGATACTTATTCTTCACTGTCATCCGGTTCAACTCGCGGTAGTCTATACACATCCTCAAAGTCCCGTCCTTCTTCTTCACAAATAACACGGGAGCACCCCACGGGGATGTACTCGGACGGATGTAACCACAAGTCAAAAGCTCATCCAGCTGAGTTTTCAACTCCTTCAACTCAGCAGGAGCCATCCGATAAGGTGTCTTAGAGAAAGGCTCCGCTCCAGGATAAAGGTCGACCACAAACTCGATGTCCCTATCAGGTGGTAAAGAACCCAAATTCTCAGGGAATACATCGGGAAACTCACTCACGACCTCTGTCTCCTCAAGTTTGGCCTGATCCTTCGGTTTATTCAGAAGGTAAGCCACAAAACCTGTCGCGCCGTCCCGGAGGAGCTTTCTTGCTTCCATAAAAGACACAAACGGGCTGGACTTCAACCTCTCACCCGTAAAGACCACGGACCCCAAAGAAACTTTCTTTTCATGACAATCCAACTGAGCTCGGTATCTGAAGAGAAAATCCATGCCAAGGATAACCTCATACTTCTTCAACGGTAGAACTATCAAATCTGCAGGAAAAACTCGGCCCTCAAACAACACCGGACACTCCCGAAACACCCTGTCAGCTTCCAAAGATCCTCCCAAAGGAGTATTCACCACATACACATGCGCAGATAATACATCAAGTAAAGGCAAAGAAGCAACAACATCCCGGGAAATAAATGAATGCGTAGCCCCGGGATCAAACAATGCATGTAGTGATATGCCATGAATGTTTATTGTACCTTCTATCACGGCAGTCGGGTCGACATCAGCAGCTTCGTCTTCTCCCTCCAAAGCATACACGCTAGCCTGCACAACCGGTCTCCTATTCGGGCAAGCATCAATCAAGTGATCAGAAGACCCACACGCGTAGCATTTACCCAGAAGCTTCCAACACCTCTCAACTGGATGTCTCCCCTGACAATGAGCACAAACAGGTGGTCCCTGAGCTGGAGCCGGTCGAGCTGGAATAGCAAGAGGTACCATGGGACCGGTAATACGGGGCTTTTTGTTCCCTAAGCCCTGGGGACGAAAAACCTGTGGAATAGGAGCTCGTGGGGCATAAGAAACGGGCCTCTTACCCGATCCAGAACCTGATCCCGATCCTCGAGTAGAAGAGAAAGGTGGAGGCTTCAACCGAGCCATTTGGGCCTCAACTTGAATTGCCCTTTTTGTAACTTTGGCCCAAGTACTCACGTTGGCAGCTTGCAGAGCTTCTTGAATATCCCGGCGAAGTCCATGAAGAAACGTTCGGGCCTTATGATCATCATGGTCGATGATGTGAGTGGCATACGGAGCTAACCTCTCAAACTCCAATAAATAATCCTCCACCGTCCGATTTCTTTGCCTCAAATTGGAGAACTCCTGGAGGCGACGTTCTTGTGCACTATGAGGGATATATTTCTCATGGAATTCCTGCACAAACGTCTCCCAATTGAATTCCATACCCATTCTCTCAAGCCTGGATCTCACACTTCTAAGCCAAATAGCCGCGGGCCCTTGAATGATACGACCCGTGCAAATGGCCCTGTCTTGAGAATTCCCCGGACAGATCTCCCAAATACCTCGAATCTCAGACAACCACTCTTCCGCCTTAATATCATCACCTCCATACCAATTTGGAGGGTTGTTGTTCCGGAAGTCCCTATACACAGCGGATATATCTTGTCCTTCACCCGGATTTGCATTGCCCCGTTGATTTTGTTGGAGCTGATTGAGTAGGGCTTGGACAATATTCTCCGCGTTCATAGGTGGTGGCGGAGGTGCATTCTGTGGAGCCGGTTCATTCAAATCAGGTGTTCGTTCACGGTTATTTTGTCTCCTTGGAGGCATCCTGAAATTCACAATTCAAGCAATATGGATGCATGTAAATTAGTATATAATCATGTGTACAGTTAAGAAAATAATTAAGTAATCAAGTAATCAATTAGTCAAGTAATCACATATTCAAATCATGTAGACACATTCGCACTTCATCACACAATCACATTATCCTAAGCCGCACGACCTAGACAGACCCACACGACACTAGAGCCCGGTTTTGCAACCGCGCTCTGATACCACTTAAGGATGTAGCACCCACACGTAGGGCCACATCCCCCGCACCATAATCCAAACCCGAGTACGAAATGGAATGTCCGTACCCGAATCCGAATCATAGCGAACGGGAGACCAAACACACCCTCTAGGCTAGGTGGAGCTAGACAACACCGAATCAGAGTATGCGGAAGCGAATAAATAAAAGCAACAAGTAACGATTATCACATATATACGTATAGGTACCAACCAACACCTATCCATATAGTATTTACATATAGGTACCAACACTTCAACCTGTACAAAGCCATCCCGGCTCGAGCAAAATAGTATTTACAAGTCACCTATACAGATACAAAATAATAAAGTGCAATTATGTAAATGCACCTAACGAGACCTAGACCGACAAGTGCGTAAGGAAGACACACTTCTTCGCCTAGCTCACGCTCCCAAAACCTGCAACTAAAAGAGTAAACGAGGAGTCAGTCAACTGACTGAGTGAGGGGGCTAACGCACACCCACACCCTATATATATAAAGCAAAGCACAAAGCAAAGGCATGGAGATATGAACCGAAATAGGTTTTACAAACTAAAGCTTTCAAACAAATACATATACTTTTAAAACCTTTTCACAAACACTATCCCGATTCATACTTCCCAAACATAACACAACAGCATAATGCTCGGCGAGAACGAGCTTCCAACCTTTACTCCTCAAAACAAACAAAACAGAAATCATACATATCAACCTCTACTCCATTGATGGAAGAGCCACCGGCGGCCCTAACCATCCAAACATATACAGACTCACGAGGGGTAGCGAGCCCACATCGTACCCTCCCCGGTTTTTACGCCGAAGGCATCGAAATACCACACCTTCCCTAACTCCCAGGGGTCGCGTGTGATATATCGGATGGAGACTACGCACAGGCCGAACCTCGACGGCCCTAACCGTCCCGAGGGTTCCTTACCCGTAGCTCCTTGGATCCACAAATACAAATCATAACATATGCCAAATCTTTCATGGCAATCTCGCTAACAGAAACATAAAGTCTTTTCCAAAACTTAGCTTACATATGCTTATATAGTACCTTTCCAAAGCAAGAGTATTCACAAGGTCATAAACATATTCTAATCAACACATACATATCTATATATAATATATAGTCACATGCACGGCTTGAAAACACCACATACGGCTTTAGGTCACTTAACTAATAAAAGTCCTAAACCTCACCTTGTGCGTGACAAAAAGCGAGCAGACGTGAACAACCTACGCCTCGGGCTCGTCAACTGGAACCTCCTCTGAAAAGAAAACACGAAAGCCCAAGACTTAGACTCTATATGAACCAAATAGGACGCTCGGCAAAATGCATGAGTCATGATCACATATAAAATTTTACAATTAGGTCATATAATTCACAAATTATAGCACAACATAATTATTTACAATTTATTAAGCAACAAAAATTAAGTTATAACGATTAACATGCGGAATAACAACAATTAAAGTCATAACATTGCATAAATAAAGTAAAGAGAAGCAGTGGCAGCCTCCAGGTCTCGGGAAAGGTGGGAACGACCCTTTCACTGTAGGGAACGGCCGTTCCTGCCTTCGCTAAAAGTTTCTGGAGGATGGGAACGGCCGTTCCCAGTTTGTACTGGGGACGGGAAGGGCCGTTCCCAGAAAATCCCGAACTCCCCGCGGACAGAATCCACCCCCACGGATTTTTCCAAAGGGGAAAATCCACCCCCGCGGATTTTTCCAGACCTACTGACTCAAATCCACCCTCGCGGATTTTTCCAAAGGGAAAAATCCACCCTCGTGGATTTGACTCAGTAGCTAAAAGAAAGATTTTTGGCCATGGGAACGGTCGTTCCCATTCCCAGTACAAACTGGGAACGGCCGTTCCCACTCACGGCAGGAACAGTAAAATGGCCTGGAAAGGGCCGTTCCCAGTTTATAACCGGGGCGGGAACGGCCGTTCCGGCCTGGTTCGAAAAGCTGGAACAGAATCACATTACAGAAAACAGGGGAAGCTCCAAATTTTTGCCAAAATGGCCAAAATCCCAAACCTTAAAGTTGCCACAACCTCTCAAATTGCACAAACAATTCACCTAAATCATGCTTAACATATAACCACTCAAATAACTCAAGAAAAACGGAATTAAAGGTCATGATCAAAGGATGTAATAAACAAGCCAAAATCATGCTCATTCATAAATGCTCAACTACCAAGAGAAACTAAGCAATAAATACAACATTTACAACCTATACAACTCATTTATGAAGCTAAAGATTAGGAATAACAAGCAAAGAGCACATATTCAAGTTTTTAACCAAACCCTCACTATTCACGTAGGAAAGCAAAGACACACCAAACCCACTCCAAACTCAGAAATTAAACCATAGAAATGACAAGCACGACGAGGGGATTCCAAAACATACTCAAGTTCGAGAAAAGACGAAGAAACGGGGAAGATCTTGGCTTGGGAAGGTTGGATGATCAACTTGGGTTTTCTTCCTTGGCTCTTGAGTTGCTGCTGTTGTTGAACGTAAAATGAAGGAGGAGAAAATGGTTCAGCCTTTAAGGCTGGACCGGTCGGTTCACGGGTTCGGTTCAAGGTGTTCTGGTTCAAGTTGGTTCAGTTCAACAATTACGGTTCACACAAGGCCAACTCAATTAAAACAAGTAATTCACATACGACATTTATTCAAATAAATTCATAAAATTCATATACAAATAATCTAAAACGCAAACAATATTAGATCACATAATTTACCTGTACCGACTGTGAGTCGGGGTGTTACAACTAACCACTATATTAGTGTGTTTAGAACTCCAACAAAGTTTATTCTTCTTAAGCAATTTTTGTATTTATAGTTTTCTCTTATCTAATTTTGCAATAAATCCTTCAACATAATTTAAACACCCAAGAAATGTTTCTATTTGCTTTCTATTGTCAAGTTTATTTGGAAATTCTAAAATTTTTCTAGAAATATGAGATTGCAATTTTATTCCTGCAGCACTCAATTTTAATCCTAAATATTCTATGTCCTTTTTCTCTATTATAGCTTTTCTCTTTGAAAGAGCAATTCCATTTTCTCTACATAGTTTAGCAAACAATAGAAGATGTTTCCTATGATCTTCTTTTGTATCGGAACAAATTAGGATGTCATCTATATACACTACCATAAATTCATGGCACTTTGAGAAGATGCTATTCATTTTTCTTTGATATATCGATGGTGCATTTTTTAGCCCAAAAGGCATTACTAGCCACTCATAGTGTCCTTGTGGAGAACTAAAGCCAGTATATTGAATACTATCTTCTTCCATTTTCATTTCCAAAATCCTGAAGTGCAATCAAATTTAGAGTAGAAAGACTTGTTTTTGACTAAATTTATTATGACTTCTTTATTAGGTAAAGGATAACTATCATCTTCGTAAAATAGTTTAACCTTTTATAATTTATTACCATTCGAGCCTTATTCTCTTCTTTTCTACTTCTTTCATTACCATGAAAGCACGACTAGATAAATGACTGAAAAATTTTCAAATAAATTTTTTATCAAGCAATTCTTCTATCTGATTTTTAAATTCTTGTCCTTCCTCAATGGTATATAACATAGGTTTTTCTTTTATAATTACATTTTCAGTTCTAAGAGCTGCTAGAGAAAACAGAGAACCCAACATGCCCACAGCTCTAAGGGCTAGCCCACTCACAGTCATCCTTCAGACTGTGGCATATACCTTCGTGTGTGCTCCTCCCTTGCAGTACGTTGTCTAATAGCGAAGTTACTGGGGGTACCCCTAGCAAGAATAAACCCCGACCCATCCTGGTGCTCATGTGGATGAAAGAGTCGCTGACAATGAAAACCCACCATGAAATGGTGGGCAGAGAAGGAGATAGTAGGAGAGAGAGAAAGAGGGACCCTCACAAGTCTGCTGAAACATGAGGGAGGAGGACAGAGGAGCCCGACACATTGCAGGCATAGCTAGTGAGATGGACAAGAACGTTCCTCTCCCAAGGAACGTCCCAGTGTTCGACAACATGGGGGCTAGGGTCCATCCCCACGCCTACCAACGTGCCAATAGAGGGCACTGGGTCTAGCAGGAGGACCTGAGGAGTCAGCTTCCCCTAATAGGGCAACAACAGCAACAACTACAACAGCGAAGGCAACAACAGCAGCAACAGTACTACCACAACTTGGATTAAGAATCTGAATACTTTGATCCACAAGAAGAGACATCATCTTACGTTCCTCGCGATGGAGCTCCCCGTTGCTCGATTGCCAACAGTCTAAGGGGCACATCCTCCCAGGCGTCCGGCGAGGGTGTACTGCAGTGAAAGGGAAATAAGCTCCCTTTTTATGACGAAATAATAGAGGCCAAGGTGGAGGACAAGTTCCCCACCAACGTGCCAATTTACCACTAGAATACCAACCCTATGAAACACTGTTCGAAGTTCGAGCCCTAGATCAGGCTCTTTGGCCATTCCAAACTCATCTTGGCAAAAATCTTTAAAACTAAGCTTGAGGGCCCTACCCAAGACTGGTTCGAGAGGTTTCCCTCGCTATATAGCATCAGGGATTATGACATCTGGCTCAGAAATTTAAGTCTCATTTTTCCTCCATGTCGGGAGTCAAGCTCCCATCGACCTACATGTACAATATTGTACAAGAAGTGAATGAGTCCTTGAGAAGTTTTTTGCCCTTTTTAACGAGGCTTTTGTCAACATGGAAAATCCGGGGATAGACGTACTGACCCAGACTCTCTACAAATCTCTCAGGCATGACGAGTACGCTGATCAAATCATTCTGGAGTCCTCTCAGGATTTGTAGGAGGTCATGAAGATTGCCTGAAGGTTCATGAGGTTGGAAGAGATGCAATCCACCAAACAAGGGTACAACCGTCGAGGTAAAAGGTACATAAACGAGCGACCTGCTGATCAAGCTCCATGGACTAACCCACCTCGACCCACGCGGGTCGAACAAAGGCTGAAGTGGGAAATTCCCTCTGGCAGCAGAGTTGAGAAAAACTACACTCCCTTGGTCTGCCCTGATAGTAGCAAAAAATGACTAAGTAACCCTCTCGTATTTTAGACTATCCACGAACCTAGTATCCCTTAAAATTGGGTAAGGCAAGTGTTCGTCCTATAAACTGGCTAAGGTAAGTGCTCGTCTTATCAAGTGCTCAACTCGTAAGTGCTTGGCATATCCCTTAAAATTGGCTAAGGCAAGCGCTCGTTTTGTAAGTGCTCGCCGCTTGAGCGTTTTGCACCAGCCCAACATCGATGGTTGCCCCACTCTCCAACCACCCCACGATCTAAGTACGTGGTCCACAATTCTCGCACCCACTAAGTCAGATCGAGCTCGCGCCAACTCAAACTGAGAGTATAAATATCATTTCTTTCACCAGAATGGGGGACACACAAAATTACATACCGAAACTCTGCCGAAATTTTTATTCATCACATTCCATTCACAAATATCGAATTGGTGAAAGAACCCACACTTAATTGATTCGTCAGAGATTCGAAGCCGATTACACACTTTCAAAGGCGACCAATTTCCGGCGTTATCAGTTTGGCTCCGTCCGTGGGAAACCACTGAATTTCCCAATTTTGTCTCAAAATTTTTTCTTTTATTTCGTTTGAAGATGACCGAGTCCGATAACCATAACCACGGCGAGCGAAGTTCTAGCTTGCCGCCACATTTATCCCCGGCCCAAGTAAGTCAAGCGAATGTCGACGTGTTGTGCCACCTTCCGTCGGTGTTCCCGCATAAAAGATATTGAACTGGAGCCATCGTAGGCTTTAGCCTACCCGTGCCACCTATGCAAGCCCTCAACACCGGAATGAGCCAAAACTCGATTAACATTTCTGCAGGCATAAACCCACTTCTATTGAACTCATTGTTGTTTAACCCAATATGGGGGCTTCAAGGTGGAGCACAAGCCCAGATTGGAGGAGTCCAGACCACCATCGCTCAACCTCGCACTACCATCCAGAAGAGCAGGGCAGAGCACACGGCCAACCGACTGCTATAAAAGGAACTGCCTGTTCGAACGGATCCCCCACACGTTCGTAATGAGGTAAATCCGACGGTAGTGGGACCGAGCCGAGTGCAGGATCCTCCCCAACCTCCGAGCGAAGGTGATCAAGTCTCATTTGTGCAACGCGATGGGAAGCAGCCCATGGAAGAAAACGAGGAGGAACAGGATCCCCTTAACCCTGCTCAACATGATGAAATTTGAGCGGGGGAGAGAGAGAGAGAGCATGACTGCCTTACTCAGTTGGAAGTGGAGAACCAGAACCAACGTGCCGCCCTGAGTAAGATCGTCGAAGGGTCTCAGGTTGGCGATCAGGATGAGACTCATCGTCGACCCGCATAACATCGTGACGAAGAGGCTCACCATCGACCCACGTGACGTCGAGACGAGGAGGTGATCGATAGGCCCCCGCGTTGTCCATCCCGAGACGATCGGGAGAAACCCATCGAACTCTCCCCACGTCGAAGTCATAGACGACCTCAAAGATCGAGGGCTGAGCAATCTTTGCCACTTTGCGAGTAGATCGTGATGGCCCGAGCAGGAAATTCTAAGGTCCCCACCAATTTGCCCCGCTATGATGGTATGGGCGATCCCGAGGAGCACGTGGTAGCATTTGAGCACCTCATTCATTTATATGAGCCTTCGTTGGACTTTTGGTGCAAAATATTTATCACCTCACTCTTGGGAACCGCTTATGATTGGTTCAAGCGACTTTCCCCAAGTTCGATTCAAAGCTTCGATGGTCTGGGCGAACAATTCGAAAGTCATTTTAGCCCTCTGAAAATGACTAAGCTGCCCATCACATATCTCTGTAATGTCGAGCAGGGTCCCTATGAAACTCTACGGAAGTACTTCGCTCGGTTTGGGGCTGAATTAACCAAGGTTGAGACCCCCTCCGGTGATTTCCTACGGTAGGCAGTTTACCAAGGGCTGAATAGTTCCAAGATCAGTACGGAATGTGGAGATGTTATTGCCTGAAAAAGACCTAAGGATACGATTCAACTCCGAAAGATAGAAAGTGAGTACATGGAACAAGAAGATTTGGCATGCATGAAGCGAGCACGCGTCCAGGACAGACTATCAAGGAGCTCTAATCCGGAGGAGCACAGAGAGAGACGAGCGGGACCCTTTTCTGGAGGACCGCAAGTTGAACTCACTAAACGCAACTCTGAGATTTTGAACATTGCTGGTTCGAAGATGTTCAAAAAGCCTCGTCCGATGCCCCAAAGCGAGAAAAACTCTCGCTCCAAGAAGTATTGTGTATTCCACCAACAGAACGGACATGATACAAATGAGTGCATCAGCTCAGAGAAAGAGAGCCAGCGCTTGGTAGCCGGTGGCAAGTTATCGGATTTTGTTAAGTCCATGGATCAAAATCATAGAGGAAATTTACGAATTGATGGATCGTAGGCTGCTCAAGAAGCCCAAACAGCTGAAGGAGACCAAGAAAGCCAAGGAGTCCGACAAGCGGTGTGCCTATCATATGCAATACAGGTACTAGACCTCTGAGCGCATTTCCTTGCAAGAAGAAGTGAAAAGGCTGATCCAAGGAGGCCATCTGATAGAGTTTGTGAAGAAGCTTGACGAGCGAGCGGGCCAAACTTTTGACCTAAGAAACTCTCCACCTTATAGAAGAGGGCGCAAATCGCCCCTCAAAAAGCTTGAAAATGGGGACCCCCACAACCTGCCAACTAACGAGAACTTCATGATAGCTGGGGGCCCATGTGGAGGAGATTCAAAACCTTTCAAAAGCGGTCGAGACGTGAAGTAGGTCGAGAACTCTATGGCCTAAGAGAAGTGATGCATGTGGAGCCTGGAAAGGAATGGCTAGAGCAGTATCATTTAGCGATAGGGATTTTGTACCAGTGATGCTGCGAGACGCCGCAATGCGCTGGTCGTCACACTAGATGTTGTGAACCACGATGTACACAAAACCCTTGTTGATAGTGGAAGCTCAACCAACATTATCTTTTACTCCATTTTGCAAAAGATGAATATCCATGATAAGCTCGATTATGAACCCATTAAAACACATTTGACAGGTTTTGGTGGTTCTAAAGTCTATTCAAAGGGACGAGTCAAGCTCGTTACCTCAATGGCAAAACTACACAAAAGAAAAACTTTAACGTTAGAGCACTTAGTGGTCGAGGGCCTCTCTACTTACAACTTAATCATTGGGCGCCTGCATTCATAAGTTTTAGAGTAGTAATTTTAACTTACCACCAAACAGATAAGTTGCCGATGCCGTATGGGATCGGGGAACTTAGGTGCAACATTCCTGAGTCATGGGAGTCCTATTCTATTTTAAAGGAAAAGGTACAACTCCCCAACCAAGCCATAGTCCCTTTGTTGAATGTCGATGATTTTTTTGATACAGAGCTAGCAAACCCCTACGATCCAACTGCGGAGACGTGCTCAAAGAAAATGACTTCAACAATCGTGTTCAAAAAAGATAAAGCTCGATGATGGGAAGATTGCAGCTGCAGGAGCTCTAGTACCTATCCAGTTAGTTCCTGGCGATAGCAAGAAAACGACCAACGTTGGAGCAAATCTGAAAGGTAAACAACAATGCATGCTTATCCAATTTTTTAGGGATAACGCAAATGTATTTTCCTGGAAAGGTTTCGGCATGGTTGGCGTCGACCTAAAGGTTATTCAAAATCATTTGAATGTCGACCCAACCTTTTGACCCAACCCACACAAAGCGATGCCCGTAATGAGATCATTGAATAGGAGGTCAACAAGCTCCTTGATGTAGGATACATTACTCCAGCCAAGTATGTTGATTGACTCTGTAATGTCGTCCTTCTGGCAAAGACAGGTGGCAAATGGAGATTGTACAACGACTTCATTGACCTGAACAAAGCCTGTCCTGAAGACCCATATCCTCCGCCTCGGATAGACCAGCTGGTCGGCTCCACAACAGGTTGTGATCTATTGAGTATTGTAGAACCCCATACGGTGGGTTACCATATCCCCATCACCAAAGCCCACGCCAGATACGAGATGTGAAGCCCGTACATTAACAAAGCAGAGGCGAACGGGAGACAGACAGGCTCACATCTAAGCTAGGCGGAATGTAGACCCTGACTTTAAAAACGAATTAACAAAATCAAGTGCATATGAGAAAGCAAAGCATACATCCAAGATAATTCATAGAACACAATTGACGGGTTCAACTAGCATAAATTTCTAATCTTGAAAATAAACATAAATCATAATAACAAATGGGTTCAATCTATCCCAAGAAGCCTGTCCCAATATCAATATAATAAATATTGAAGTATACAAATAATCATTTGTACAAACTTATCCGAATTACAAAATGCGTATGTAAAAGACTTGAACTTAAAAAAAAAAACTTGATAGACTCGAGGGACTCGACTCACGCCGCCTAGCTCGAACTATGAGGCCAAACCTGCAAACTAAAAATATTGGGGAGGGAGAGGGTCAGTCACACTGACTGAGTGAGGGGCTACCCACACACACCTACATACGTATATGAGCACAACACATTCAAATCATAATATTCATAAATCAGGGGGTAGTTTTTGCACACCAAAACATTTGCCCGTGATATATACATATAGGGGTAGCTTAAATAAAAGGAACAAAAGGTAACTTAACTTGCGCAAATCGTATCGTACATTTCATATCATAACATATCTTTTCATAACTTATCTTATCATTTCGAAACATAACATATTTTATCTTATTAACAAGTCTATCCCCGTTTCACGAACCTTAACATAATATACATACGTATTGCTGGGTAGGGGCCCGAAATGGTAATGTTCCGGGATTGCACTTAAATTTTTTTCCTAATATACAAGTATCAAAATATTTCTAAAATATTTAAATATAAACAGCGGAAGACTAGCCGGATCTACATGCAATTGATAATAAATTTTAAATCACAAAGCAAATAAATAAAGCATGCAATTAATACTTAAGAGCACCTAATTTATCATGCTTAAACAAAATATAATATAAAAATACCTTTTACCGAAGATGGCTACTGCACTTTGAATTCACCTCCTTAGAATCCGATACACGATCACTCCTCGTGAAACCGGAAGAGCTTCCCCGTAATATCCCCAGAAAAACCCTCGGAGTGTGGGCTCCGAAAGTATTTCTCTAAATACTAGAGAAAATAAAACTTTAAACTAGAAAACCCTTTTCAAGGGTTAATCTCCCGAAATTAAGTGTTTTATATATTAAATATATAAACACCTAATTAAAATTAATTCCAAAATAATAAGGAATTAATTAGGAAAAAAGGGATATGGTTTCAAAGCCAAAATTTTAGCCAAAACCTCTCCCAAATTTGTGTGAAAAAATGAAGAGCCAAGGCCCTTATTTATAGGGAAAAACTTGAGGGCAAAATGGTAATTTCACACCCCACTTGCAATGCCCAACTTGCATGCAACTTCTGAAGTGACCACGTTATAGCCCTCAGCACCGTGAATCCAACGCTGCCGGCCAAACCCTGAAACACCGTCGGACGCGCCGTCACACCCGGTCTAAACATGCGCGGCCCTAGGGTTTCTGTACTGGCCGATCTGACTGAACTCGGTCTAAACCTGGTTCAGCCCGGTTCAGTCAAGATCACATCTGGGCCGTTAACCTTCAACGACGTGGCACGATTCGAACTGTCCACTCGGCTTTCCACGGGGTGCCCGGTCAGCGCCACTTGGCATCTCTCTGCTGACGTGGCATGACATGTCATCTGCCACGTCACCATTTTTTTAATTTTTTTTATTTTCTCCAAAATGAAAAACGAGGCATTTCCAACTCTTTGGAATTTTAATTTATTTTCTTAAAATAAATTCTTTGGCTATTTTCAAACACTTTGAAATTTATTTCTCTTTTTCCCTTTAATGTTTTATCTTCGGGTTTTCAATTGGGGCTTGTAGGGGGACCTACAAGACTAATTAATTTTAGCTTCAAACGGGTTAATATATTATCATCTCATGATAGTAATTAATTACCGTTTAACAATATTTAATTCCACTAAATAAATATTGTTGCACTCTAAAATTAATTAAATTATTCACGAATTTCTCGATCTAGAATAATTTTACATTTACTCCTCCGTGTAGATATCCATGAAAAATAAATTAATACTACTATCATTTATTTTTCACTTCTAATCTGAAATTTCTTGATTCGCCTTAAGTTCAAATTTCTTGTAGGTGAAACACATTCAGCATACAACTTCAGTGACACATCAAATAAAGTATTTGGGCAAAGTTTTAATTCGAACTTTACAAATCTATTTCAGGAATATCGTTTAACCTTCCAGCAAAGTCACGGATTCCTCTATCAATATTTCTCTTTAACACACTTCATGCAATCACCGAACGTACAAAGGTTTTGGTCATTCGATATCAAGACCTCACTTCTGAGCAAGTTACAATGATTAACACTACATGCCTAAAGTCGAAATACTATCAGGATTAAGAGTCCAATACTCCATAAGATTTATTCATTTTCGATAGTAGTTATAAAATGAACTATCGTAGTGGTCCAGTTCAATGTTTCTAATCCCATTGAAAATCATCAATGTGTTATGACTGAAAACTCTATTTTCTTATAACGAAAGGCTATTCATCTTATAAACATATTATAGTTTCGATAAGAACTTATTCTTATCTTACCGATTGGAACCTTAATAACATGTGATTTCGGTATTCAAAGTCTTTTCCAATGAAACACATTTCATATAGGAACACCATCACATGTCATTGATTATGTTAATATACTCATAACTTGCAATAATTTCAGTTTTATTAATCCAACAAAATACGAAGTATTTATAAAAAAATTGGATTTTCAGGGCACTAATCCCAACACGTATAACTCGGCGGGTACGAGTATCATAATCCATCCTCTTTCTCATAGCATATCATATCATATCAAAACAAAACAAAACATAACATATATTCATAGCATGCCTCATTCACTCCAATGATGGAAGGGTGTATACCCCCATTACTTGCGAGGGGAGCGCGAACACTCAAACTCTCAGGGTCCCATCCCCCAACCAAACCTCCTGGTGGGTTCTGGGTTAGTCCTTTCATATGGAAACTATGCCCAGGCGTATCCCAATGGCCTGCTGCCATCCCGGGCCGTCTAGCGCAACAAAATTCGGGGCCCAACATTAACATTACATTCATACCATTCCAGACCATATCATTCATAACCTGCTACATATCATATTGTATCATAACTTACATAACATACCTTACCTTGCAACAACTATGCATTACATACCTCTCCGTGTCAAATCCACAACATATCGTTAGCTCGTAGCTCCCGGATCTTAAGAGGCACGCGGTTTGAAGCATAGTTTCATGTTATAAAACTTAACAAGTCAAATCGAATCAAAACAAGCCTACGTAGGCTTGTACATATAGTATCGTACTTGTAAATGTATAACAAAGTCATAAAAATACATGTCTTACACGTATTTACTTATATATATAGGGCTATAAACCGTATGCATTCGAAAACAAGCACGTTGCGTTCGGGTATAACTATATCCTAACCTCACCTTACACCAACGAAGCCGAAGACAAGACGCTTGATCCACCCTGAAATCAACTTGACTAACGAAACACCACCCAGGGTTCACTTCAACAAACTGAAGATAAATACGAGATTTAGACTTAAGAATGAACCACATAGACACATAGCATATGTTTATGCACTTAAGAGATGAAATCACGTAGGCATAGCTCATTTATATATCAATTACATAAAAAAAGAAGACATTACATAGCTTAACAATTCAATCATATTCATAAAACACATTAAGGAACGTTCATGTGCATAATTAATGCATAACATAACATCTAAACACCTAACAAGGTGCACATGCGATTCGTGCAAATAATTCACATTACTCAAGCAACATAAAATGCATATAACAACAAGTGCATACATATAAACACGATATAATCAGTTAGAAACATGTTTGGAGGTGGAAAGGTACGAGAAAAATGGAATAAAAACACGAAAAGGGGTTCCGAGTGAAATTAGGCCAAAACTGAAAGTTTTCCGAAATGTATAAGATGTAGTAAAATGGGCATAACTTGAGTTTGAAAAGTGGGAATTAAGTTTTGTTTATTGGATATGAAACTATACAAATAGGGATTTCCAATGATATATGGCTCAAATCATGATTCAAAGGGATCCGAAAATGGCGTAGGTCTGAAGTTGAATGAAAGATGGAAATCAGTAAAGTGGCGACACCAAAATAAAATGGTTATATCTCCCCAAGATAGATATGGACAATCAGTAAATAGGAGTGTATTTTAAACTCCAAGAAGTTGATTATGTTAAAATTTTAGGTCAATCGGAGGTCGTTTGGAAAGTAACAGAAGTCACAATTCTCTGGTCTGACTGACAGGCGTTAGCCCGTCCAGGAGCCCCAAACTTGCGATTTTCAGCCCTGTTCATCATCAACAACCTCTCCAACATCCATTGCAGCAGTAGGGGCATGATGTGTAGGGATGGAGGCATCAAAATCAAGCACAAAAATGAGCGAAAACCAAGAAAAACTCATCCCACAGACTCCACAACCAATATATCAAGCAAAGAGTGCAAGAATCTCAACAAATTCCATGGTTTCTCAAGCTTCAAGCTCAAGTACAACAATGGTGGATCAAAAATAACTCAACTAAAATGAATATAATGAACATATATGCAAGATTCAAGCTCCAAGGATCAAGAAAACACAATAAAACATCCAAATAACTAAATGTAGCATCAAGAATCAAAATCCACCATTAAAACCTACAATTCATTCCGTAATTAATATGATAGCAAAAACAAGGTTAAAACAAGAAATTCATGGATGAAAAAGAAGCTAGAAGTGTGGAGAATCCAAAACCGAACTTACCTTGAAGTGATGATGGAAGAAGAAGAAGTTCTGGAGCTCAAAGGTGGAGATGGCAAGGGTTTTCTCTTTTTTTCTTCTCCTTTCTCTTGTGGTACGTGTGAGGGCTAAAGTGAGGGAGAGACGAGAGGCTTAGGTCAGTTTTATGGGGATAAAAAGCAAGAAAATTTGTTCGGTTCGGTTCAAGGATGGTTCGGTTCACATTTCGATCCGTTCGGGTTGGATTTTTAAAGATTTAGGGTTTCAAACGGTCTCAGAAAAATATGGGGCTTGTTCTGTTGGACTCGAATCGTTGAAACAAATCCAACGATGTTGTTAGAATTTAAATATGAATTTCCAAGTTCAAGTTTGCCTAAAAGGGCTTAAGATTGACCTATTTACAAATAGGCCCCCAAACTTATAAAATAGGACAATTAGGTCTAACACTAATTTAAATCTATCATAAAGCATTATAATAATATATAGATGCATTCATAAATCTTGTAATTCATTTAGTTTCACATAATTGGCATGTTCGGTAACGAATTCATGAAAAACAATTATGAACAAGTGATTAAGTATTTAAACACATAGGGCAATTAATCACTTAAGCAAATTAATTAGCACATAAAATAAATTAAAAGAACACAAATACTTAAATAAACCCTCTCGTGATGTTATATCTGACTTGTCGGAGAAACGGGGTGTCACAAGTATGATGGATGCCTTCCAAGGGTATTACCAAATCTTCATGTCCCCAGAGGACAAGAAGAAAATTTCTTTCATCATGGTGAAGGGCATTTATTGTTTTGAAGTCATGCCATTCCGGTTAAAGAACGCAGGACCCACCTATCAGAGATTGGTGAATAAGGTTTTTGAACTGGAAATTGATAAAACAATGGAGGTGTACTTGGACGATATGATCATGAAAAGTGAAAGAGTGGAGATGCATTTCGAGCACTTGGGATGAACCTTCGACCTATTGCGGAAGTACAGGATGAAATTGAACCCTAACAAATGCTCGTTCGGTGTTGAGGAAGGAAAATTCCTAGGTTATGTTGTTAGCCAACGTGGAATTGAAGCTAATCCGGAGAAGATCCTTGTCGTCAAGAGCATCAATAGGCCCGACACCATCAAAGACATCCAACTTTTTACGTGTCGAATCATCTCGTTGAACAGGTTTATCTCTCGCTCTTTTGAAAAAAATCTTCCATTCTTGAAAATTCTTCGCAATAATAAGACATTTGAATGAACTGATGAATGTGATCAAGCCTTTGAAAGGGTCGAAGAATATCTTGATTCACCTCCTTTGTTAGCTAAACCTATTGCAGGTGAAACATTGTACGTATACTTGGCGATCACTGAAGAAGCGGTCAGTTCAGTGCTAGTCGCTTTGCGCGAAAGAAAGCATATGCCGGTGTACTAGATAAGAAAATTTTTGCATGGGGCTAAAACGTGATACATGGAGATTGAGAAGTTTACCTTGGCCCTTGTACATACTTCCAAAAGGCTAAGGCCTTACTTCCAAGCCTATTCAGTAGTGGTGCTCACCGACGAAGCGCTGCGCCAAGTGCTTGAAAAACCAGACGCTTCAGGAAGGCTAGTGAAGTGGGAAGTGGAGCTAAGTCAGTTTGATATCAGCTTTCACCCTCGCACAGCCTACCTAGCTCAAATACTGGTGGACTTTCTGATTGAAAAAAACCACCCAAGTAAGGCGACTCCTCGTTCGGTGCTATGGACCTTTTTGGTTGATGGCTCCTCAACCTCTCAAGGGGGAGGGGGGATAGGCGTGGGAATATCCTTAATGAGCGCAGAGGGTCAAGAGCTTGACTTCTCCATCGCCTTAAACTTTCCAACAATAAATAATGAGGCGGAGTACAAGGCTTTGATTGCAGGTTTGAAAATTACAAGAGGGCATAGGATAGAGAAAATCACAACGGTTACTAACTCACAGTTGATAGTTAGTCAAGTTGAAGGTTCATGTGAAGCAAGGGAGGAATCCATGATCAAGTATCTCGCCAAAGTCAAATCTTTGGCATCTGAGTTTAAAGAGTTCAAGCAGCAGCAAATACCCAGAGAAGAAAATACAAGGGTAAATGCTTTGTCCCAATTCGTGAATGGAATGAGAGGCTCTGAAGATCAAAACATCACTTACCTATCGAGTAAAGGCAGAGTGATTGATGGAGAGATTGAGGAGATATCCTCTATTGACCCAGCGGAATCATGCTGGCTCAATGAAATCATACTCAACCCTAGAGATGACACCTTGCCAACCAACTGAAATGAAGCAAGATGTTGTTGGGAAAAACGAAGCAGTAACGCAGCGGAATTTAAAAAAATTTGCCAAAAGAAGATTGAATCTTGCAATTCCTATTCCCAAATTCATAGAGATTCAAGAACTTACTTAATTAAATCGTTCTTGACACGTTTGAGCCGCCCACAAATGCTCTTCAAGCGACAAGTCCCTAAGATCCTTCGAATCTTTCAAGACTCCACGAAAGCAGCCCTCTAGAGTAATAATCCACACCAACCTCGATCGCGATCTAAACAGAGAGGATGGTAGTTCTATGTTTAGTATTTAGGCTCTAGGGTTTGTGTGATATAATTAGGAGAAAGAGATTTTTTTGCTATCAATCCCTTATAGGGTTCGAACCCCACTTATTTATAGCTTAAGGGGTTCGAACCCCTTTGTTTGTGGGACAAGGTTTCCTAAACCTTTTAGCTAGGGGATTTCTTGCTTGGAGAGAAAGACTCTCTACTTTGACCAAAAGTCTCCATTGACCAACTTGTCTAGCAAGAAATAATATCTAACTATTTTAGATATTTTATTTATTCATAATAAATATCTTGAAGCTAATAATTAATTAATTCACAATTAATTATTTATTAGACTTAATATCTTTAAATTAGAACTTTAATTATAATTCATAATTAAATTAAAGTCCATTAAATAATTAATCAATATTAATCATTTAATGCATCACAACTAAGTGACAAGTGTGGCCCTTAACTAATCTCTTATTGGTTCAATCAACTCGTTTAATCGATTCAAGCCTTAACCCTCGTGACTGGGTATTTGTGTGTGACCCTTTAGGTTCTTAATTTAATTAACAGTGACCCTAATTAATTAATCAGCCCACCATCACACTACCATAATCTAGCAATAGGTGTGTAACCTTTACCTGAATAAGAATGTCTCAATTCGAAAGAACCTTTAAGTCATCGACATATGTGAAATAAGGTCCTCCTACATCCTATCTCTCAACCAAGATCTAAGGCAAGGGAATAATCAGAACCCCAATAATCTCGATCTTAACGTTAAGTTCACTTCATATCTATTTGATCTCAATCCAAGAAACATATTTCTTGATCTCGATCCACTGCCTTAGCCAAGGACTCCTTTATGACATACAAATGACTTACACAATAAGAGATCAACTTGCTTATGCAAGTGTAGGTCCTTTATCGATTCTCATATGCTTCCATGTGCCACTTGTGCAACCCCTGCATAAGTATTGAATCAGTTGTCTCGGGAGACACCCTGTAAAGCTTATACCTAGCTAAGACTGTAGAGTTAGCCCACAAAGCATCAATGGAATCTCAAGTCTAAGGACTACTGAATCACATCAATGACTTGTGAGATATTTCCTAATCTGGAAGTTTCTATTTCCAGAAATAGAAACTTCCTATCTCGTTTAGGAATCTTCTCACACGGGACACCTCAGTGTACCTACTTAGAATAAGTAAGCACCCCCATGTATCACGCACGTATCATCAATACACTTTGCACCCCATGAAACAAGGTGGTCCTTCTTAAGGGCGTGATCACACGAGCAAGCCTCGAATGAGTCATATTTACACTCCCACTATCTTTCGGACTCATCTGCTTGGAGTGATTGCTAATCATGGCTTAAGTGATTTTAGGGCTCGTCTCATGAACCACTTCACCTAAATAGTTGAGTGCTATAAGTCATATTGATTAGGGGAGTTCTTATACATGTACAGAAAGTAAAACATACGATCAAACAAGAGCATGTAAAAAAGTGTTGCCTTAGTTCATTCATTATTTAAAGATTGTCTATGATTTACAAAAGGAAAAGCACTAAGCAGAGTATTACATTGGCTTTCAGGGTACTATTCCTAACAATCTCCCACTTGCCTGTCAAAGCCATTCATAAGCTAATTTAAGTACCATCTTCGCAAGATGACCTTTGAATGCTTCACGACAAAGGGTTTTCGTAAGTGGGTCTGCCACGTTCTTTGTTAATGTGACCCTCTCTGTTTACACATCACCTCGTTTGATGATATCACGGATCAGGTGATACTTCCTCATAATGTGCTTGGTCCGTTGGTGAGATCTTGGTTCTCTTGCTTGTGCAACCGCCCCAGTGTTGTCGCAAAACACAGTGTTGGGGTCTTTCATGCTAGGAACGACATTCAATTCTTGAATGAAGTTTCTAATCCAAACACCTTCCTTAGCTGCATCATTTGCAGCTAAGTATTCGGCCTCAGTGGTCGAATCTATAGTGTTTATTTTCTTGGAACTCTTCCAACTCACTGCTCCGCCGTTAAGGCAGAAAATTTATCCTGACATTGACTTAAAATCATCTAAGTCAGATGCAAAGCTTGAATCACAGTATCCTCTGATGATCAGATCTTGCTGTCCTCCATAAACTTAGAACAAATCCTTAGTTCTTCGTAAGTACTTTAGGATGTTCTTCACGACATCCAGTGACCTTCTCCAAGGTCAGATTGGAAAAGGCTTGTGGCACTAAGTGCATAAGCCACATCCGGTCTAGTATATAGCATTGCATACATTATGCTACCTATTGCCGAGGCATAAGGTACATGAGTCATTCTATTCTTCTCAAGATTAGTCTTACGACACATCTTCTTTGAAAGACATGCTCCTACGCTCATCGGAAGGTCCTTATTCTTGGAATCTTCCATGCTGAACCGCTTCAGCACCTTATCTATGTACATAGACTGTGATAGTCCTATCAATCTCTTAGACCTATCCCTATAGATCTTTATGCCGAGAATATAGGACGCATCACCAAGATCTTTTATCTTGAATTGGTTCGATAACCATGACTTGGTAACTTTCATGTCATCCTTTGAATTCCCAATTAGAAGGATGTCATCAACATAAAGTACCAAGAATTGCTCTGAAGTCTCTAATTCCTTTCTATATACGCAGGACTCATTCGAGTTTTGAATGAAGCTAAACGCTTTGACTGCTTCATCAAAACGACTGTTCCAATTGCTAGAAGCCTATTTCAATCCATAAATTGATCTTTGGAGTTTGCAAACCTTTTGCTCACTTCCAATGAATGTGAAACCTATGGGCTGATCCATATAAATGTCTTTATCAATGTCTCTATTAAGAAAGACAGTTTTCACATCCATTTTCCATATCTCGTAGTCATAACACGCAGCTATGGCAACCATGATTTGAATAGACTTTTGCATTGCAACCGGTGAGAAGGTTTCATCAAAGTCCACGTCGGGACTTTGAGTGAATCCTTTGGCAACAAATCTTGCCTTGTAGGTTGCTGTCAGGAAAAATGAAGCAATAACGCAGCGAAATTTAAAAAATTTTCCCAAAAGAAGATGGAATCTTGCAATTCCTATTCCCAAAGTCGTAGAGATTCAAGAACTTAATTAATTAAATCTTTCTTGACACGTTTGAGCCACCCACAAACGCTCTTCAAGCAGAAAGTCCCCAAGCTCCTTCGAATCTTTCAAGACTCCATGAAAGCAGCCCTCTAGAGTAATAATCCACACCAATATCCATCGCAATCTAAACAGAGAGGATGCTAGTTCTATGTTTAGTGTTTAGGCTCTAGAGTTTGTGTGATATAACTAGAAGAAAGAGATTTTTTTGCTATCAATCCCTTATGGGGTTCGAACCCCACTTATTTATAGCTTAAGGGGTTCGAACCCTTTCGTTTGTGGGATAAGGTTTCCTAAACCTTTTAGCTAAGGGATTTCTTACTTGGAGAGAAAGACTCTCTACTTTGACCAAAAGTCTCCTATTGACCAACTTGTCTAGCAAGAAATAATATCTAACTATTTTAGATATTTTATTGATTCATAATAAATATCTTGAAGCTAATAATTAATTAATTCACAATTAATTATTTATTAGACTTAATATCTCTAAATTAGAACTTTAATTATAATTCATAATTAAATTAAAGTCCATTAAATAATTAATCAATATTAATCATTTAATGTATCACAACTAAGTGACACATGTCACACGAGACACGTGGCCCACACGTGTGGCCCTAAACTAATCTCTTATTAGTTCGATCAACTCGTTTAATCAATTCAAGCCTTAACCCTCGTGACCGGGCATTTGTGTGTGACCCTCTAGATTCTTAATTTAATTAATAGTGACCCTAATTAATTAATCAGTCCACAGATCACACTACCATAATCTAGCAATAGGTGTGTGACCTTTATCTAAATAAGAATGTCTCAATTAGAAAGAACCCTTAAGTCATCGACATATGTGAAATAAGGTCCTCCTACATCCTATCTCTCAACCAAGATCTAGGGCAAGGGAATAATCAGAACCCCAATATTCTCTATCTTGACGTTAAGTTCGCTTCATATCCATTTGATCTCAATCCAATAAACGCATTTCTTGATCTCGATCCACTGCCTTGGCCAAGGACTCCTTTATGGCATACGAATGCCTTACACAATAAGAGATCAACTTACTTATGTAAGTGTAGGTCATTTATCGATTCTCATATGCTTCCATGTGCCACTTGTGCAACCCTAACATAAGCCTTGAATAAGTTATCTTGGGAGACACCCTTTAAAGCTTATACCTAAGACTGCAGAGTTAGCCCACAAAGCCTCAATGGAATCTCAAGTCTAAGGACTACTGTATCACATCAATGACTTGTGAGATATTTCCTAATCTAGAAGTTTCTATTTCTAGAAATAGAAACTTCCTTTCCTAATTAGGAATCTTCTCACACGGGATATCTCAATGTACCTACTTAGAATAAGAAAACACCCCCATGTATCACGCACGTATCATCAATACACTTTGCACCCCATGAAACAAGGTGGTCCTTCTTAATGGTGTGATCACATGAGCAAGCCTCGAATGAGTCATATTGACACTCCCACTGTCTTTTGGACTCATCGGCTTGGAGTGATTTCTAATCATGACTTAAGTGATTTTAGGGCTCGTCTCATGAACCACTTAACCTAAATGGTTGAGTCCTATAAGTCATATTGATTAGGGGAGTTCTTATACATGTGTAGAAAGTAAAACATATAATCAAACAAGAGCATATAAAGAAGTGTTGCCTTAGTTCGTTTATTATTCAAAGATTGTCCGTGATTTACAAAAGGAAAAGCACTAAGCAGACTATTACATCGGCTTTCAGGGTACTATTCCTAACAGATACCTCCAATACAAAGCAGCAAGCTATTCCCTTGATTCAGAAGGACGATTGTACAAAAGGGCCTTCGTGGGCCCCACCAAGATATGCTTTCGACTGTCCTAATCCCAAGAGGTATTGGAGATTATCTACAATGGACATTGTGGGAATCATGAGGGTGGTCGATCCTTGCCCAAGAAAGTTTCTTGGAGTGGGTTCTATTGGCCCACCCTAAACGAGGATGCCAAGGAATACGCCTGCAACTGCGTGAACTGGTAAGATCATGCCAACATCCCTCATCAGCATCCTACCGAAATGACCCCGGTCGACATATGCTAGCCCTTTAACCAGTGGGGAATTTATATAGTGGGTCCACTCCCACTCACAGCCGGGCAGAGGAAGTACCTCATAGGTGTTGTGGAATACTTTTCCAAGTGGGTCGAAGCGCAGCCAACCACAAAGATCACAGACAAGGTTATTCAGAATTTCCTCTGGCGAAATATTATCTGCAGATTTGGAGTTCTAAGAGTTTTTATTTGTGACAATGGGACACAGTTTCAAAGCGCAAATACCAATTCCTATTCCTCTGACATGGGAATCAGCCAAAGATTCACGTCGGTCGGCCATCCTCAAGCAAATGGCTAAGTTGAAGTCATCAACCGCATCATCACCAGGCTTGAAGCCAAGAAGAGAGCCTGGGTCAACGAGCTTGATGGAGTCGTTTGGGCTTAACAAACCACTCCACGAATGGCCACTAGGTTAACACCCTTCTCAATGGTCTACGAATCAGAACCCATGATACCAGTAGAGCTTCTCCATCAGACAACAAGAGTCACCAACTACCAGCTGGCCAGAAACGCGAAAGACCGAGTATATGAGCTCGACACAATCGATAAAATCCGATAGAATGGGTTCTATCTCATGCAACAATATTGAGCCACAGTGGCTTGAAGCTACAATAAAGGCGTTCAACCCCACAACTTTCAAATTAGCAACCTTATCCTCAAAAAGGTCGAAGTAACAAAGCACGTGGGCAAGCTCCAACCCAATTGGGAGGGTCCATACTGCATTACAGAAATAGGTAAGAACAAGGCCTATCACTTCGATGAAATGGACGGGACTCCCATTCCCAGATGATGGAAGACCAACAACCTTAAGAAGTTTTATGTTTAAACTAAGTCCAAATGTAAGTATACTCTGTTCTTGACTTGGCCTTATCAATAAAGAAGAACTTTTCAGTCAATTTGAATGTCTCTTATATATGCGTATTTAATGTTGAAGTGCATTACGTATTAGCTAGCATTCGATATTCTATCAATGCTTCAAGGGGAGGGTGCAAACCCCCATAGCCAATGAACAAACATGCCCGTGAGCAAACACTTAGTAAAATTTTCAAGAAATTTAGGCACACAGTTCAAAAAGTTCAAGCATAAACAACAATGCAAGCTTTTTAACTGGTCTAAGCAAGCTAAGGGTCAAAGTCAAACCACTACAAGAAAACAGGCGAATTCCGAGGGAAAAATTCCCTAGGAATTCCCTCGGAATTTTCGAGGGAATTCACCCAATTGATTTCCGAGGGAACATTCCCTCGGAAATTTTAGCGCCAAGGTTAGCCGCCAACTTTTCTGAGGGAAAACTCCCTCGGAAAAATATTTTTTAAATGAAAATAATTTTCCGAGGGAATTCCAAGGGAATATTCCCTCGAAAAATTAAAACTTAATTAATTTTTAAATTAAAATTATTTTCCGAGGGATTTCCAAGGGAAATAATCCCTCGAAACTATTCACAATTTTAGTTCTTGAATTTTCCGAGGGATTTCCGAGGGAAAACTCCCTTGGAAAAATAAAATTTATTTATTTTTTAAATTAAAATATTTGTCCGAGGGATTTTCGAGGGAAAATTCCATCGGAAATTTATAACTTAATTATTTTTTAAATTAAAATTATTTTCCAAGGGATTTCCGAGGGAAGTAATCCCTCGAAAATATTCACATTTTTAGATCTTGAATTTTCCGAGGGATTTCCGAGGGATGATTCCCTCGGAAAATTAAAACTTAATTAATTTTTAAATTAAAATTATCTTCCGAGGGATTTTCGAGGGAATATTCCCTCGGAAATTAATTTGATAAATTCCCTCGGATTTCCCTCGGAATTCCCTCGGAATGTTTAATAATTATTTTTAAATTATAAATTATATAATAATTTATTAAGTTTAGTTACAATCCATGACTATTATAAGTATTATTATTGATATTTAAAAGTATTATTTTATTAAATTAATGAATTGATGGTTGTACATATGTAATAAAATTTTCGGCAAATATTTCGAACGATATCATAACATTAAGGACATTCATTTTATTTTAAATTGAAATCGAATTTCGTTTTCACATATTTTTGGAAGATAATTTTTTCTTATTTAATTAACTAACAAAGAAAACATCATGTTATTACATTTAATATTTGAAAACAATATTTTCTATTTTTTTTAATATTTAGTTTTTTTCCAAATTCCGAGGGAATTCCGAGGGAAAACCATTTTCCCACGGAATTTGCTATATATATATATTTTAAAATTAAGCACTAAATAATAATTTGTTGAGTTTAAATACAATCCATGACAACTATATGTATAATTAGTGAATAAAGTAAGATAATTTTAGTTATTAAATGAGTGAATTGATGGTTATACATATGTAATCAAACATTCGGTAAGTATTTCGAACGATATCATAACGTTAAGGACTTTAGTTTTATTTTAAATTGAAATCGAATTTTGTTTTCAAATATTTTTGGAAGAGACTTTTTTCTTATTTAATTAACTAACAAAGAAAACATCATGTTATTACATTTAATATTTAAAAACAATGTTTTCTCTTTTCTTAATATTTTTTTTTTTGCAAATTCCGAGGGAAAATGGTTTTCCCTCGAAAATCCCTCGGAATTAGCAATATATATTTTTTAAAATTAAGCACTACATAATAATTTGTTGAGTTTAAATACAATCCATGACAATTATATATATAATTAGTGAATAAAGTAAGAAAATTTTAGTTATTAAATGAGTGAATTAATGGTTATAGATATGTAATCAAACATTCGGTCAGTATTTCGAACGACATCATAACGTTAAGGACATTCGTTTTATTTTAAATTGAAATCGAATTTCATTTTCACATATTTTTGGAAGAGACTTTTTTCTTATTTTATTAACTAACAAAGAAAACATCATGTTAATTACATAAAATATTTAAAAACAATGTTTTCTCTTTTTTTAATATTTAGTTTTTTTTCCAATTTCCTAGGGAATTCCGAGGGAAAATGGTTTTCCCTCAGAATTGCCTCGGAATTAGCAATTAAGCACTACATAATAATTTGTTGAGTTTAAATACAATCCATGACAATTATATGTATAATTAGTGAATAAAGTAAAATAATTTTAGTTATTAAATGAGTGAATTGATGGTTATACATATGTAACCAAACATTCGGTAAGTATTTTGAACGACATCATAACGTTAAGGACATTCGTTTTATTTTAAATTGAAATCGAATTTTGTTTTCACATATTTTTGGAAGAGACTTTTTTCTTATTTAATTAACTAACAAAGTAAACATCATGTTATTACATTTAATATTCAAAAACATTGTTTTCTCTTTTCTTAATATTTCTTTTTTTTTTTTACAAATTCCAAGGGAATTCCGATGGAAAATGGTTTTCCCTCGGAATTTGCAATATATATTTTTTAAAATTAAGCACTACATAATAATTTGTTGAGTTTAAATACAATCCATGACAATTTTATGTATAATTAGTGAATAAAGTAAGATAGTTTTAAGTTATTAAATGAGTGAATTGATGGTTATACATATGTAATCAAACACTCGGTAAGTATTTCAAACGATATCATAACGTTAAAGACATTCGTGTTATTTTAAATTGAAATCGAATTTCGTTTTCACATGTTTTTGGAAGAGATTTTTTTCTTATTTAATTAATTAACAAAGAAAACATCATGTTATTACATTTAATATTTAAAAACAATGTTTTCTCTTTTTTTTAATATTTAGTTTTTTTCAAATTTCGGGGGAATTCCCTCGGAATTCGCCATAATTATTTTTAAAATTAAAGAATTGTTATAATTTATTAAATAAAATATTTTTTTATTAAATTGAATTTTAAAAAAATATATATAATAATTTATTAAATTTAGCTACAAATCAAAAAAACTAATGAACAATTTCTTCTCTAACTGAAAGTTTAACAATTAATAATATGTTCCTTTAATTCTTTAGAAGTACAGAATTAAAAGACTCAAATATACAGACCCTTGGCGACTCAAAGTTTCTTGGCGACTCAAAGTGTTTCAAATTTCATACCCTAACACCCCACTCTGGGCCGGCAGCCCCATTGCCACAACCCTAGAATCGCCGCTACTATCAACCACCAGCCCACCACCACATCGCCGCCACTGTCAACGCTGCGTCGCCACTCGCCAACACCGCGCCGCTGCGTCGCCACTCGCCACCACAGCATTTTGAGTCTCCACTCTTCGCAACCATCCCATCTTCCCCGTTGTTGCTTCGAGCTTCGAGCAGCCGCCGCTTCTCTTTCTCCCCTTGTCGGTGCTCTCCAGGTACTATCTTTTTCTTATTATTGGAGAATTCGAATCTTCTTGTTGTGGAATCTTCTTGGCAGGTACACATACACTCTTCTTGCTATTAATTTCTAGTTTTGAGATTGATGCATACTTGGAGTAAAAATGGAATGTTTATGAGTTGTGGGTTTTGAATTTAGAGTATGATTCGATTGTAGGGTTTATATCTCATTTGTGTTATTTGCAGTAGAAATGAGCATGTGTTGTGGAGGAATTCTTGTGTAAATGGCATGAAGTGGTGGATTCCAGAAATATGTTTCGTTGTTTTGGTTTTTCGGTAGAAATTCTAAATTAGCTAAAAATTATGAACTCCGTGAACTTGTAATAGCTGAATAGTATTCCAGTTAATGCTGATCTCAACCTTACTTTGGTTTATGTTGTTAACTGTTTGTATAACACATGTTGTGTGCTTGTATGATAACCTAGGCAATGGATAATTGGAGATGAACTATATGGTTTTACCATGGCTTCGTGTCACATCATATATTAGGGGATGGTACTTATTCTAAAAACATTCTGAGTCAAGGGCTTTAAAACCTTTAAGGACTCAGTTAAATAACCTGCACACATTGGTCAAGTTGCTTGAGAGATTAAACCAAAGCACTTAAATACTCAAGCAAGTATGGTGGATTTCTCATAGTTGGTGCTTCTGATCTTTGAGGCAATAAATTAGACTAAGTAGACGTCATGAGGATATAATGGAAGAAACTTTACATCAACAAACAAAAACTTATCCTATCTATATATGTTTGCTCAATTGGATTTGTGAATTTTACTGAAATGGCTTTTATTTTGCATTTTATTGATCTTTTGTTGTAGTTTTGACGTTAAGTACCTACTTGCCATTCATATGTTATACTAATAAGAATCCTGAAATCCTTTCTGAGTTTTAAATTTAGACTTTAGTAGCTGTAATCATACTATTGATCAGGGTTATGCTGGAGTTGCTAGTATGCTGTCATCTGGATCTAATTTCAAGATGATTGCCAAATAATCGACATTTCTAAGTTTCTAAAATTAAATATATTGGATCTTGTTTGGGAGTCGATGTTATAGTTGTTCTGGATAAGTGGATGTATTAGAGTTCCTGGAGGATACTGGAATTTCCATAGCTTCAGAAGATGGATCTTAATCTGTTGAAGTTTCAAGTAGTCATAAATTGCACTCTAATCATTACCAGTTGCTTAAGATGTTAGGAATAGTACCCTAGAAAGCCGATTGTATATCCGCTTTGTACTTTTCCTTATTGTAATCACATATAATCTTTGAATAAAATAACGAATTGAGGCAACACTTCTTTATATGCTCTTGTTTGGTATGTGTTTACTTTAGCTGTGCATGTATGAGAACTCCCCTAATCCTGATCACTTTAGGACTCTACCATTTAGGTGAAATGGTTCATGAAACGAGCCCTATTTCACATAAGTCATGATTAGTAAAATACTCCAAGCCGATGAGTCCTACAGACAGTGGGAGTGTCAACCTGACTCCTCTAAGGCTTCCTTGTGGGATGCCCTTAAGAAGGACCACCTTGTTTTATGGAGGTGCAAAGTGTATAATTGATACGTACGTGATACATGAGAGTGCTTACTTCCATAAGTAAGTTCACTGAGGTGCCCCGTGTGAGAAGATTCCTAAATGGGAATGGAAGTTTCTATTTCAGGAAATGGAAACTTCCAGATTAGGAAATATCTCACGAGTCATTGATGTGATTAATTGATCCTTAGACTTGAGGTTCCATGTCACTTTATGAGTTAACTCTGTAGTCTTAGGTATAAGCTTTAAAGGGTATCACCTTAGACAACTGATTCAAGGCTTATGCTGGGGCTGCACAAGTGACTCATGAAAGTGAATGAGAATCAAGAAAGGACGTACACTTGCATTTGCAAGGTGATCTCTTATTGTGTAAGTCATTCATATGCCATATGGAGTCCTTCGCCAAGGCAGTAGATCAAGACATCAAGAAAAGGGTTTCTTGGATTGAGATCAAATGGATATGATATGCACTTAGCTTTAAGACAAGATTATTAGGGTTCTGATTATTCCCTTACCCTAGATCTTGGTTGAGATATAGTAAGTAGGAGGATTGTATCTCACATGAATCAATGACTTTAAGGTTATGTAGAATCGAGACATTCCAATTCAGCTAGGGGTTAAACACCTGTTGCTAGACTATGGTCGTTTAATCTGTGGACTGATTAATTAATTAGTGAATTAATTAATTAGGGTCACTGCTAATTGAATTGAGAACCTAGAGGGTCACACACAACAACTTGGTTACATGAGTTAAGGCTTTAAAATGATTAAACGAGTTGATCATACCAAGAGGGTTCCACACGTGTGAAACACACGTGTGGGTCACGTGAGTTACACGTGTCATACTTGGACACGTGTGCACCACACGTGTATAATTATTTGTGTATTAAATAATTAATGTGTTAATTATTTAATAGACTTTGGTTTAATTTTGAATTAAAATGAAAGTCTTATTTTGGAGAAATTAATCTATTTAATTAATTATGAATTAATTAATTAGATAAATAAGTTATTTATTTATTAATAAATAAAGTATAATAATATCCAAAAGGGTTTGGATATTTTAGATCTCTTAAAAGTTGATTTGAATTAGAATTCAAAGTCAAAGTTGGAAATTACTTGATGATCAAGTAATAGGAGAGAGGGACCAAATCCTTAGTCCATAAGGACTAGGTTTTCGGCCACCCCTCCCCAATTATATATAGGGGAGCTCGAGCTCCCCTTGAGAGTGATTGGCAATTCTTTTGGTTCATGTGTTGAACACCATCCTTTCTCCAAGATCAAATAAACCCTAGGTTAAGTCTAAACACTAAGTAGAGAACTAGCATCCTTACTAGTTAGATTGTAGTCAAGTTGGTAGACTATCTCTAGAGAGCTTCAAGTTAGAAGTTTTGAAGATTCGAGCTTTATCAAGGAGAGGGGATCAAGCCGCGAGAAGAGCGTTCTTGGGTGGCTTGAAACGCTTCAAGGAATATTATTGAAAAGTAAGTTTCTAATCTCTACGAATTCGGATTCACGATTGCGAGTTTCGATCCTTTTTGTTGGAAAATTTTTAAATTTCCGCTGCTTTCTGATTCCTGTTTTCCAACATAAGATGCCCTCTAGTCATAAGATCCATATAGTATCTGTTGGAAAAAACGCGATCAGAAAGCGCAGCTGAATTTAAAAATTTTCCCAAAAAGCAAGATTGGACTTGTAATTTCTATTTCTAATCTTAGGGATTCAAGAACTTACAAGAATCGACGCTTTCTTGACACGTTTTGAACCGCCCTCAAGCGCGCTTCATGCGGTAATGACAATCCTCGTCCCTCGAAAGATTCTTTCTACTTTAGATTCCAAAGTAGGTTTCCTCTAGAGTAATAATCCACACCAACCTAGATTCAAATCATGTTAGGGAAAGTGCTAGCGATATAACATGTGTAAAGAAAGAAACATAAAACGAGAAGAAAGAGAGCAAGAGAATTCTCCCATCATGAAGCCATCGTGTCGTTTGGGCGTGATCTCTCTATCACGCGTAAGGTGAAAAATTCGAACCCCTTGGCTTATTTATAGCCTAGGGTTCGAACCCCAAACCCTAATCGGAATCGGATTCCAATTTTGACTTTACTTCTATTTCTTTCTCTGCAAGTAATAGGAATCTTATTCAAAATAAGATATTTATTCTTATAGAAAGAGAGTTCCTAACTAATTAGGAATATTAAATTTTTCCAATAATAATTAAATATCTTATTCCAATAATATTTATTCTAATCATATTAGAATTAATATTTACTCTAATAATAAATAGAAGATATTTAGTATTTATTTATTTATTTATTCTTATCAAATTAGAACAACTAAATAATCAAATAGTTAAATACTTAGAATTAATTCTCTCAATTAATTCCATGAAGGGCTTTAGAATTAATTCTTAATTAAGTCTAACGGGCTAAAATTAATTCTCTAATTAATTTTATTTGGCTTTATAATTAATTCTCCTAATTAATTATATTAGGGATTTATAATTCATTCTCGTAATTAATTATATTTGGGCTTTATAATTAATTCTCTAATTAATTAACACATGGTCCAATTCTACAATTGGACCACATGCCCAAACTCGAGCTCACATGCCACACGTGTACATTTACACGTGTGGTCTATTTTTGATCAACTACTTGATCTTTCTTTTAATACCCTTTGAACCCGGCATTTGTGTGTGACCCTCTAGGTTCATTTTCAGTTAGTAGTGAGACTAATGCGCTTTATTAGTTCACATATCACACGACCATAGTCTAGCCACAGGTGTGTGACCCCTACCCGAACAATGAATATATATTCGAAAGAACCTTTCAGTCAATGACAACTGTGAGGTACGATCCTCCTACCAACCCATCTCTCGATTAAGATCTAGGGCATGAGAATAATGAGAGCCCTACTAATCTCAATCTTAAAGCTAAGTTCATTTCATATCCATTTGATCTCAATCCAAGAAACCTTTTACTTGATGTCTTGATCCACTACCTCGGCCGAGGGTTTAGGATGGCATATGAACGACATATGCAATAAGAGATCTTCTTGCATTACAGCAAGTGTAGGTCCTTTGTTGATTCTCATATGCTTCCATGTGCCACTTGTGCAGCCCCAGCATAAGCCTTGAATCAGTTGTCTAAAGCGACACCCTTTAAAGCTTATACCTAAGACTACAGAGTTAGCCCACAAAGCATCAATGGGATCTCAAGTCAAAGGATTAATTTACTCACGCCATTGACCTGTGAGATATTTCCTAATCTGGAAGTTTCTATTTCTAGCTATAGAAACTTCCTTTCCCATTTAGGAATCTTCTCACGCGGGACACCTCAGTGTACCCGTTTTAATAACGAGCACCCTCATGTATTGCGTATGCATCAACTATGCACTTTACACCCCATGAAACAGGATGATCCTTCTTAAGGGCGCAATCCCAAGAGCAAGGCTCAATCGAGCCATATTAACACTCCCACTGTTTGTTGGGCTCATCGACTTGGAGTGGTTTCTAATCCGGCCTTGAGTTAGGGCTTATTTCATGTGTCATTCACCTAATGGCAAAGTCCCTAATAGCCTTATGGATTAGGGGAGTTCTATTACATAGGCACATAATGGAAACATATAAAAACACGTATTGGCATATAAAGAAGTGTTTGCCTATGATAATAGTCAATCGTATATTATTCAAAGATTGTCTGTGACACAAGGAAAGTCCCAAAGCAAATTTCATCGAATCGGCTTTCTAGGGCACTATTCCTAACAATCTCCCACTTGCCCGTAAAAGCCATTTAGGTACTCTAAGTTCCATCTTCTCAAGATGTACCTTGAGACCCTATTGACTTTGGGCGTTTTCAAATTGGATCTGCTATATTCTCTCCTGATGTGACCCTCTTGTTTACACATCTCTTAGGAAACACCTTTTCCTTATAAAATGATTCGTAATCACCTGTTTAGTCTCTTGGTGAGGTCTTGGTTTTCTTACTTGAGCAACCACCCATTTAATCATATGATATGATAATGGAGTTGTTTCATGCTAGGAACTTCATCTAACTATTTACATGGAGTTTCTTACCCAAACACTTAACTTAGCAGTATTCAATACGGCTAAGTTCTCAACTATAATAGTTGAAATTTCGCAACGTATATGCTTGGAAGGGTTTCCATACGTTGCTTTGCCATTCAGGCATGAATTGTATCCTTTCAATGATTCAAAATCATCTATGTTTGATGAATGATTACATCAAATATCCTTTCAATAATAAGATCTTTTTGGGCTCTGTAAACTAATAAATATCCTCATTTCTTCTCAAGTACTTTGAGGACATCCTTTACAGAAATCTAATGACCTTCTCTGAGGTCATATTAGATTCGGCCTACTACGCTTAGTGTTGCGCCATATCTAATTTTGTACATAACTTTGCATACATTATGCTCTCTTCCACTTAAAAGGGGTTTTTGGACATTCTAACTTTCTTAAAGTTAACTTAGGTCACATACTCTTCAAAAGAGTTTTTCCATTGTCCACACCAAACTATTTTAGTACCACGGTTATGTACTCGTTTTATGATTATCCATTCATTCTCTTAGATCAATTTTTATAGATCTCAAGTTGAGAATGTAGGATTCATCACAAAGATCTTTCACGTCAAATTGTTTCTTAAACAAAATTTTGGTAGCTTTCATATAATCCTTCGCATTCCTAATGACAAGGATGTCATATCTAAAGTACCAAAGGTTGAATCTAACATCACTAACTTTTACGTGTACACGTGAGACTTTGTTCGACTTGAATCTAAGTCAAACGATTTGACTACCCTATGAAGCCGAGTTTTTCTAACTCCTAGAAGCCTTCATCAATCCATAGATTGTCCTAGGGGGTTTTGCATACCTTATGCATACTCCCACTGAGTATGAGATTCACAGAAATACCATATTTAAGTCTCTTTCAATCTCCTATTGAGTAAGACAATTCTCATATTCATTTATCATACCTCATAGTCAGAATATGCAGATATACTAAACATAATCCGAATGGACTTTGGTATTTCAACCGTCAAAAAGGTTGTGATGTTTTCCATTTACTCTAAGCTCTAAAGGCTTGATCCTATCTGGTGGATTGACCAAGGTCAAAACTTGGTTTGAGTATATGGAATCCATCTCTGATTTCAAGGCTTGCTTATACTACTCAGATTCCAAATCTGGCAGTGCCTCCTCATGAGCAATTATAGGCTACCTAGGACTGCGTTTAAAACGTATCTTGAAGGAGGACTTCACACGTGTACTTATTCTAAAATTTGGCTAAGTCTTATCAGATGGGCTCGTTTCTTCTATATGTGGCGTGGGGCATTTATTCTCAAATTTCTTTGAGGTCTGCTTGCTTGCCTTTCTACTTGTATAGAAACGATTCCTTAAGAAATGTACATTCCTTGAGAAAAACAACCTTTGTCCAAGGGAATCGCAGAAACGATATCCTATATTGTTGTATAAGCTTGAACTCGTTTCAAGCTTATCTCCATGGAGAGGTCGAACCGGATAACTCTCCGGTTGATTCGAAAATTCCCATTAAATATTAAGCTAATTTCGAACAAATAGGTGTTTAATTCGAGATGCAAATTTTGAATTAAATTCCTAGCATTCCATCAATAGGTTTTAAGTTTAGTAAGTGAAGCTAGTTATTGTCCGTGAGTCGTGGGATAGCTAGTGGAGCTTATTAGTTCTTAGTTACCTAATTGATCATTTTAAAATGGTCAATATTTCGTGGTCAATTTTGGTAAGGGCGATGTCCGCGAATCGTGGGTCATTCGAACTAAGTTTTGGTCATGATCTTATGATTGATGGGTCTAGCTTAACGCCTAAGTTTTGGCGACAGTGGCAGGTGCGCGGGCATGTACGGGGTGTCAGAGAGCCGTTTTAGGGGGTAGGTAACGAGGGCTAAGAGCACGCTCGTGTCAACCAAGGGCCTTGGAGGCCAGAGAATCCGCTAGGGGATGGAGGCCAAGGCTGCGTAACGAGGGGGAGTGGAAGCTTCTTCGAGGGATGATAAAGCTCAAAGAGGACTTCCAAGATAAGCTGGGACTGTGTTCCGTTTTGGGAGTGGGTAATTAATCTACCAAACTTGCATTTTTCCTTTTCTAAAAATAAAATTTTAAATATTATTTTAATAACTATGTTACTCTATATGAATTTTTAATATATTTTTATTTGATAATTTTAATATTATATTTTAAAATTAACAATTTATTCTTTAATTTTTTTAACTTTTTTTTGTAAGAGTTATTTATTTTATAATTATAGTATAATATTTATATTTTAAAATATAGCAACTATTATTTATTATAAATAAAATTCAATCCATTTTGTTGGCATTTTATTAGATTCTTTATTACTTATATGATCTTTTTAAATATATAATATGAATTTTTTAAGAGATTTTTTTTTTTATAAATATGCATTTTTCAAAATAAGAAAAAAAAAAACTTTTTGACAGATATGGGTTACATTTGCCATCGGAAAACTTATTGTACCAAATTCGTTGAAACGGTAGAGTTGTATACCATTTTTGCAATTTTCCCTGTAGGGTGGTTTCTGATGTGGCAGTAGCGGTTTTGCCACACAATTAAGAATCTTTCCACGTCAGATTACAAGTCAGATTTCCGGCGACTTTTATGGGCTCCGGCCAAAATTTGCATTATTTTGCAACTTTTTTCGAATTATGGGCTAAATTTGTTGCCGAAAAAGATATTGTACCAAAATTGCAAAATGGCTGCAGTTGGTATACCATTTTTGCAATAATCCCTTTTTAAAATGAAATATATGTATATAACTATGTATATAAGATAAACTTAAGCCTTTAGTTTTGTTTGTTTATTCTTTTCCCCTCTTTGATGTTTGAATTGAGTATCTCCTTTTTCATTAAATCAATGCTTGCTATGATTATAAAGTGATTGATTCATTTTCTATTATATGCACGACAAGAGGCATTGCCTAAAGCTTTTCTAACTTGATAGAAAAATAAATACATGCCATGTGTATAAAGTGATTGATTCACATTGTACATCCACAACAAGAGGCATTGACAATATAAGCACAGTCAAAATTTTATGATTTAAAATCTTTATTTACGTAAAATTATAAATTAATTTATTTGGCTTAAAAAATTACTCTATAATTTCAGAAATTTTTATAAATATGTAAAATTTCTAAATATGCCCTACTTATGGTTTCAATCGGGATTTTTAGGAATAATTTCAAGAGTTTTTCATATTCGAAATTCTTGGATTGTAATTTTTTTATTAGAAAGATTAATTGTAATTTTACCTACTCTTATGGTAGTAAATATAATTCCCTAATAATAAAAGATGAAATATTGACGCAAGACAGGATCTTGTGTTGTATTTCACATTGATTTTTAATTATTTGTCTTATAAATTTGTAAACGATTAATTCATTCTTTACTGACTGCCGCTTTCCCCAGTAATATTTTTTTTTTCCCTACTCTTCAGTTAGTACTAATTATTCTAATAATAAACAAAATAAATAACAAATAAATATTCTTATAAGAAGAAGTTTCTCGTTCAAATTCGCTTTTGGTGAATTATTGAATTTTATAGCTAGATTTACGTGGCCTTATTTCAATTCAAATAATCTTTAATATAATTGTAGAATATCTCTTATAACATCGAATTGTATACACATTATCCGTATTAGCATTCGATAGTTATGATAATAACATTAATTTTGTGTCTAAAACATGTCGTTTCCTTTTAGATGATCACTTGATTACTCATCAATACAAATTACGTGTATTAATAAATGTTATTTTAGATATAATAGGTAACTTATAGTAGAATCGGACATGGTCAAACAGTGTAATGAGAGAAGATAATTTTTACACTGGTGACTTAATTGCTAGAAATTTTATAAAGAGTAATAAATTGAATAACAATTGTAAAACTGGTGGCTTGATTGATAGAAATTTTAGAAATAGTGATAAATTGAATAGGAATCGTAGTACATCTGTAATATAACTAGTTAGGTTCAATAAAATTGAGTTTAGAAAAAATATCTTGTCCAGTTGAACCTATCTATACTATAATATATAGGAAGGGTGTGTTTGACCCAAATTATATCAATTTTGACTGAATAGAATATTATGGTTTTTTTGAGATTTTTAATTAAAAATAAAAATTTTGATTGGTTGATGATTATTACATTAATTAATTAATTTATTAGTCATATACATCCCTTAATTTTTGGAAGTTATCCTCAATTGAATTATTAATTTATGGTAAATTTTATGTTGAACCCACAAAATATGACACTATTTTCAAAATAACTCACTAAAATTTTAAATTTAAATTCAAATTTTTTTTCTTGATTAGTTTACTTAAATTAATCCACTAATCTTGCATAGAATAATGAAAAACGATATAGAAATATTACATTATAGCAATAACGTGCACAATTAAATGGTGATTGGGCATAAATTAAGGGAATTTACTTTTTTCTTAGTACTTTGTTTAGTAAATAATAACCTGCACAATAATATGATCGAATCTTGACATAAAAAAAGGAGATTTCTTTTTATAAACTATTAATTCATTATTTATAAAGCTCAAGGAGCCCCGAAATTTCACCTTGCATAAAATTAAGAAATTTACAGAGGTTTGTTGTATTGGGAGAAACCTGATTTGAGTTGAGTTAATTGAAATTCCGACATAAATTTTTATGAACATACGATGAAGAAGGCCGCAAGAGATTTAATTGGAGATGGTGATAAGAGATGACTGCTTGAACTCCAATACATACTTTTTGTGGTATGTTTTGGTATTTTTTTTGTATTTTTTATTTTTTTTATAGAGAAATATTTTTTGACATCTTGGTTCAAGTACTCATACGTGATAAAATAATTATATATATTTTTATTCAATGATAAGTTATGTTTGTGAGTTATACCTTTTCTTTTTAATTTTATAATATATATGTATTACTATTTCTTCTATTTTTTTTCTTTATTACGTTTCTTATGATTTTATATTTATTTCTTATTTTTGTTTTTGTTTTACTGTTATAATTTTGACATTTTGTTTTTACCTTTTTTTCCCTTTTATTGTTTCTTTATTAATTTGTTGGCTATTGTTTTGAAGAAATTTTATTATTATTATTTTTTATTGTAATTTATTATCATTTGGTCGATTATTTGTTGTTCTTAATATTTTATTGTATTTTTTATTTAATATTTTTTTATTGTTTTTGTTTTTTTACAATTTATTATTCGCATGATTATTTGAAGGGATTTATTGAAGTTAATAATGATTTATTAGTTAGTTTTTATTTATTCAAATATATTTAATAATTATTTGATTCATCTACAAGTTATTTCTTTTTATTTAGCAATTGATATCTTTAGTTATTTTAATTAGATACGGTTTTTCCTTAAACTCTATTCATGTAGTAAGAAAAAAAAAATCTTCAAATAAGGGCATACTTCTACTTAAATACCATAATTGTTTTTGGATTTTAATAATTTATTTGGAGTTTGTTTTATTTATAAGTGTTTAATTAATATTTTTCTAAGATTTATATTCAAGTTAAATTAGACAAAATTCTTTGATTTTAAATTATTTGTATTTATGTCAATTTTTTAATATTTGGATTTTTTTCAATATCGAATTCCATTATTATATATACACTTTTATTGATAAAAAGATCTAAAGATTGGATTAATAGCTATTTCAATTTAAAGTTTATAAAAATCGTCTCTACTTCTCTTTAAAGTTTTATATATTCTTATACTTTGATCACTTTAATGTAGCAATTTGCATTACTCTTTAAAGATTTTCTTTTTCTATCAAATGTTGGCTTTATATTATAAGATGAGAGATATTTGTTGCATTTAATTTCTTATATATAATATATTCTACTTATCAAAATTTAGTAATTTTTTTTCTATCAATCTTTGGTTATTTGATGTTTTTAAATCTTTAAGTTTTATTATATTTGTATTGACTGCAACTTATTTTAATTTTGTTATTTATTATGGCACAATGCAACATCCAATTAGCATATTTGAATGACGTAATTAATCCTATATTTTCATATTTCTTTTTATTAAAATAGATGAAATTTTTTATTTTGAAAAATAGATGATATTGCATGTTTATATTTTATCTCGACACATTTTTTTCCCCATGTTAACCATTTTTTATCTATAAATTGTTTTGCTTTATTTAGAAATAAATAAATAAATACAATAATTTTGTCATATTTTTTAGTTTGTGGAAAACTCAATTTTTAATATTTATGTACTAATTAAATTACTAATTTTTTCAATTAATTATTAAATTAAATTTTGAATTATTTAACTTCTGTGCAGAGCACGGGGAATATGCTAGTTCAATTATATATATAGGTAAGTTAAGTATATTGTACTTGTTGTTTGATTGTTTACTTTTTCAAAAATTTATACAAATCATACGCAAATCTAAAATATTTTATTTTTCGTTACATTAGTTTTCGGGTACCTTAACACCGGGTAGAAACTTAATTAGAATTACCCTCCAATCCAAGAGCCGGAAACTTAGTTTTCCGGTGGGCTCGGCCGAGCCGGGTTTGGGTAAGAATTTCCCCCAATCCAAGAGGAGATTCTCAGGGTCTTCGTCCACAAGATAATGATATTACACGGAAAGAATAAGTGACTTCGTTTCGATATGAAGAACAAACTATAAAAACTGGTACAACTGAAAGCAGCATCACCAAAAAAAAAATTACTCAATAGCCGACACACACACATATATAAAGGTAAATATACTAATGGCAAGCTTCTCAAACTCCAGGAAAGACGACAAAAGCGGGAAAGAAGTTGCCAATGTTGCTGATGAACAAAGCGGCCAATCCACCACCGTCGATATCCAATCTGAAATCACGACGATCAGACGGCTCCACAGAGTTCCACCACAAGTACGAGCAAACAAGGAACATATTTATGCTCCCTTCGTTCTCCCGCTGGGCCCATATCACCACGACGAAGTGCGGTTTGATCAGGCAGAGCAACTTAAAAACGAGGTCCTCAATATTAAGCTGCCTGACAAAAACGATCAAGACTTCGCCCGCGGCGAGTTTCTGAAGCGTGCACAAGAAATCAGAAACTTCTACGGAGGCCTGAAAGCTTACAACGACAACACATTGGCGGAGATGATGCTTCGTGATGTATGCTTCGTTGTATACTACATGGAGCTTATGATTGATCAAACAGGCGAACAAATTTCTCATTTAATTCTTTGCCTTGGGTTGTCCGGACTGGTATTCATGAACCGTGATTTCGTACTGTTGGAGAATCAGGTTCCATTATGGGCAATCAAGCTCTTAACCAGACTAACATTATTTAAGGGCGATGGTGATGATAATCATGTGGAAGAATTTCTTTGGAAGTCCGTAACCTACGGAAACAAAATGCTTTCTGATGATGAGTTCTCGGATCCAATTGTTGTGGGAGGAGTTCCTCCTTGGAGAGATGGCAATGGACCAGAACCTCTTCACCTTTTAGAGCTCATCCGTAGAGCTGACATCAAATCGCGGAGGAGCAATGGTACTAATGGATCAAGAAATGGGGCTTCTCGTAAGATTTTCGAGAAACTGAAATGGAAAAGCAGCTCGGACGACAAAACCGGCAGTACTCGCATCCCAAATCACATCCCAACCCACCCGGCTCGTTCTGTGGTGGCCCTGAAAGCAAAGGGAATTCAAGTCTGCCCGAGTTCCACATGCCTAACAGACATCAGATTCGAGTCCTATTGGTTCTATGGGAAACTGCTGCTTCCCATTTACTTTATCGATGACACCGCCAAGGTGTACTTCTCCAATGTAATTGCCTTTGAAATGTCCCCAGTAACTCAGACGAAATATGAGTTCATCTCGTACGTTAATTTCATGCAGTCGCTGATTGAGAGCCCTATAGACGTCAAAGAGTTGCGGGAAAATGGCGTGTTAAAGTCTTTCATGAATGATGAGCAAGTGATGAATACATTCAAAGAACTCGACCTTTACGGAACGAATAATTTTCACATATTCAATGATGTGAAAATGAAGATTGACTGGCATTGTCGCAGCAAGGAGAAGACATGGATGACTGATCTGCGTTACAAATATTTTGATAATCCCTGGTCTGTTATTGCTCTCTTCACCGCTGCCGTTGCTTTGTGCCTCACGTTTCTTCAGACCATCTACTCCATGAAGTGATCTGCTAAATAAATCAGAATATGTATGTTTTCAATAATAATAATAATAAAGAGTTGTGCAGGTTTACCCGCTTTTCCTATTTTTATTAAATAAAATTATTTCTGCGTTTGATATGTTGAGGGGTCCTGTGCATGCATCCAATATTATTTGTTTTAAAAAATTAAATAAAAAATAAAAAAGAAATTCAAAAACAAAGAAAAGTACTTTTTTCCATTAAAAAAATATTGGGTGCATGCACCGGGACCCACACCCGATGCATACAAGAATTTCCCTATGTTGAGCTATTGTAACCAAGTTTCAATTATATTTCATCTCACATTTCATTTGCTGCATAATTATTTATTTTTTTTAATTTTAGCTATCTATTACATATAACGAGAGTATAGGTGATTAAATAGGAAATGAAACGGAAAATCCAATTCCTTCTTTATTGGTAGTTGGTATTTAGAATATTATTTTAGCATATATCCTCTTAAACATTTTAATACTAACTTGTTGTGTTCTTCCTGAAGGTTCTTATAGAAATGGATCATTTTACTCCACACTTATGATGGAGTTCCCTCGAGTTGCTGAGGTAACAAATTTTCCTCATTGAGATTGTATTCTCTCTTCTTGTTCATACCCACATTCAGAAACATGGAAAATGTGATCCTTTTAGTGTTCTGAACTTCGACTACTAGAAAACATGGTTTTTGCAACCGAAAATTTTCGGTTGCAAATTTGACCGATTTAGCAACTAAATTTGCAACCGAAAACCAAAATTTGTCCATTTGGCTTTGCAACCGAATATTCAGTTACCAAATCGGCTGTAAAAATTTTGCAACCGAACTTTGGTTGCAATATTAGTTGCAAATAAAAGTTGAATGCCCAACATTTTTTAATGTATTTGCAACAAAAATTTAAATTCGGTAGCAAAATTGGTAAAAACAAACTTTGCAAGTTGCAACAAATAGTTCGGTTGCAAAATCTGGTTGCCAAAATTATGTGCCACGTCAACTTTGCAACTAAATATTCGGTTGCAAAATTAGTCATATTTTTGCAACCGAATATTCGGTTGCAAAGTGACGTGGCTCACGTTCCACGTCTTTGGCTACTTGCGACCAGATATTCGGTTGCTATTCAGTTGCAAAAAATTCGGTTACTAAAGTTTGCAAACAAGGTTTTCACAACAGAATTGTTTGGTTGCAAAGCACTATTTTTCGGCTGCAAAAGGCCCTTTTTCGGTTGCAAATTCGGTTACTAAACTCATGTTTTCTATTAGTGTTCAATGTATTGAAATTGAAGATTTTGCAATGAGGTGGCCAAATTTTGTTGGTAAATGATGGATTCCAACCAAATTTCTTGCTCGAGTAACTATAAGCCATAAAGTGCGTGGAAATTAACAATTGGTTTCTTTACGATAATTTTCATCTTATTTGAATTCGGTGAATCGAACAACTTACTTCTAGCCATTGAGTTTTAGTATGACTTACGGTAAAAGGTTGGTCTTTTGTGAATACTTTAATCCTTTATAGCATAGCATGATTAATATTTAAGTTCCTCATGATTGGAACTTGAGATTTATTCAAGTTTACTCCTTGAAGTAATGAATTCATTAATGGAAACGGTTTCTCTTCAACATATAGATGACAGCACTACCAGAAAAACGCCCTATAACAACGGATTTTGGTCCTATTAGCAACGGATTTAGCAACGAAAATTTTCCGTTGCTATAGCCCTCGTGGCTAATCTGTAGCAACGGATTTAGCAACGAATAATTAGCAACGGATATTAGCAACGGAATTAGCAACGAACTTATAGCAACGGATTTTCCGTTGCAAAATCCGTCGCAAAAACTAATAATTCAAATTAATAAATTAAAAATTCATTTACGGGGCCCGGATCACCCCCACCTAACCGAGCAGAGCCCCAACCGAGCCCCACGCGAGCCAACACATTAATTCCACATATTCGCGTTGAGTAGGAATTGAACCCTGAACCTAATGTGAAGAAGGTTGAACCCCAAATAATTAAATGCTTGTTATCATATATTTTAAATAAAAATATTTTTAAATATATAATTATTTATATTATAATACATATTCCGTTAAAAATTTAAATATTTATTAATTAACTACATATCTCAAGTTTTAGTTATGAGATAAAAATATAATGTATATCAACTTAAGTATAACTTTTTATGACATAAAAAAAAAAAAGGATGAAAGTTTTACATAACTAAATAATTAGATTTAATTGGTTATTGAATAAAGAACTTTTATATTATATGAAGTATTCACTTATACATTTTTATTATTTAGCAATCGTAGTTGAATAACTTAATGAAGAATTATTTTGTTAATATGAAACATTTATATTTGAATTTGTAGAATTATATCTAAATATTGAAGAATTATTGTGTTAAATTTTATATAAACCCCAAACATGTATATAATAATAATAATAATAATAATAATAATAATAATAATAATAATAATAATAATAATAATAATAATAATAATAATAATAATAATAATATTGTATATCAACTTAAATATAAGTTTTTATGACATATAAACAAAAAATGAAAGTTTACATAATTAAATAATTAGATTTAGTAGGTAGTTGAATAAAGAACTAATTTTATGTCAATATGAAGTATTCACTTATACATCAGTATAATAATATCTGCATTTTGAGAAACTATTGTATTATTTAGCAATCGTAGTTGAATAACTTAATGAAGAATTATTTTATTAATATGAAACATTTATATTTGAATTTGTAGAATTATATCTAAATATTGAAAAATTATTGTGTTAAATTCTATATAAACCCCAAGCATATATATATATATGTATATATATAATAGTAATGTATATCAAGTTAAGTATAAGTTTTTATGACATATAAAAAAAAAGATGAAAGTTTACATAATTAAATAATTAGATTTAGTTGGTAGTTGAATAAAGAACTAATTTTATGTCAATATGAAGTATTCACTTATACATCTGTAGAACAATATCTGCATTTTGAGTTACTATTGTATTATTTAGCAATCGTAGTTGAATAACTTAATATAAAGAATTATTTTCTAATATGAAACATTTATATTTGAATTTATAGAATTATATCTATACATTGAGGAATTATTGTGTTTTGCAACCGTTAGATGTTAAATTAAGAAATTTTCTTTTAATATAATGAATTTATATTAAAATTTGTAGAATTAAATCTAAATATCAAGAAATTATTGTATTATGCAACCGTTAAATGTTAAATGAAAAACTTTTATCTTAATATTGAAGTATTTATATGTGAATTTCGAGCGTTATATATGTGAATTTTAAGGAATTATTGTGTTATTTACATCTTTTAATGATTTATAATGTATATTATAAACACATATTATATATATGTACATATATTATATATAAACATATAATATTAATTATTATTTAATATTTAAGATATAAGATATATATGTTTATATATTATATATATAGATATATAATATTTAATACATATATATATATATTATAAATATTTTATATTTATACATAATATACGTATGTATATAATATTATATGTATTATAAATATTATATATTTAATATACATATGTATATTATAGATTATATAATATTATATAATATATATACGATATATATAATATCAATATATTAAATATTATATAATATTATAACAATAATAATATATAATATATAATATGTATTTTATACATGTATATATTATATAATAAATATATATATACATATATAAAAAAGGAAGAGTCTGAGATTGAACCCAGGACCTCATGAAAAGAAAATGAGCATCCAACCAACTAGGATACAATCCATTGATGTTTTGTTTGAATGAAATTTTATTTGACTTTTAAATATACTTAACGGTTTCGTCCAAAATTGAACGGTTGGGACCAAAAATGTAACAAAATGAAACCAACGGGACTATTTTTGTCTAATTCTAAAAGAATGGGACCAAAATTGAAAACGGCGCAATCCTATGGGACCAAAAATTTAATTTGCTCTATTTTTTATTATTCATTTATTTTTATTCCATATAGCAACGAAAAATCTGTTACTAAATTATAAATATTTTATTAATTTTTTTAATCATATGTTTATAGCAACGGATTTTCCGTTGCTAATCTTTTTTATTTTTATTTATTTTTATTTCTTTTTTTTTCTTCCTTATTGCAACGAAAAATCCGTTGCTAAATAGCAACGGATTTTCCGTTGCTAATATTTTAAATATTTGTTTATTTTTATTTTTTTTTTCTTCCATATAGCAACGAAAAATTCGTTGCTAAATTAGCAACGGATTTTTCATTGCTAATATTTTTTTATATTTATTTATTTTTATTTCTTTTTTATTTCTTTCATATAGCAACGAAAAATCCGTTGCTAAATAGCAACGGATTTTCCGTTGCTCATATTTTAAATATTTGTTTATTTTTATTTTTTTTTCTTCCATATAGCCACAAAAAATCCGTTGCTAAAGTAGCAACGGATTTTTCGTTGCTAATATTTTTTATATTTATTTATTTTTATTTCTTTTTTTTTCTTTCATATAGCAATGAAAAATCCGTTGCTAAATAACAACGGATTTTCCGTTGCTAATATTTTAAATATTTGTTTATTTTTAATTTTTTTTTTCGTTGCTAAATTAGCAACGGATTTTTCGTTGCTAATATTTTTTATATTTTTTTTTCTTTCATATAGCAACGGCTTTTTTGTTGCAAATATTTATAAATATTATATTATTTTTTATTAGGTTTTTATTTTAATAGCAACGGAATTTCCGTCGCTATATATACTGATGGGTTCCGAAAGGGGTGGATCAGGATCCGATCACTTTAGAATTTGTTTGAGTGGGGAAACCGCCGGAAAGTCGCCGGAAAAGATGGAGGTTCTACCTGCTAGGACAAACACACAGTAGACTCAGAAAGCCAAGTTGGGGGAACTGGGGGTGGTACCCAGTTTGGCTCTCCGACGCCCAAGTCAGAAGCAGATCTGAAAGAGAAGAGGTAAGCTAAATAAGAGTTGTAGTAATGGAGATTGCTTACAGTGAAGGAGATGACTCTGTTTATTTATAGTTGAGGGTCAGTGACCTTTTGGTCATTTGCCGCATGTGGTCCTGGCCGAATGTTGCCCTAACACGTGGCGCTGCGAGAGAGAAACCTAGGAGGAATCTTCTGCAAAAGCTGCTGGAAGTTAGTGTTGGCAACAGTGGCAGGTGCGCGGGCATGTACGGTGTGTCAGAGAGCCGTTTGGAGGGTTGGTAACGAGGGCTTGATATCGCGCTCGTGACAACCAAAAGCCTTGGAGGCCAAGAAATCCGCTGGGGGATAAGGGCCAAGGCTTGTGTAACGAATTGCAGGGGAAGCCTCTCTGAGGGAATGTAGCGCTCAAAGAGGGCTTCTTCTGATGGATTGGAACGCTAGTCATGTAGCGTGAATGTCGCTCGTAGGAGAGTGGTAACAACGGTCACATGCGAAGGTGACAGAGACGGCACGTGTTCTTGGAGGATACTGGCGCTTTAATGGGTTCATCGCTCATGTATGACTACCGTAATCAGCTGGGCAGATGTCATTATCTAGGAAAGGCCACGTGTCCAAACGTGGGACGAGCGGATTTTGACCCCATCATTCTGCCCCCCAATTTTGTAGTCCTTTTTAATAAGGGCTGCAGAATTCATCATGTACAGTCCTCCGAGCGTGACGCTTGGGAGGGTTTTTGGTGTGTTGGGCAATTTTCCTTCCGATTGCGCCATTAATGCGGTCCTTTCATCTGACCGCTTGTTATGTCCAAGCATTAAATGTTGTCCTTTCTTCTGACCCTTTGGAGCATACAAGCATTAAATGCTGATGCGCGTGGGGCGCGTGAGACTTGGAAAATGCGCGACGTTTCCATAAAGTGAACGGTTTTCTAGGCGGGAAATGATTACATATTTTGAATTTCTTGCCAGAAACGTACCAACTCCCATCCCTATAAATGAGGGATCCCGTATCCATTCCACTTTTTTACGCGAACATATCTCTCAAGCACCCTTCTGCAAAAACTTCTCCGCATACCAGTTTCAGAGCATTCCATCCTTCCTTCAAGTTTTTCCCCGAAATCTTAAGGTAATATTCGTTGAAACTTTCTAACTTTGCTAATTTTAGGATCAAATTTAGGATTCAGCAATCCCTTAGGCTTCTCTTCCCCAGAAACCCCAATTCTCTTTAGGTGTGCAACCTTTCCCAGAGAAAATCCCCAAATCTTTTCCAAATTCCAACACCGCCATGGCCAGCCGACAGGTAGAGGAGTTTTCTCGGGAAATCAGGGATATGGCCACCCAAAATTCATCTCCTCCGGACTCTTCTAGGGAAGAAGGGTTGGCAGGGGCCATGACAGTCATAGATGTAAGGGACCCAGAAGGGGTTGAACCTATTTTCGAATAGATGAATCTGGTAATGGAGGCAGAGAGACAGGGGGGGGACTCTTCCAATAACTGAAAGTGCTACCCACCCTCACCGCTATGCTGTGACGGTGGCAAGGGCCGCTCCAGCGCTAGTGGAGGAGGAAGCAGCGGGGCCCTCCGAAAGGGTCCGCGACAAAGGAAAGGGTAAAAAACCCCAAAAGCCCAGAAAGTCCAAGAAATCCAGAGGGGCCAAGGAGGGAGGAGACTCAGGCTATCAGGCCACCGAGCGCACCCCCGACGAAACTCCCAGTACGGTTACTCTAGGAGAGGTGAAAACAATGCTGGCGCCCATCTTCTGGGACGAGCGTTTTATATGGAGAATCCCCGCTGAGCACGAGCGCGCCAATCATCCTCCTCCTGGTGAGATGGCCGTTTACGTGGATGCAGTCAGCTCTGGGGGTTTGAGGTTCCCAATTTCGACCCCCATGGCCCGCTTACTGAACGACCTGAACCTCTGTCCGTCCCAGATCGTCCCCAACGGCTTGGCTCTATTAACAAGCTTCGTTATTCTGATGAGGAGCGTTGGTTACGAGCCCTTCGTGCGGAATTTCAATGCACTATTCCAAGTAGTCTCCTCCTCACGTTCATCTCCTGAGGCGGGCTTCTACTACGTCCAAGCGAAGGCTCACACGAAGCTAATTAATTCTCCCTCCAGTACTTACGGTCCCAACTGGAAGGAAAAATTTATCTTTGTCAAGGCTCCAGCGGAAGAAGGCTTTGGGGTGCCTTCAAACTGGTGTTCAGTTTCAAAGAGTCGCCTGGAACCTGTCCTTCCCAGGGATTGGGCCAAGAGTCTGGCTGAGGCCCTAAGGGACGAGGGTCACCTTATTGAAGCGAAAGACTGGATAGACGACGCAGAGCTTATGTTCTTGTGTGGTCTCACTAATGACCCTTATTACCTTGACAACCCCCCGGCTCGTGACATGGAAAGAGATGGTTAGATTCTTAGGGCACTAACTTTTAGATAGGGACACTAACTGCTTTCTTCTTTTTCAATTTTGTACAACGGATAACTTGTTTTATGGACTTCTGACTCTGATACTTGTCTTTCTTGTAGGAGCAAATATCTTAGAGATGGCCGGAGGAATTAGGCACGCCGCTCGTTTCGCTAATGCCAACAGGAACCAGGCCCAACAAGGGGAGCAACAACGCCCATGCGCTCGTAGCGGTAGAGGTTCGGGATCCACTTAAAACGTGCAACCCCCTCGTGGCCGAGAAGAAAACCGTGCGGCCAATCCTGAAAACAGAATGATGGTGCGACCACCTCCCCCTCCGGCTGACTCGAGGGTGCCCGTCCCTCAAAATGCTAATCAGGTGAGGCCACCCTTGGCAATAAATGAGAACCTGCCAAGCGCCAGTAGACCTTCCCGTAAGAGGAAGAGGATGCCCGACACTATAGCGATAAAGGGCAAAGGGAAGCAAGTGGTCGAGGGCCCCAAGGGCGAGGGGGAAACTTCCTCTTCAGAGGAAGAGTTCTTGTGGGAGTTCCCCCGACGAGGGGATAGGAACTTCTCGGGCGCCACCGACGGTGGGCCTGTTCTGCTAAGGCCCGGTACGCTCGCTCAAACCGTCAGCGAGAACCTTTATGACAAGGCCTAATTCACGGTGGACCACAGACATTTGTTCAGCGAGTCTGTGGAGACAGTGGCCTATGACGCGGCCCATGCCTTGATCTCCGTAAGTTTTTACTCCTCTGTTATATTGCTATTTCTAGCGAGTATCCCTCTAATTCTTCCTTTCTTTTGAACCTGTGCAGCAAGTACTCCCCCGACTTAAGAACATGCAGATGCGGGTATCCGCCTACGCCAACCGTAAGGCTAAGTACAAGAAGATGGCCCGTGCTAACGATCCGGCTCAAATTCAAGTAGAGCTGGACACCGAAATAGCCAAGTATGAGCTCCTCAAGGACTTGTACAAAAAGACGGAGGGGGAGTTGAGTAAACTGAAGGAGGACTTTTCGGCGGTGGAGAGCGCTCGAAGCGGCTTGAGCGATGAGTTGGCTCGAGTGGGTGAGGGCTTGAAGAAGGCAGAAGCCGAGCGCGAGAGCTGGAAAACGAGGGCTCTGGAGGCTGAGAGGAAGTTCAACGACACTATGAATGAATGGCCCCGTAGCCTTGAACGAGCGAGCAAGGAGGCCCTCATTAAGTTCTGTCACTCTAAGGCCTTCAACTTCACAGCTTCCCTGCACTGCCTGGATAAGGGTCAAAAGGCCTTCAACTTGGCCATCGAGCAGGGAATCCACAAGGGGCTGACAGATCCAGCCATTCGCGAGGCGGAAGGGATGGGGCTCATGTTTAATGAGCAGTGCGAGGAGGATGGCGATGACTTGAATGATCCCTCAGACTCAATTTCAGAGCCTGAGTATGAGTTCCTGGTTAAACTACTCCAGGACGAATACATGGATGCCCATCCAATAGCGAATGCTCCTCAAGCCGCACAGAATGATCCGCCTGAAAATGAGCCTCAAGTGCCTGTCGGGGAGGATGCCCATACCCCGGTTGCTGAGGATGCTAACGCGCTTGTTCCTGCTGTTAATGAGCCCAACGATCCACAAGCGCCCGAGCCACCCGTTGCCCAACCTCAAGAGCCAGAAGGCCCAGTTTATGGTCCAGTGCCTCGGAATATCCTTGTGGTTATTGATGAAGACATCGCTCCTGCGGCTTGAAATTCCATCTCTCCGGCCTTTCTTTGCATTTCTTCTTAGCTTGTTTTAACGTTTACTCCTGTTGTAATGATGCTCCTGGGCCTTCGAGCCTTTATTTTGTAACTTAGGCAAAGGCCTTAATGAACAGAATTTCTCCTTTCCATGATACTGTCTTTACCTTTTTCTTGATTGCGAACTTTCACTTTGCCCTTGTTGCGAACAAATCTTGTAGTTATAAGATTGTGTGTAATATGCTTAGTAAGAATTGCATGTTTCAGATAGGCTTTTGATGCTTAGAAGATTTTGTTAAATCTTGCAAAACTTTGAAAAATTTCACTAAGTCTTGAGTAACCATGAGGGTCTTACTGTGAAGCTGCCCCCTCTTAAGACTTGTGTAAATTTTTATGTTCACACTTAGGAAAAATTTGGCTAAGTCTTGAGTGATTGCAAGGGTCTTACTGAGAAAATGCCCTTGTTCAAGACCTGTGAAATTTCTTCCTAATCTTGGAAATTTTGCTAAGTCTTGAGTATTTGCGAGGGTCTCACTGAGCGGTTGCCCTCGTTCAAGACTTGTGAAATTTCTTCTAAATCCTGGAAATTCTGCTAGGTCTTGAGTATTTACGAGGGTCTTACTGAGTGATTGCCCTCCACTCAAGACTTGGTGGAATTTTCTTCTTATTTCTGGAAAAATTTGCTAAGTCTTGAGCGTTTACGAGGGTCTTACTGAGTGATTGCCCTCGTTCAAGACCTGTGAAATGTTTCCTCTGATGATGTTGTTGTCGGATGAACATGCTCGCACTGGCCCCATTCTTGGACTTGCGAACAATCCCGTTTTCGAGCGCAAGGCGTCGGGACAGACGGTCAAGGTCTACTGGGATTTTCATTGTATTTCTCTTCCATTTTATTAAGTTGGTTGTGAGTTATGAGGGCGTCCCCTCATGTGGAGTAGAGAGCTGGCAAGCGTAACCCATGTGAAGTGACAGTGACCAACCACGCTCGTAAGGATGAGGGACGTGGGTCTTCTATATCCGTGCTATTAAGAAAGCGTAAGTATAAGGATGCTGAAAAGAATTTGTCATAACTTACTTGAGATTTGGAGTACATAGAACTTGTTAACGGGGTTGTTTACATCATTGTTTCTAGAGAGCTTTTTTAAACGTAAAACCACCGAAGATTACATGTGTTCCAAGGGCGAGGCAAGCGCCCGCCCTGAAGTGTCTCCAGGGTGTAGGTGTTGTTTGTTCTGATCTGTATTACCTTGAACGGACCTTCCCAGTTGGGGTCCAACTTCCCCACATATTTGGATACTTCGACTTTCTTCAGGACCAAATCCCCCAATTGGAAGGTTCTTTCCCTCACATGCTTATTGTACTGTTGAACTACAGCCGCCTTATATTTGTGTATTTTGGCCCAAGCTTGGTTTCTTCTTTCTTCCAATAAGTCCAATTCCATGCTTCTGTTATTCTCGTTAAGTTGAGGCTCGAAATAAGCTACACGAGCAGACTCATTCGCAATCTCGGCCGGTATCATTGCTTCCGAACCATAAACGAGCGCGAAAGGTGTCTCGCCAGTGGCCGCTCGTGGAGTAGTGCGATAAGCCCAAAGCGCTCCTTGTAGCTCTTATGCCCATTCACTCTTTTTACTCTCCAGCATTGTTTTCAAGTGCTGCAAAATGATTCTGTTGGTGACTTCTGCTTGTCCATTGGCTTGGGGATGGCCTACGGAGGTAAAGCGTTGTTCAATCCCCAATTCCGAGCACCACTCTCGTGTGTCAGCGGCTATGAACTGGGATCCATTGTCAGAGATAAGCACCCTCGGAATGCCGTATCTACATATGATGTTTTTCCAAATGAAGTCCCTTACAACCCGGAAGGTGATCTTTGCCACAGCCTCGGCCTCGGCCCACTTGGTGAAATAATCGACAGCCAAAATGACAAACTTCTTTTGTCCAACAACGATGGGCAAGGGGCCCACAATGTCTATTCCCCACTGGTCAAAGGGCCAGGAAACGTCTATTGGGATCATTTGAGCAGCCGGTAGTTGAGGGAGATTGGAATGGTATTGACACTTTGGGCACTTTCTGGAAAATTCGAGGGCGTCGTTCAGAACCGTCGGCCAATAAAACCCACTCCTCAGAACCTTCTTAGCCAGAATACGCCCTCCTGAGTGATTCCCGCAGCTCCCATTGTGAATGAGTTCGAGCGTTTTTCTCGCTTGCGAGGGCCTTAAACACCTCAATGGAGGCCCTTGAAATGACTTCTTGAATATTCTTCCCTCAAAGTCCAAAGAGAATCGAGGGGCCTTGTTCCTTATTTTCCGAGCCTCTACCTTATCAGTAGGATAAATTCCATCTCTAAGGAACCTGATGATGTCATCCAGCCAACACGGTTCAAGCGGATCAATCATAACGACCACCTCTTTGGTAACTTTCTCCTTAATCAGAGGCTCTTCCGTTCTAAGGAACGTCACTGAGCGTTCAGAAATACCTTCCAACGCCGAAGCAAATTTTGAAAGAGCGTCAGCGCGCTCGTTCTGGGCTTGTGGGACTTGAAGCAGATGAAATTCTTTGAACTTTCCAATGATTTCCCGAGCCTTGCCCAAGTACTGCACCATGGTGGTTTCTCTAGCCTCATAAGTTCCTTCAATTTGGCTTGCAATTAACTATGAATCCATGTACGCAGTAATTCTAGAGGCTCCATTCTGAGAAGCGATTTCTAATCCTTGTACAAGGGCTTCATATTCTGCCTCATTATTCGTGACTTGAAAATCCAACCTGATTGCAAAGTCTAACTCGATCCCATTGGCGTCCCGGAGGGCTACCCCTGCTCCTCCCCCTTGAGAGGTTGAGGAACCATCCGTGTGCAGGACCCACAATCCTTCGTTCTCAGGAACAGCGGATTCTAAACCAAAGTGCTCCACCAATAAATTAGCTACAACCTGAGCTTGTATGGCGGTTCTGGGCTCAAAGCATAAATCAAACTGACTCAATTCAATGGCCCACTTTATCAGTCTTCCTGACACGTCTGGCTTGGACAAAACATGCTTCAAAGGTTGATCAGTAAGTACCGTTATTGAGTGTGCCTGAAAGTAAGGCCTCAAGCGCCTTGATGCATTGATGAGGGCAAACGCAAATTTCTCGATTTCCAAATATTTTTTCTCTGCCCCTTGCAATGTCTTGCTTAAATAATAAACGGGCAAGTGTTTCCGCTCTCGTATAGCTATCAACACAGCGCTCGTGGCCTCGGCCGAAACAGAAAGGTATATGAATAGCTTCTCGCCTCCGATGGGTTTAGTCAGTAGAGGAGCGCTCGACAGATAAGCCTTCATATCCTGTAGAGCCTTTTCACATTCCTCCGTCCAAGCGAAGTTCCGGGCATTCCTCAAATCTTGAAGAAAGGAAGATTCCTGTCCGCCGAGCGTGAAATGAATCTGTTCAAGGAGATGATCTTTCCTACCGGTACTTGCACTTCTCGGAGATTTTGAGGGGAGGGGATCTCCAAGATAGCCTTGATCTTCTCAGGATTGGCCTCAATTCCCCTCTGACTGACCATGTATCCTAAGAACTTTCCCCCTTGTACTCCAAAGGTGCATTTTGAAGGTTCAATTTCATCCCATATTGACGCAGAATTGAAAAAGTACGGTTGAGATCTTCCAGATGCGAGTCTTGACGCTCACTTTTAACAATCATATCGTCTACATAAACTTCCATGGACCCTCCAATTTCACTTTCGAACATCTTGTTGACGAGTCGCTGATACGTGGCTCCAGCGTTCTTCAGCCCAAAGGGCATGACCAGGAAGCAATACACCCCTAAATGAACAACAAATGAAGTTTTGAGGCGGTCTTCTGTAGCCATAAAGATCTGATAGTATCCTTGAAAGGCGTCCATCATGCTCATTAGTTCGCATCCAGCGGTCGAATCCACCAGTTGGTCTATCCGGGGTAGCGGGTAAGGATCCTTAGGGCAAGCCTTGTTAACATCAGTAAAATCATTGCACATTCGCCACTTGTTTGCACTCTTGGGCACCAAAACCACATTACACAACCATTCTGGGTATAAGATGGGCTCGATGTACTGAGCCTCCAGGAGCTTATTAACTTCTTCTTCGATAACCTTCTTTCGAAAACCATGTACATCTCGCTTTTTCTGTTTGATGGGCTTGAAGGAGGGGTCCACATTAAGCCTGTGGACGATGACGCTCGGGTCGATTCCTGTAAGGTCAGATGCTTTCCATGCAAATACGTCAATGTTCTCTCTGAGGAAGTCAATCATCATGATCTGCGAGGGCCCCGAGAGGTTTGACCTTATCTGAGTAGTCTTATCTTTGTTCCCAGGCTCCAGCTCAATAGTAAGGAATTTTTCGGAGGGCTCAATCCTTACCTCAGGGCGAGGAAGTTCGAGCGCCCTCTTTTTTCCTACCAAACGCCCATCATGAACGGGCTCCTCCCTCTCCTGCTCGTCTCCCTCTGAGGAAGATTCTTCGACTGTCCCCGGCGGAGCATTTTCGAGGGGGTCTTTGGTGTTGGTATCCTCCTTCTTCTTATTCTTTTTCTTGTTCAACTTCGCCCTTTTTCGCACGGGACCATCCTCATCCAAATTGGGAAAATCAACGGATTTCTTAGTGGACCCGATTTGGAAAGTTCTCTCCGCCTTAGGCTTTCTGAGGGACAACATGTAGCATTCCCACGCCTCACGCACGTTGCACAACACTTCTCCGTCACCCTCGGATGTGGGGAATTTGATCTTCTGGTGGTAGGTGGAGATGATGGCTTTGAAATCAACGAGGGCTGGGCGCCCAATTATGATGTTATATGGAATATCAATCTCCACCACAACATAGGTAACCATGAGTGTCTTGCGTTGAGGGGCACGGCCGAACGAGGTAGCCAAGCGTACTTGCCCTCGTGGGACAACCTCTGATCCTCCAAAACCAATGAGAGCTGTTTTGAGAGGTTCCAGTGGGAGGTCAGCATTCATCTTTAAAAATGTGGAGTAAGGCAAAACATTAAAAGAGCTTCCACTATCCACTAACACTCTTTTTACAACGTGATTGTGGACATCTACACTAACCACCATGGGGCAGTCAGAAGTTTCACCTTCCCCATGGGGTGTTACAATGTGCCCTAAATCCCTATCATCAAAGCCTATCACATCATTTTCTCTTGAGTGTTAGGCGTCCGCCTTCTGAATGGCGTAGACCGACCGAGGCATGGTCGAGCGCTGATCATAACTCCTGACGTATCGTCGCCAGGCAGCGTTAGAATCGCCGCCAGAGGAACCTCCCGCTATCATGTTGATGACCGCAAAAGGCGTATTTTCTTGCTCAGGGGCCTTTCCTTTGTTACCCCGACCGTTGCTGCTCTCAGGGAGACCTCTTCCCCGTGGGCTTCTTGACCGGGACGGACTCCTCCTCCTCCCTCCGGTGCCCTCGTTACAGCGTTCATCGTAGCGCTCAAGCACCCTGAAAAATTCCTTCAGATGGCCCCCTGCGACGAGCCTCTGAATCTCAGCTTCCAATTGACGACACTCATCCGTGTCGTGCCCCTTCTGCTTGTGGAAAGCACAATATTTGTTTGAGCGCCTGAGCAACTCCGTCTCTCTCATCTTGATGGGTCTCTTGAAGAGCTTTTTATCGGAGAGATTATAGACCACGAAATTCGGTCTAATGAGCGGGATGCGCTCGAATCGACGAGGGGGTGGTGACGACCTCTTGCGTTCCTGAGGACGCTCATTTTTGACAACAACATCCCGACCCCGCTCGTGATGGGGGCGCTCGTTCCTTGTTGGACTATGATACCGGGGACCATTCGTCCCATACATATCCTCGAGCGCGAAAAACGGCTCGGCAACCTCCCTTAAGGCCATAAGGGTTCCTGGCCTTCTCTCCACGATGGCATCAGCAAATTTCTTGCTTACATATTGCTTGTGATCCACAGCCTGAAAGAGCACCGGGATCAGGAAGTCCATGGACGGCCTCTCTACTTGCAGAATCTCCTTGTTGAAGCGGGCGAAGAACGAGCGAAGAGACTCATTCTTTCCCTGTACCACGTTGTAAAGGGCCGTGGGCGCCGTAACTGGGGCCTTCAGAGAATTGAAATGGTTGAGGAAAGCATCGGCCAACTCTTTGTAGGAGTGTATCGATCGTGGGGGCAGTCTCTTGTACCACTCTTGGGCCATTCCCACCAAGGAAGTGACAAAGACCTTGGCCCAGTAGTTGCTGGAATGCTCGTAGAGGTGCATCAGATGCAAAAAATGATCCAAATGCTTAGCCGGATCGGTTGTACCGTCGTAGCGGTTGATGGAGGTGGGGATTTTGGCCATTCCTGTTTGGGCCATCAGAACTTCTTCCACGAGGGGAGAACCCCTCGCTAACGGATGGTAATCGTAGGTGCAGAAGTTCACCTCCTGTTCCTTTCGTCGAGGGACCTGCGGCTGTCGGTCCTTGGTGCGAGCGTCTCTGTCATCGGCTCGTTCATCCCTACTGTGGGAGATCTGAGACCGTGCTCGAGAGAGCTGTCCGACCATGTCCTTCAAACCCTGCAGCTGGTCTTGCGCAGCCGCGAGGATGTTAGGATTCGCGTCTCCTTCCCGGTCTCCTTGTCTGACCGCCCGGGAAGCCCTCCTGGAAATGTGGGAGTCCCCTTCATTCTCGTTAACCTTCTCAGTGGGCTCCCTGTTTCTGTCTACAGGGGGTTGCACGTTTTCGCCCTGGCGGGGCGTCTCATTAACTGGTGGTGGGGGTGGCGGCATCCTGGGGACGGCCTGAGTTTCCCTAATAGGGAAAGTCTGCAATCCGCCCAGAGGGGCGGCGGTTTGAGTGGCCTGTCCAGAGGGGAAGTACATGGAATGGAATCTTTCCCATGCCCCCTGGGCCGCCTGAACCTCACATTGGGCATCAAGAGCCCTCAACTGCTGAGTAGTCAGTGGGGGTAATTCTACTCCTTCAATCTCCCTGGGGATCACCATCGGGAGTTGGATTTGGCCGGCGAGGTACGGTTGAACCGGGGGAACCATAACAGTGGGAGCAAGCGTGTATCCTGGTGGCATCATGTAACTTGGGCCTCCTGGGTTTGGATGGGCCTGTACCCATTGAGTTTGGGGAGGCTGTGGAAGAGCAAAATGAGGAATTCCTCCGGCGGCACCGGAAGCTGGTGGTGCCGGCGGTGCTGGTGGGGGAGCTGAAGATTCGGCATGCGTGGCCATCCCTGTGGGGTGTACCCCACCCTCAGTTACGGTAAGGGGTGGGCCTCCGCCCACAGGGACGGAGGGAACAATGGTGTTGACATCATGGGAAGTGTTATCACCTCCTCCCGCAGCGCTGGACCTTGTAGCCACCATAGCTGTAATGACTTGGGGGTGTTTGCTTTTCAACTAACAGAAGGGAAGAAAGAGGTTGAGTGCTGGTTTCCCACAGACGGCGCCAAAAATGATGGATTCCGAAAGGGGTGGATCAGGATCCGATCACTTTAGAATTTGTTTGAGTGGGGAAACCGCCGGAAAGTCGCCGGAAAAGATGAAGGTTCTACCTGCTAGGACAAACACACAGTAGAGTCAGAAAGCCAAGCTGGGGGAACTGGGGGTGGTACCCAGTTTGGCTCTCCGACGCCCAAGTCAGAAGCAGATCTGAAAGAGAAGAGGTAAGCTAAATAAGAGTTGTAGTAATGGAGATTGCTTACAGTGAAGGAGATGACTCTGTTTATTTATAGTTGAGGGTCAGGGACCTTTTGGTCATTTGCCGCATGTGGTCCTGGCCGAATGTTGCCCTAACACGTGGCGCTGCGAGAGATAAACCTAGGAGGAATTTTCTGCAAAAGCTGCTGGAAGTTAGTGTTGGCAAAAGTGGTAGTTGCGCGGGCATGTACGGTGTGTCAGAGAGCCATTTGGAGGGTTGGTAACGAGGGCTTGAGATCGCGCTCGTGACAACCAAAAGCCTTGGAGGCCAAGAAATCCGCTGGGGGATGAGGGCCAAGGCTTGTGTAACGAATTGCAGGGGAAGCCTCTCTGAGGGAATGTAGCGCTCGAAGAGGGCTTCTTCTGATGGATTGGAACGCTAGTCATGTAGCGTGAATGTCGCTCGTAGGAGAGTGGTAACAACGGTCACGTGCGAAGGTGACAGAGACGGCACGTGTTCTTGGAGGATACTGGCGCTTTAATGGGTTCATCGCTCGTGTATGACTACCGTAATCAGCTAGGCAGATGTCATTATCTAGGAAAGGCCACGTGTCCAAACGTGGGACGAGCGGATTTTGACCCCATCATATACCAATTTATTTATTTTTTGTATTATTTAATTTTAGCAACGAAAAATTCGTTGCTATTTTTTTTCATGTATAGCAACGGATTTAGCAACGAAAATTTCGTTGCTAAAGCATTTTGCCACGATTTTTTTTTTCGTTGCTATATCCGTTGCTAAATAGCAACGAATAATTTCCGTTGCTAAATTTTCGTTGCTATGACAGATTTCTAGTATTGCAGTATGAGCACGGCAAATAGTTTTAACAAGCTTTTCAAATGATTTGCTTGAGCTTTAGTGTGTTAAAAGATTGAATTTCATGAATCACTTGGTCTTTTCTTAATTGAGCTTGTGGGGGAGATGTTTGGTATAATTTGAGGATTTGGATAGAACAAGCTTGAATTCTTTAGTGTTTAAGTGTCTTACATGTTTAAGAATCATTGTGACCGGCCAGTGTTTGGTGCTGAAAAATTGGTGTTCTTGGAAGAGTTCTCACATGTATGAGGGTGACTATATGCAGCAAGTTTAAATACAAATTTTGAGCTCGTGCGATGTCTTTTTTCAAAACTGTTTTAGGTGGATATTCCTAATATATTAAAGTTTTTCTCCGTCAAATTTGGTATCCATCCGAGTCCGTTTGATACCCTAGAAAAATATGGAACGCCCCTGCTATCCCCTGTTTTTTGGTCTGGAGTAATAGCTAGATCAGGGTGGTTTAATGTTCAAAATTTCAAAAACAATTTTATAGTGAAGCCCATACCTGTGTTGGGAGTATGCCTATAAATGTTTAGAATTTTCCGACTTCGTTTGGTATGGTAAATGATTTTTTCTTTGGAACGTGTCAGTGCAGTGAAGTTGCTATTTTGTTTCAACTTTGCACTAAAATCTGTATTTACACAGAAGGACCTAGAAATGGAGGTTTATGCCATTTGAAAAATATTTTTGTCTAGTTTAATAAGAATTTTACGGCTCGTTAAAATACCTTGCGAGCAAAGAGTTATGAAGATTTTTCTATAGTGTGTGAGTGCAGAAAGTTTCTGCACAAATATTGAGAAGTAGAAGGAAGGTGAATTTTTGCATATTTTCAGCCTACGAAAATGCTTAAAAACAGAAGTAATCTAACTTATATTATCTATTTCCATAGACTTCTTTCGGTTATTTGCCTGCTTCTAGTTTTTGTGAACTTATATCATCTACAATCATTTGGCTGCTTCTAGTTTTTGTGAACATAAATCATCTATTTTCATACTCTAGTTCTGGCTATTGGCCTTCCAGGTATATGAGGCTATCTACAAAAAGAGAAGATTTTCATGAGATTATTGAACATTTCAATGTAAGTGTTACAATCTCATTGAGATGTTCAAACTATTGGACAAGGTGTTAATAAGTGTATGCATGGGAGTTGGTTAATGTATGTAACTGAAACTTCATGTAACATATTTTTTAATTGAAACTTCATTTTTTTGGTACAATAATTGAAAATTCATTTAAAATATTAGTTTTTTGTTTCTTATTACAGGTTTTCGAGGCTTAGATCAAGCTATCTTATGGAAGATTTCTAAGTAAGATCCAGACAATTCGGTTTTCGATGCCTAGATCAATCTATCTTATGAAATATTTCTAAGTATGATCTGGACAATTTTATTATTTTTTTATATATAAACAATAGTTGAAGATTTGAGGAAAGAATCGTACATGTTTTGTGAATTCTATTTATAAAGATTTATCTTTTTTGTTGTAAATTATTATGTTGATAATGATATTGAAAACTATACTATATAATTTGATGTCTCATTGGATTAGTTTTTAGGTTGGATGATGATATAGTTATAATGAATTTTAGGAAGTTATTCAAAAAATTATAATTTAATAAAAATTAAATAATAATTATGATAATAACAAGAGATTTAAGATTTTTACTACGAGAATTTGATTGTCGCGAATACTAGTTTTTAAACTTGTAATCTTTTGCTACAGAGTTTTGATCGTAGTTAATGTCGATCTTTTACTACGAATTTCATTATCGTAGCAAAAACTAAATATATTCTTCTTATTTTTGTTACGCAATATTATCCGTAGTAGAAGTTAAAAGTTTCGTAGCAAAAAATATTTGCTACGATTATTTGATCGTAGTATAATATTTGTTACGGCCACATCAACTACGATCAAAAATTCGTAGTAAATGGATAGCAAAAGGGTTTGCTATGAATTTGGGCCTTTCGCTACAGTTTTTGTCCGTAGTAAAAATCAATTTTTTTTTGTAGTGCACATTCCGAACTTCGTGAGTCCGTTGCATGTAGGAGAAAATTTCCAAACTCACCAAATATAATTTGAAATTAAGCTTTAAATCACTATCGGGAAATAATACATATCGCGCTCTTCGATTTTATATCTAGTTTTCCTAGTAATAATAGAAACTCACTTTCAAACACAAAACAGGAACATTTCATAAATAGGTCATGGAAGGACGGTAACTCTTTGAATTAAACATCAATAACGATATAGGAAAAACCAGTACAGAGCCAGCATTCATTACTGCTGCACAGACCCATGCAACCATATGGGGTAACATTATCGTCGACTTTGCCGTACGATTTCAAATAAACCTCAATCCCAATCCTAAGTCCTGATTTCCATCTCTACACACTTATATAATTGCACCACTAATGTCTAACCTCCTACTACTAACCTATAACCAATCCTTAACTCAGTTCAATTTCCTCTATATGAACACTGCACATTTCCCAGGCTTGTTCCCTCCCCCCCCCCCAAAACAAACTATCCCCTACATAAATATATGCTTAATTTCTTCCCTAAAAATTAGGGCTTTATGTTTATCTTATCAGCCCTATCTTTGAGGGAAAATTAGTATTTATTCGCTTCTCTTTGTAACCTTTTCATTACGGATAAATAAAACAACAATGATTTACACTCTCTCAATTCATGTTTTCTTAATTCAACATGGCATCAGAGCCATACCATCTTGAAGATCACTGATTGACATCATCATCTGCCGCAGAAGAACTTGACAATGGGTAACGAAGCCGAAGGTTCGCCACTATCTGAAGTGACACTATCCTATCTCAAGAAATCGTCAAGCTTCTACAACAACAAAAAACATAGTTTCAATCTAATTCCAATAGACGATTGTCTATCGATCTAAAGTTAAACAATTGATAATTACATTTTATGGGCAAGAATGCCCGAAATTACCATCGGAGGAAGAGGGTGTCTCAACTACCTGACCGGACACCCTGCCCCACCATCAGAGATAGAGGAAACATACCAAGCATGGAAACAACGAGATCTCCAATTTTTCGGATAGAACACTGTTGAACTTTACATCATGTTTTAGACTTTCTTTTAATGCTTTTTGTTGTGCACCCCTTGTGACCATTGTAGAGTGTTGTCCTTTTAGAATCCTTTGTACATTTTTACAGATTATTCATTTATGAATATACTGAAATTTTCTCTCTCTAAGTTTCTATGAAAAAACCCTAGTTTAATCTCTTCATGGTATAGAGAGCAAATCGATCCTTGAGATTTCCCTCGTCTAATTCTCTGTGAATCCTTTTCCTTGTTGGAAAGTTTTTTTTTTTCAGATCTATTTTTTTGATCTAAGATTAAATAGATCTATTCCGGATCCAGACTCATCTCTGCAGCGATAGAGTACACACCACTGCCTCCTCTTCAGATCGACGACGATAAGAAGAAACAAGTTGCTATGGTTGAAGTCTATCAGGATGAGTCACTTACCATCTCAAATAGCGATTCATCCCTCTTTTCTGTGATCACCATTCGCTTGAATGGGAAAAACTACTTGATTTGGCGATATACGATGAAGATTGCCCTGGAATTTAAGATGAAACTAGAATTTATCGATGAAAGCATCGATTTCCAGTGAGTTACCGACCCTCACTACAAGATCTGGAAGAAGGTTGGCAGCACTGTCAAATCTTGGATCCTGACTCCTTTGGTGCTCGAAATTCTCCAAGGCTTCTTTTATGCTGATACAACACGAGAATTGTGGGAGGACCTAAACCAAAGTTACGGACAGTGCAATGGTCCATTGCTATATCAACTGAAGCGAGATCTCAGTTTGATTAGCCAAGGTAATCTGTCCCTTGCTTTCTATTTCAACAAGCTGAAAATCCTATAGGATGAGTTACCTATCTAAATGAAGTGCTAATTTGTGTCTCTGGGGATAGGTGTGCTGTTTTTAAGTACATTAATGAGTCACAGTCTCCTGATATGCTTATACAATTCTTAATGGGGCTTAATGACACTTATAATGCTGTTAGAAACCAAATTCTTGTACTGGAACCGCTGTTTACTGTTAATAAAGCCTATTCGACCATTTCACGAGTTAAAGCACAAAAGGATGCACATATAGCCTTTAGTGATGTTGGAGAAAGTTCTGCTCTGCTTGCCAGAAATCTTAGCTTTTGTAATTCTTTTAATATGGGTAGAGTTGCTATCAGGAAGAATGATAAAGGGGGTAGTTACTGTGATATTTTTAGGGGTAACACACATAACACAAACACCTGCTTCAAAATCATTGGTGAGCCTAATTGGTACAAAGCTCGAAAGGAGGGTAAAGCCAATGCAGACAATGGTGATAAAAAGACCATACAGAAATATGGCAAATGCCATAGTTGATTCTCCTTTGGAGACACCCTCTGGTACTGCTACACCTTCTTCACATCAGTACAGTTGCAACATGTCAGACTTGATAAGACAAGAAGTGCAGAGGTTCTTCAAGGAGAATTCCACTGCAACCCCTGTGCAGATATTCTTCTCATGTCACTTCTCAGGTATGGTTTTAAATTATGCATTGACTTGCCCAAATGATTTTGATAAACATCGTTGGATCATTGACACAAGTGCTACACCTCACATTTGCTCTAAACCTGGCTTGTTTATTGATCCTGTATTCCCTAAGAACCCTATGCCTATCTTTCTGTTGGATGGGATATCCCATTATGTTAAATTCACTAGTTTTGTGAAATTGTCTAACACACTGATTCTCAAGGATTTTCTCTATCTCCCTATTTTTAAATTCAACTTAATCTCTATGGGTAAAATCACAGATGCTACTGACAGTGAGTTTGTGTACTCTAAGAATTGTTGTACTCTGCAGGACCGGAGAACTAAGCAGGTCTTGGCTCTTGGAAAGGCTTATAACTCGCTTACATTCTTGATCATGATTTTATGAATTGTAAATTTGCTGATGTTAGTTTTGAAACTTTTGAAACCTTTGGTTTTGCCTGTCAGTCCTTGAATAAGGATTGTTTTGATATCCTTGATAAGACTTGTAACAGGGACGTTAGTTGTTTTGCTACTAAAATGCATAACTACCAGGTGTGGCACCAAAGATTGGACCAGACTTCTTATTCTATTATGCAGCATGTTAGATTAATGCATGCTAGCCTCGTCTACTAGAAATCTATCATATAGCAACGAAAATTTAGCAACGGAAATTATTCGTTGCTATTTAGCAACGAAAATAACAACGGGCAACAAATTCGTGGCAAAATGTTGTAGCAACGGAATTTTCGTTGCTAAATTCGTTGCTATTTATGGGAAAAAAAAATAGCGACGATTTTTTTGTTGCTAAAATTAAATAATACAAAAAATAAATAAATTTGTGTATATAGAAACGGAATTTTCGTTGCTATTTCAATTAAAAATAAATATTTAATAAAAATATTTAGCGATGGATATTTTCGTTGCTATAAATAATCGATTAAAATTTTTAATAAAATATTTACATTTTAGCAACAAAAATTTCGTTGCAATTGAAATAAAAAACTTATAAAAAATATTAGCAATGAAAAATCTGTTGCTATAAGTATATAATTTAAAAAATTAATAAAATATTTATAATTTAGCAACGAATTTTTTGTTGCTATGTGGAATAAAAAAAATTAATAAAAATAAATAAATGATAAAAAATATTAGCAACAAAAAATCCATTGCTATAAGTATATAATTTAAAATAATTAATAAAGTATTTATAATTTCGCAACGGATTTTTCGTTGCAATATGTAATAAAATAGTAGTAAAAATAAATAAATAATAAAAAATATTAGCAACGGAAAATCCGTTGCTATAAAGAATTAATTAAAAAATTAATAAAATATTTATAATTTAGCAACGAAAAATTCATTGCTATAAATAGTTAAATAAAAATTAATAGAATATTTATAATTTAGAACGGAAAATCTGTTGCTATTATTAGTTGATTAAAAATTTATAGAATAATTATAATTTAACAACGAAAATTCCGTTGCTATTTAGATTGTAATTTTTTTATATTGAAAAAAAAAATTGATTAAAATATCTTGATTTATATAGTTCAATATATATATATAAATATAATTATACATACACACGTCCATATACATATGAATATTAGATCATTATTACTAAATAGCGCTATTTAAACTTTCATCCTTTTTTTTTATTTTTTATTTTTATTTTTTAACACACACACTCCAAGTGGTCGAAGGGATTTGAACCCGGGACCTTGCCTTCGAGAAAGAACCTTCAGACCACTTGACCAACCCCTGTTGGTTAAACTTTCATCCTTATTCTTTCACGCTCTCTCATATCACACATCCATATAGACAAGAATGTTAGATCATTACACTGATAGCCACCATTTACTTATATAATATATGAATATATGATCATATGTTTGGGGATTATATAGAATTCATATTTGTATAAAATAACCTTTCATAGATAAAAACCTTACATATCACGTGTCAAATAGAACTTATTTTTAGTGGTGACTATTTTTCACAAAAATAAAATTTATAAAAAATCCATACACCGATACTGTTCATAGAGTAATAATACAATTACAAGGATAAATATATTATGATTAAAGTGATAGGCCAAGTTTTTTTTACTATAAAAATGGCACATCTTATACTTTTTTGAAAAAAATTTATACTTAAATGGTGACAACTTGAACTACCAAATCTTATGACTCTTGAGCTTTTTGGTAACAATAAATTATTGCCATCCTTCATAAAATAGTGCTCGTAAAGAAATAGAATTTATTATTACTCAATATGAACGTTCTTTGAAGAAGCTAGTATTTCATGTTGCCGTGGCATGGATCCGCCTTCCCACGTGGCCTTATAACAAGGCGACACCTGTCCTCTCGAAACGGTCGATATGCCCGACCGTCATTATCGACGTCCAAATTAACCTTCGTCACGCTTTTACTGCTCTGCACCTCGATCGACGGGCATGCCCCACCATCGATCCACCGCCCTCGATACGTCGCCCTCGACCATTATCGAGCCCACAACGGACCAGTCCACTAACCCTCTCCTTGTTGAGTGGCCGACCAAGCATTTAATGCTAGGAGATAGTGGGGCACCTGTCAGCTTGGGACAATGGCACTTCGACACGGTAAATTCTCTCTCCTTACCCTATATAAAGCCTCTCATTTATTACACCGGTAAGTCTTCTCACTTATCGCATTTACTGCACCTCTTAATCGACCTTCTCAACTCGATCCTGACTTGAGCGTCGGAGTGCCAACCCGGGTATCACCCCCATCTTTCCCGAGTTGGCCTCGAGCTCACGTTTCCTTTCATCCTCCTCAGATTTCGAGCATAGATAGGCGGTTCCCCAATCAACAAATTGAAGTGTTCGGATCAGATATCCCGGTCGATCAATCAACAAAAATTTGGCTCGATCATTTTGCCGCCGTCTGTGCGAATTCACGCAACGAAAGGTCATCAATCATGACAGCTCGCAATCTAACCAATACCCGTATCTTCGATGAGAATGGTCGAGAAATCCTTCCTCAGATTCCTGTACGTGTATCTGCTCCTTCTGTTGCTGTGCCTCAACTTGTGTACTCGACGCTCGAGTTAAACAAGTACCTGAAAGCTTGCAGGGACGAGGCAATAGCAGCGGCCGCTGAGGGAAGAGAACCTCGGATGCTCGAGTGTCCCCAGACTCAACCCGTAGAGATAATCCAACCTGTGGCTAACTATCCCGGTTACGTGCCGTAAGTGCCCTATCATCACCCGGTTGGATACTGGGCAGGGGTTGATCACCCCTTGTATCATCCCTCTCAATACCAAATACCTTCACCTCATGCTCAAGGAAATGCACGGCGACCGGTCCAAGAGTGACTCTCCATTCGAGCTGATGATAAGGCTGATTCTCGGGCCGCTATCGATAAGGCTAGGTGTCGAGCTAACAATCCAAATAATCGAGAAGATTCTAGGCAAAAGAGACAACGTACTAACTCGTGAAAGAGGAACAACAGTCCTCCGCTATCTGAGACAAGGAGAGAGCAAGATAGTCACCGCAGTATCATATCACGACGTGGAATCTTTAATCTACTAGGACCCAACGGTCGACCCAACTAGATCCGGAGATCCAATCAAGGACATATTATAAGGTCGGATGACCTTAGGAATCAAATCTCTCCTCGTGACAGTAGGTAAAAACTCTAGACGTTATGAAGAAGGTCAAGGGTCCCACAGCCTTTCCCGCAGTCGATCTCGATCACCATGGTGGGAGCGCTTGGGGTAGTATCATGATTGACCTTGAAGGTATCACAGCGAGAGGGAAGCTCAATCTCCTTTTTGTGATGAAATCATCGAAACAACCACCGAGTAGAAGATCCCTATGGGATTGTTGACATATAATGGGTCAACCGATCCCCAAAAAATACGTGTCCAGGCTCGAGATGCAACTCAGCATGTTTAGACACTCCCCCAACATCTGGGCCAAGATCTTTGTCACTAGACTGGATGGGACTGCTCAAGATTGGTTCTCAAGGCTTCCACCTCGATCCATTCCCACGTACAAGGCTCTGGTCGAAAGCTTCGTTGCCCATTTTTCCTCGATGAAAGGGGACAAGCTCCCCTCGACCTATCTTTACACCATCAAACAGGGGCCGAATGAATCCCTTCGAGATATCTTCACTCGTTTTTCTCAGGCTGTAATCAAAACCGATGAGTCAAGCATCGACCTCTTGGTGCCCATAATCCATCAGGCACTGATTAGCAATGACTGCGCTCGAAACATATTCCTACGAAAACCCAAGAACTTGGCCGACATACAAGAAGCAGCTTGTAACTGGATGTAACTCGAGGAGCTAGAGAACTCCCAGGTTAGTCCCATACGGGGCAGGAGAAACGAACCAAACCGATTCACTAAACCAGACTCCCGTCCCAAGGTCGATGCTCCACTCGCCCCATCTCCAAGGAAGCATTTCACTCAGCTAACATGACCGATCGACGAGATCTACAACGTCATCAATCCAAAGCTCCTTAAGAAGCCCAAGCCAATGAGGGAAACTCCAAAGACTCGAGAGAGCAACAAGTTCTGCAATTTCCATCAGCAGAAAGGACACAACACCTCTGAATACAACGCCTTACGTGAAGAGATTTAATGGCTCATCAAGGGCAGACAACTGCTCGAGTTCATCAAGAAGATCGACGACAATGCTCGAAATAGGGACAATAATGACAGATCACCACCTAAGCAGCGACAGGGTAAACCCCTAACCGAGCGTGATCCTCAAAATCGACCTTGCCTTGGTCGCATTGATATGATTACGGGAGGACCCTTGGGTGGTGAATCTAAGATAGCGCGAAAGAAGACGCGAAGGGAAGCATCGTGAAATTTCTTTGGGCTCAAGAGAAGTGTTGCATGTCCGACCTGCGGAGTCTTGGAGCAAGGAAGAAGTTGTATTTAGTGAAAATGATGTAATCGATGTACCTCAGCACTTGAGCGAGACACCTAGTTGTCCTATGGTCGTTACGCTCGATGTGGCTAACTTTGTTGTATCCCGAACTTTAATCAATAATGGAAGCTCTAGCAATATTATCATTTACTCGACTCTTGTGCGAATGAATTTACATGATAAATTATTGCTTGATCCTGTTCGAACCCCTCTTACAAGTTTTGGTGGAGTTGAAGTTTACACACAAGGCAGTATTTGACTCGTGACCTCGATGGGTACACTCCCTCGATGAGCCACTTGCGAGATCGAATACCTCGTGGTCGATATGCCTTCTACTTACAACATCATTTTTGGGCGACCAAGATTGATTGAGTTTCGAGCAATCATCTCTACATACCAGCAAATGGTGAAGTTACCTACTCCTACCGGGGTCGGTGAGTTGCGATGCGATGTCCCTACATCTTGGGCTTGCTATTCCATCTCGATGGAAAAGGTAAAATAACCTACCGGGAAAAAAGTTCCCTTTCTCATCGCTGATCCCATGATTGAAGACGAACTCGAGGATCCCGATGCAGTCGACCCAGAAAACTCCAAAAAGATGTGCTCATATCCTGGTAAGAAGCTTGAATCCTGATAACATGCTTAATCCTCGTATTTTTCGTGCATGTGTGACTAAATTTTAGAGTTCAAATTGGATATAATTTGATGCCTTGATCAATTTTATGTTTATTAGTGCAGCGTGCATTTTTATTGTTAAATTGAGGATTTTGGAGGCCAAATTGTGAGATTTCAGTGTTGGGTTATGCGTGTGAAGTTTAGGAGTGAATTACTTTCCTTGTTGGGTTGATTTTGATAATATTGGAATTGCCTAGTTACGTTGATGGGCTATTATTCTTCGAATTGGGCCTGAGCAATAGCTGGGCCAAGAGTGCGCTTTTGGAAAGGAGTTTGGGCCAAGAGTACGCTTTCGGATACTGGGCAAATTGATTAATTGATGATTGTTGACCTAAAGATTAGTGGATCGAGAAGTTAGCAGAATTGGAATTAATTGTGTGAGCCTATTTTGGAGCCTTTGTTCGAAGCAAGTCTTGCGCGACAAGTTTACGTGAGAAAGTCAAGTCCAACTAGGATTTGGAATTGTTGGAAGCTAGCGGATCAGAGGCTATTTATTCATGGGAATTGGGAGCAGATTGTACACTCCCACTTTTTACACCATCTTGAGGACGGCTGGGACGAGGGATTTGAAGGGCACGCAACAGCTCTTGAAGACTTCCGAGAGCATCGAAATCAATTCTTCCTTTTATTTTAATTAGTTTATGCTTATGAATTATTTTATGTTTTTTGACATGATTTTCATGAGTAGCTAATTCCCGTAGTACTTAGCTAGGAATTTATGATTTAGTTCTGACATCGTGAGACCTAATTTGTTATTATAATTTAATTTAATTTCAAGTATTTATTAATTCTCCGAGTGTCGTGTTATTGTGATTTATTTGCTTAAGTGATTACAACCGGATCATCTAAGTAGGTTAATTGCATAAAGCCATTCTTGATTGCATAAGTATACTTAATGCCTGATTGATATTTGTGGTACCATAGCAAAAAGGATTGGATGCAGTTCTCAACTTGTTAAGGGAGTTAATAATCGGATTTAAATCTTTCACGTGTTGTGACTAGGTTAATTCGGATTAGTGTTTTCTTGATTCTTAATGTTGTTGATTCATTAAATCCTATCGAGTGTCTCTAGGGGTTGTGAATTGATTAGGGAATAATTGTCGAGTGTCTCTAGATTATTCTATGATTTAAGAGAAAACGAGGCGGAGTCGAGTGTCTCTATCTTCTATAGCTAATCTACTTGAACAACTTGAATTTATCTTTGCGTCTATGATCGATGTCTTAACTGAATTGTGATTCCTAGCTAGGTATTGTTTTCCCACTGATTTATCAAAAACCAACTCTCAAGTGATCTATTGTTTTACTCTAGTTTATTTTAATTGTTAGTTAGTTTAATTAGCTTAATTAAAATCTTAAAACCCCCGATTTTACTTGTTTATTTTCGTGAATTTTCCTGTCATTAATTTCAATTATTTTCTCCCAATCTCTGTGGATTCGACCCGTTTTGCACTATACTCTATTTTAGTCGTAAATCGGATTATAATTTATTTTGACAGATTTGACACCTGTCAAATTTTGCCGCCGTTGTCGGGGATTGGTACTAATTGAATTTATTTCCTCTTTATGAACAGAAGTATTCGCGGAGTTGACGAGCCAGTTTCGACCCTGAGATCGAGAAAACTACACGATCGTTGAGGAAACAAACCAAACGCACAAGAACCTGGAGGAGAGTTCCAATCTGATCAAATCTGAAGAGTCAGGCACTGAGTCGGAACATTTAGAAGACGAACAGACAAGTTAGGCCGTAAAGTACAACCATACCTTAGCGATGGCAGAAGCTCGTGTAACCATGCTCGATCTGGCATGCCCTGCTACTGCATAGTAGCCCCTCTATATCACTTTTCCAGAGGTAGGTGTATTGGAAAACACGAATAAGAAAGCAGCGGAATTTAAAAAATTTTCCCAACAAAAGGATCTTGAACTCGCAATCGTGTATCCAAATTCGTAGAGATAGAAAACTTACTTTTCTTTTATTCTTTCTTGAAGCGTTTCAAGCCACCCAAGAACGCTCTTCTCGCGGCTTAATCCCCTTTCCTTGGTAAAGCTCGAATCTTCAAACTTCTAACTTGAGGTCTCTAGAGAAAGTCCACCAACTTGATCACAATCTAACTAGTAAGGATGCTAGTTCTCTAGTTAGTGTTTAGGCTTAACCTAGGGTTTGTTTAATCTTGGAGAAAGAAAGGTGTTCAACACATGAACCAAAAGAATTGCCAATTCGCTCTTAGAGGAGCTCGAGCTCCCCTATTTATAGAGAGAGGGTGCCGAAATTCCTAGTCCTTAATGGGCTAGGATTTTGGTCTCTCTCTCTCCTATTACTTGATCATCAAGTAATTTTGACTTTGACTTTGAATTCTAATTCAAATCAACTTTCAAGAGAGCTAAAATATCCAAACTATTTTTGGATAATTTTATACTTTATTTATTTAAAATAAATAACTTATTTTATCTAATTAATTAATTCATAATTAATTAACTAGATTATTTTTCTCAAAAATTAGACTTTCTTTTTAATTCAAAATTAAACCAAAGTCTATTAAATAATTAACACATTTAATTATTTAATATATATATACAATATATATATTCACACGTGTGGGACACGTGTCACAAGGACACGTGTCACAAGGACACGTGTCACTCACGTGACCCACACGTGTGGTTTCACACGTGTGAAACCCTCTAGGTCCGATTAACTCGTTTAATCATTTTTAAGCCTCAACTCATGTAACCAAGTTGTTGTGTGTGACCCTCTAGGTTCTCAATTCAATTAGCAGTGACCCTAATTAATTAATTCACTAATTAATTAATCAGTCCACAGATTAAACGACCATAGTCTAGCAACAGGTGTTTAACCCCTAGTTGAATTGGAATGTTCAGATTCGACAGAACCTTTAAGTCATTGATTCATGTGAGATACAATCCTCCTACTTACTATCTCTCAACCAAGATCTAGGGTAAGGGAATAATCAGAACCCTAATAATCCGGTCTTAAAGCTAAGTGCATTTCATATCCATTTGATCTCAATCCAAGAAACCCTTTTCTTGATGTCTTGATCTACTGCCTTGGCCAAGGACTCCATATGGCATATGAATGACTTACACAATAAGAGATCACATTGCAAATGCAAGTGTAGGTCCTTTCTTGATTCTCATTCACTTTCATGAATCACTTGTGCAGCCCCAGCATAAGCCTTGAATTAGTTGTCTAAGGCGACACCCTTTAAATCTTATACCTAAGACTACAGAGTTAACTCATAAAGTGACAAGGAACCTCAAGTCTAAGGATCAATTAATCACATCAATGACTCGTGAGATATTTCCTAATCTGGAAGTTTCCATTTCCTGAAATAGAAACTTCCTTTCCCATTTAGGAATGTTCTCACACGGGGCACCTCAGTGAACTTACTTATTAAAGTAAGCACCCTCATGTATCACGCACGTATCAACTATACACTTTACACCTCCATGAAACAAGGTGGTCCTTCTTAAGGGCGTGATCCCACAAGCAAGCCTTAGAGGAGTCAGGTTGACATTCCCACTGTCTGTAGGACTCATCGGCTTGGAGTAATTTACTAATCATGACTTATGTGATATAGGGCTCGTTTCATGAACCATTTCACCTAAAGTCCTAAAGTCATCAGGATTAGGGGAGTTCTTATACATGCACAGATAAAGTAAACGCATACCAAACAAGAGCATATAAAGAAGTGTTGCCTCAATTCGTTATTTCATTCAAAGATTGTCTGTGATTACAATAAGGAAAAGCACAAAGCTGATATACAATCGGCTTTCTAGGGCACTATTCCTAAAAGGGTGCTGATTTTGAGCGGAAGACGGGGTTGATTCACTTACTTCCCATTTTTCGCGATCTGGAAAACAAAAACCCTCACCAACATTTGAGTAAGTTCCACACAGTTTGCTGCTCTACCGTGCCTCACGGGGTCACCGAGGACCAAATTAAGTTGCGATCTTTCCTATTCTCCTTGCAAGACGCAGCGGAAAAGTGGTTATACTCTCTCCCATCTGGAACCATCACCACTTGGAGACAGATGCGGGAGACATTCTTGGATAGATACTTTCGAGCTTCACGGGAGCTCGACCTCCATCGAGAAATTGTTGCAATCAAGCAAAAGGAGCATGGGAGCCTTCATGAGTATTGGGAACATTACAAGAGCTTCCCAGAAAACACTATCATCCATTACTTTTATGGAGGTTTGATGCCAGGAGACAGTAAGATGATGGATGCTGCGAGTGGGGGATTTATTGTTGGAAAACAGAAGAGTAAACACAGCGGAAGTTTAAAATTTTTTCCAAAAGGGATCTAAAAGACTTGCAATATTCGTATCGTAACGATGGGACTCAAGAAACTCACACGAATTGAAGCTTTCTTGAAACGTATTGAGCAACCCTCAAACGTTCTTCATGCGGCATGAAAATCCCCGTTTCTTGATTCTTTCTTCGAGATTCCAAAGTAGAAATCCTCTAGAGTATTAATCCACACCAACCTAGATTCAAATCATGTTAGTGAGTATGCTAGTACTATAACATGCGTATTAAAGAAACAAGAAACGAGGAAAGAGAGCAAGAGAATTATCCCCAAATTCCATGCAGGTTGGACGTGATCTCAATATCACGTGTAAGGCAAAAATTCGAACCCCTTAGTCCTTTTATAGGCTAGGGTTCGAAACCCTAGTCTTGTAGGAGAGGGTCTCCAACTTTGACTTTTCTTCTATTCTTTCTTTCTCTGCAAGTAAAATAACATCTCATCTAAAATAAGATATTTATTTTATAGAAAAAGAGCTCCTAACTAATTTAGGAATATTTAATTATTCTAGTAATAATTAAATAGCTCATCCCAATAATATTTATTCTAATCATATTACAATTAATACTTTAGAATAATAAAATAGAAGATATTTATTTATTTACTTATTCTAATCAAATTAGAACAACTAAATAATTAAATACTTAGAATTAATCCTCCAATTAATTCCATCAAGGACTTTAGAATTAATTCACTAATTAATTCTAATAGGCTAAAATTAATTCTCCAATTAATTTTATTTCGGTTATATAATTAATTCTCCAATTAATTATATTAAGGGATTTGTAATTAATTCATCAATTAATTATATCTTGGTTTTATAATTAATTCACTAATTAATTATATTTGGGCTTGATCATTAATTCTCCAATTAATTAACAAATGATCCAATTTCTCAAATGGATCACGTGTCCCAAATAATGCTCTCGATCCACACGTGTGCTTTACATTGTGGTCTCGTTTCAATAAACTATTTGATCTTTCCATAATACCCTTTGAACCCGGTATTTGTGTGTGACACTCTAGGTTCAATTTCAGTTAGCAGTGAGCCTAATTAATTAATACACTTTATTAATTAATTACCTCACAGATCACACGACCATAGTCTAGCAACAGGTGTGTGACCCCTACCCGAAATGTGAATGTATATTCGAAAGAACCTTTCAGTCAATGACATCATGTGGGATAAGATCCTCCTATCATCCTATCTCTCGATTAAGATCTAGGGCATGGGAATATAGAGAGCCCTACTAACCTTAATCTTAAAACAAAGTTCTCTTTATATTCCGTTTGATCTCAATCCAAGAAAACCCCATTTTCTTGATATCTTGATCTAACCACCTTGCGCAAGGATTTTTAGGATGGAATCATAAATGACTTGTGTAATAAGAGATCATCTTGCCTACAGCATGTGTAAGTCCTTTATTGATTCCAACAATTCTCATATGTCACTTGTGTAATCCCAACGTAGGCCGTGGTTCAGGTGTCTATACGGCGACACCCTTTTGAGCCTATATCAAAGATTACAGAGTTAGCTCATATGAGACAATGTGGAATCTCAAGTCTAAGGATTAATTCCTCACGCCATTGACATGTGAGATATTTCCTAATCTGGAAGTTTCAAGAAACTTCCTTTCCCATTTAGGAATCTTCTCACGCGGGGCACTCTCAATGATGATATTCTTGTAACTATCACTGTAGTGCCCGAAGCGGCGAGCCACCACATCCCCCGCACCTAGCCCCGAACCCACATATAAAATAGGAATCCATACATGAGCCCAAGACTAAGCGAACGCGAACCTACACGCACACGCTAAGTCAGGCGGAGTTAAGACAGAACCAGAGCGCACAAAATAATAAGGAAATGAAAGCATAAATTAAAATTCAAGAAGATAAATCCACAAACGGGTTCAACTATCTCTAGAAACCTGTCCCGAAAATACAAATACAACAAAAGTTCAGAAGATTCATACATAGATCATACACAAACGCATAATATATACATACTTCATTGATCAAAACTGAATTATATACAAAATGCGACCGAATGCAATTGCTAATGCAAGTCGATCTAGGAGACTAGAAATGGACCGACTCACGACTCCGCCTAGCACGACTCAAAACCTATACCCTGAAAAGTTGAAAGGAGAGGGTCAGTCCACCGACTGAGTGAGGGGGCTAACGCACATCAACACATATCTACATATAGAGCAAAGTACGTATTAAACAAAAGACTATGAACCGGGAATAGGGTTTTACATACCAAAGCCATTTTCCAAAAAGAACTCATACTTATTCATATATTCGTATATTCTTAAGTTTGAAACTTGTAAGGATTCATAGATTAAAAAAAAACGCATATGAATTCATATTAAAACTCATAGGGATTTAAATAGATTCAGACCGATTCATAACTTAGCGTAGAAATCTCATATTGAAAACAAACTCTCCTATCCCGTTTCATAATCAATCATAACAAAAGAATTCAAATACCTGGCGAGTACGGGTCTCCAACCTTACTCCTTAATCAAAAGACTTAAAAGATTCATCAGGAAGCATAAAATCATAAATTCATAAGATTCATAGATTCAAATTCCCGTATTCCAACCTACTCCAAAAGTCTGCACGCGGGTTACAGGCCCACATCGTGCAACTCACTATACGTGGGGTCGCGAACCCACAACGTACCTTCTCCGGCCTCAGCCGAAGGCTCAAAGCACCACGCCTTCTCTATCTCCCCCAGAGTCGCGCATAGGTACTTCAAAGGAGCGTGTGCACACGGGTGATAATCGACGACCCCAACAGCCGCACCGGGTCTCCCTTACCCACACCTCCAGGGCCCAAGGATTCAAATAGATTCGTATGGATTCATAAGACTCATAAAGAAACATACCTAACTCGCGAAACCTAGAAACATATGATTCATACTTAAGAAACATACCATAAGAAACATACCTTACCGTGCAACTCGGCATATGCTATACACAAACCTCTCCGTGTCTTCCTAATTCATAATATGCTGAGGGAAATCCATAGTTTGCTTGACGATACACGGTTTGGAGCATAGCCTCGTTGCAAAACCAATTTTAAGCTTATATATGCCCATACGTATAATTTTAGAAGAATTCATATGAAATCGAATAACAAGATCCATAATGTATCATAAGACACATATTTAGTATATATATAATAGTATATTCGCATGCGGGCTTGAAAACGAGCACATAGGGTCATAGGTCGCATTAACTAAAAGAAAACAAACCTAAACCTCACCTTTTACCGAAAGTGCTCACGAGTGAGCGTTGGCGACCAAGAAGAAGCTAAATGGTGGATCCGACACCTCCCGAACCCAAATCCCTTGAATTTGGTTGAGTTTGATGAAGATTTCAGCTCCAAACTCTTCCTTAGTGAATAGTGACGGGAATGAACTCTTGTTTCTCCAAAGAGCTGCAACTTTTCCTCTTTCTCTTGTGGAAACCAAAAATGAAGGAGTAGGGGGAGCAAGTGGGTTATGTTTGGGTTGTGTGGGACCAAGTTTCACTCAAAAAGGTTAAAAGATGAGGGACTAATGTGCAATTTAGTGAAAGGTGGTCATTTAGGCACTAGCAGCTTGTTTCGGTTAAATTCCAAAAGTCCAAATGAACTTATAAAAATAAAAGGTTTGGTAGGATTAAAGATGGTTGTGTTAGGATTACATAGGCTCAATAATGAGTGAATTTGGTTAAGGAATGAATTAATTATGGCCAAAACCGTAAAGGGTGGCAAGGCTACGAAAGGCTCACGTTTCGGGCAAAAAACGGGGTTACGAATGGGCTTAGAAAAATATAAAGCTAGGTTTCTTAGCTTGAAAATCTTGTTACGAGTCCGGCGCCACTTTCATAATTCGAATCCGAATTCCCGAGCTCAAGATATGCCGTCCGGAATCCAAGGCGCGCTAAAGCTTGTTAGGCCCTTGAATCCCAAAGTAATAGAAATGGTCTCCGACCAATTCAAACAAATAAAAACGAATAAAATAAACACGTAAATGAGTTCATAAATTAAATAATTCAAGTATATCACATATTCATGAAATTTAGGAATTATAATCGAGTAAAAGAAATTAAATACGAGAGTTACAACGTAAAACTTAAACATTTAAGGCCTATAAATCACTTAATCAATTAAATCAACATATAAATTAAATCGAAAAGAAAACGTCTGAAAACCCTCAAGTGATGTCATACCTGGCTTGCCGAAGAAACGGGGTGTCACAATCACCCTTATGTATTATGAACGCATCAACCCATGCACTTATCACCCCATGAAATCGGGTGATCCTTCTTAAAGACATAACTACACAAGCAAGTCTCAACAGAGGCAAAGTCGACACTCCCGCTGTCTGTAGGCCTCATTGACTTGGAGAAGTTTCTAATCCTCGCCTATGGAGTAAAACGTGTTTCATGTGTCATTACCATAATGACAAAGTTCTTAACGGCCTCATCGAATTAGGGGAGTTCTAGACATGCACACATAATGGAAACACACAAAACACGTGTTGGCATATAAGAAATGTTCGCCTGTGATTATAATCATTCATATATTATTCAAAGATTGTCTGTGATAAAGGGAAAGTCCCAAAGCATAATAGCTTACTAGGGCACTATTTCCAACAATCTCCCACTTGCCCGTAAAAGCCTTTCAGGTCCATTCTAGGTTCCATCTTCCCAAGATGTACCTTTAGAGCCTTATTGACTTTGGGCGTTTCCAAAGTGGATCTGCTATATTCTCTGCTAATGTGTATGTTTCTAATATGCACATCATTAAGGAAACATGATTTCCTTATTCACGTGATTCATAATCAAGGGTCTGGTCCCTTGGTGAGGTCTCAGTTCTCTTACTCGAGCAACTATCCATTTTATCATACAATATGATAATGGTGTTGTTTCATGCTAGGAACTACATCTACCCTTTAGATGGAGTTTCTTACCCAAACACTTAACTTAGCGGTATTCAATACGACTAAGTATTCAACCTTATAATCGAATCTATAGTGTCTCTCGATTGGAACTCTTTCCAAAGCACTGTACTGCCATATAGGCAGATTGCGAATCCTCTCATAGATCAATAATTATCTATGTTTTGATGGTAATAATTACATCAAACAATCCTTTAATGACAAGAACTTGTCCGGAGTCTTAAAATATATCCTCTTTTCTTCTAAAGTACTCAGAGGGTATTTTTACAGCAATCCAGTGACCTTCTCTAAGGTTACATTCAGAATAGGGCCATCACGCTATGTGAGAAGCCATATCTTGTCAAGTACATAACATTGCATACATTATGCACCATTTTCCCAAAAAGGGTTTTGGACTTTCTAACTTTCTCATAGTTATTTTAGGACACATCCTCTTCAAAAGAGATGTTTCATTGTCCATTGGAACTTCTGTAGGAATCTACCATACTAAACTCTTTTAGTACAATGTTTATGTACCTTGACAGTGATAATCCTATTATTCTCTTAAATCTATCTCCATAGATATTTGTCTCGAGAATGTAGGATCTACCACCAAGACCTCTCATCTCAAAAATGGTTCCTAACCATGCTTTGGTAACTCTAAAGTCATCCTTCGCATTCCCAATGAGAAGAATGTCATCTTTGCAAAGTACTAAAAGTTGAACTTTTAGTCTCTAACACTTTGTTTATTGTACACGTTATACTCGAATTTTAAGTCAAACAACTTTGCCTATTTCACTAATTCGAATACTTTAATTCCTAGAAGCCTGATTCAATTTCTCGTAAATTAACTATTAGGAGTCTGCAAACTTTTTGCTCACTCCCACTAAATGTGAAATCCATGGATGTTCCATATTTATGTCTTCATCAATCTCATATTGATAAGACAAGCTTGATCCTATCAAGTAGTTCAACTAAGGTCCAAACTTAGTTTAACTATATGGAATCCATTTCAGATTTCATAATTGTTTTCACTGCTCGGATTCCAAATCTGACAGCGCCTCCCCATGGGGTAAATGGATCAATATCCACTTTAGAAGATTTCATGGTGAAAACCATATTATCTTATAGGCTATCTAGGAATACGTTCTGAACGCATCGAAGGAGGAGAGTTCACTCGTGTACTATCTCTTAAGATTGGTTAAGTTTTATTAGAACGGTTCGTTTCTTCCTATTTGTGGCATGTGATTTATCCTCAAACCTTTTGAAGTCTTTGGGCATACCTTTCTTCTCTCTTAGGAACGATTCCCAAAGAAATGTATATTTTTTAAAATAAACAATATTTGTTCAAAAGAATCTTAGAAACAATATTCTATATTGTTTATGTAGACTTGAACTAGTTTCAATCTTATCTCTCCATTTCTTCTTCAATTAAGAAGACTCAAGAGAGATACATTCTTTAGAATAAACTACATTTATTCCAAAGAGTTGCAAAAATGACAATATATATTGTTCATATAAACTTGAACTTGTTTCAAGTTCATCTCCCACTGTCTTCTTCACTTAAGAAGACTCCCACTGTCCTCTTCATATAAGAAGACAATCCCAAAATTCTAAGACAAGAATTATTAGGGAATTTTGAAAGCTACAATTCTTAGTGCATTTAAGTGACTGATTTGGAATGTGCAAGATTCAAAATCTTAACTGCGTATTCTGAAGCACAAGTTCAGGATTAAGGTAAGTCAGTAACAAAAACGAACCATATCCTATAGGGTTATGCTTCTTCATTAAAAAATACCATGTTTTTGAATGAGCTTACTAAGGGATAATCCTATTATCTCTAAGATGACTAAGGAATTAGTCACTAAGATATCTTATATCTCGATCCGATTGAGCCATTTATGTCTTATGACTACCAAGGTTCCTAACCTTCCTTATTTTGAAATTCTAATAATTTCACAAAAGTTTCATATTCGTACTTCAGTAAGTACACACATTCATAATGATTTAAACTAACGATGTTGTCTAGTGCCTACATTAAGCAATCCAAAATCATTAGTATGGATCAAGATCCATACACGCTTTGGATGTTCTCTGGTTTCTTATAAACGGGATTTCGGGAACGTTTCCCTTAAAATAGGATTCTTAGGAAGTTAAGTCTTTAAGTTCATTTTCGTAAAATGATCCCAAGATGATTAACTTGCTAATCCCATTTAGGACGTTCCAAAGTTATTTGAAACTTTGTCATCTTACTTGTTTTATCTCGTTGTATGTTCGAAACATCAATGCTTTGAGTTTTACACAACAGTTTATGCAAAATTAACTCAAGACTAGTGAATTCTGATCCTATCGGAATTACCACAACGAGAGACACAGGGAGTATCCTTATACTCTTTGCAGCTCCTTTCCAAGGCCCTAGTTTGCCACTATGGAAGCTAAAGTCTAATCTTTCTTTTAGGCTTTCCCTTTTCTTACCCCTCCATCGGGTTTTAAGGGTTTCTTCTTCTTTGGTCTAGATGTCTTTACCTCAATAGGTTTAGAAGAAGAATCAATCATCATTACCTTTTAGTCCTTCATAAGGATGCTATCTTAAGTTATCAACTAATTTGATCAACTATGCTACAATAGCATCATCTAAGATTAAGCAAAAAGGGTCTAAAATGATGATAGAAGCAATTCAAGCAATCAGTGAACTAAGAACTCGTTTCTTAGTGTACTGCGTGGCTGCAAGGTCCTCCCCGGTGAGGACTTTCAGCCCACGTTACACGTGTATTCCTTCATACAAATATGGAACAATTCCTTCGATATGTTATACTTTATAACATGCTCGCAAGGGATTACAATTGCTCTTAATTGTTCCTATAATGTGTTATACTTTATAACACATTTATGAGGGAGTTCAATTTCTCTTAAGTGTTTGGAGAATTTCCTTTCACTTTTCAATTGATTTTCTTAAGCCTGGGTCAAATTTTCACAATGGGTGAAAAGTTTACCTTATAGAGAACAATTTTCTCCTTTGGAATCTAAAACGGATTTTAAGATTCGAAGCCAATCAGATTGGTTAGGACTTTAGTAAACTTATTTGACTCAAGGATGGATACTAATGGGTCGGATTTCAACTTGTAGACAATCACAGAACTACAAGCTAAATGCTAAGCAGAGAAAATGTGAGCATATTGAATAATAACGTAACACATAGGATTAGGTCTTTTATCGTATATGGCTCCCACTATTTTTAGAAGGTCTATAAATCCCAAACGACCTTAGAAGAAACTTATTTTATCAGTAGGTACTAGGATCCCAAGCATTCTTAGTTTTGGACCCACGACTCGTGAGACATCCAAAGGTCTAAGAATCTTTAGGTAGGTACAAAATTGTCAATTCCATCTCCATGGAATTCCTAGTAATGTTTTTGCATCACCGATCTTTCAATCATGGACCCACGACTCGTGAGATATCCATGTCTACTTCAATGTTGAGCAGGACTCATCAATCATAAGATCTCAATCAAACTTAGTCTGGAATGACCCATGACTCGTGAGACATCGCCCATTCTAAAATGATCAAGAAATATCAATCACCTAAGGTGATCAATCAAGAAACTAAGATTTAATAGGCTGCACTAATTACCCCACGACTCGTGAGACAGCAACTAGCTTACCTACTAACTCTTAAATCCTATTGATGGAATGTTAGGAATTTTATTACCATAATAGAATACCTATTTATTCGAAAATTGCTCAATATTTAATTAGGGATCTTCGAATTAACCAGAGAGTTGTCCGTTATGACCTCACCAACATGTACAGTTATCCATTTTTAATTGTCTTGATTAATGCAGTTTCACATAAAATGCATCCACACAAGCAATTAGCAGATAACATGTCCTAGCAAGATACTAATATGAGATGATCATGAGTATCCTATCTTATGTGCAATTATGGGAGCCACTCCATAATTGCTAGTTCTAACATAGATGCCACTTAAACAGATATTTCACATAAGGGTGCAGAATTTAATGGAAAACCCTATTCTATTACATTAATAGAAACCCTCCTAAACATTTTGAGGGGTCTTCCCTTATGGCCACCGTTCTCCAAGTGTTCCTTGTGGATCCTTCTTGTTCCTTGGGTGCTTGTCTCCAAAATGAAAAGAAAAACCTCACTTCCTAAGCTCTACTCTCTTAACATAAAGTAATATGGCTCAATCTTCATATTGACCATAGACAAATACATGGGGCATACCCCGGCCCAAAAACAATAAAAAGGAAAGCTACATAATAAGCACATAAAAATGTGCACATAAGTAGGGCTCCAACCCCAATTGAAATAACGTAACTATGGGGCTCCGACCCCAATTGAAATCATTCATGTGCATAAATTAAAACATTCATAAAACTAACCCATGATCACCTACACTAGCATACTTCCGCATGAATTTAAATTTACCAACTAAATTTAAAATCTCCTTGACTTCAAGTTACAACTAACTTAAGTAATTTGAATATAGTTCACTATTCAAGAATTTATTCAAAACACGAATTTCGGATCATGACAAAACTCAATTAATTTCAAAAATTAAATTTTTGCCAACATATAATTCAAAGTGATATTATTAATTTTCTTGAAAAATTAGAACTTGACATTAATTTATAAAATTCCAAATTTACAATTATTTCAAATAAATAAATTTATTATTTTAAAATCAAATTTTAAAAATAAAATCAGATTTTACAAAATGGGATTTTACGAAACTTAGAAAACACGAAACGAAACCCAGGGTTTCCGGGACAGCCCGAGCGAGGCGAGCGGACACCGCCCACGTGCACGAGAAGACAGCTCCGCGTATACGGCTCGCGCAGAGTGCCGGAACCAGGTGGAGGTCGCCCGCAGTGGGGCGCACGCATCCGCATCGCACGCAGAGCTGCGCGCTTGTGTGCAGGTGCCCCCCGCCAGGATGGGCCGGAACCGCGAAGCATCGCCTAGGCGTGTCAAGGCAATCGCCGCGCGACGTGGTGTGGGGCTGAGGTGTGCAGCCCCATGCGAATATGCGTAATCCCACACGCTATGCGTGCGGGTGATCCCGTTCCGTCTTTCGTATCGTAATTTCGCAAATTCAAGTATTTTAATTTCGAATTAAAAAAGTTCAAAACAAATCCGATTAAAACAGTTTAAAAAAGATTAATACAAAATTGTTTTTCAATAATTTTCAAGGAACAATATTGATCCGACAGATTCGTATTTCAAACAAAAACCAAGAATACATAACATATATCTAAATTCAAGAATTTTCTGTCAAAATTCAAAAAGCGAAAAAGACACAATACGAACGTTGCAAGGTGGCTCTGATACCACTTGTTGGAAAACAGCAGAGTAAACGCAGCGAAAGTTTAAAATTTTTTCCAAAAGGGATCTAAAAGACTTGCAATGTTCGTATCGTAACATTGGAACTCAAGAAACTCACACGAATTTAAGCTTTCTTGAAACGTATTGAGCAGCCCTCAAACATTCTTCATGCGGCATGAAAATCCCCGTTTCTTGATTCTTTCTTCGAGATTCCAAAGTAGAAATCCTCTAGAGTATTAATCCACACCAACCTAGATTCAAATCATGTTAGTGAGTATGCTAGTACTATAACATGCATATTAAAGAAACAAGAAACGAGGAAAGAGAGCAAGAGAATTATCCCCAAATTCCATGAAGGTTGGACGCGATTTCAATATCACGTGTAAGGCAAAAATTCGAACCCCTTAGTCCTTTTATAGGCTAGGGTTCGAAACCCTAGTCTTGTAGGAGAGGGTCTCCAACTTTGAATTTTCTTCTATTCTTTCTTTCTCTCCAAGTAAAATAATATCTCATCTAAAATAAGATATTTATTTTATAGAAAAAGAGGTCCTAACTAATTTAGGAATATTTAATTATTCTAGTAATAATTAAATATCTCATCCCAATAATATTTATTCTAATCATATTAGAATTAATAATTTAAAATAATAAAATAGAAGATATTTATTTATTTACTTATTCTAATCAAATTAGAACAACTAAATAATTAAATACTTAGAATTAATCCTCCAATTAATTCCATCAAGGACTTTAGAATTAATTCACTAATTAATTCTAACGGGCTAAAATTAATTCTCCAATTAATTTTATTTCGGCTATATAATTAATTCTCCAATTAATTATATCTTGGCTTTGTAGTTAATTCACTAATTAATTATATTTGGGCTTGATAATTAATTCTCCAATTAATTAACACATGATCCAATTTCTCAAATGGATCACGCCTTCCCAAACAATGTTCTCGATCCACACGTGAACTTTACATTGTGGGCTCGTTTCGATCAACTGTTTGATCTTTCCATAATACCCTTTAAACCCGGTATTTATGTGTGACCCTCTAGGTTCAATCTCAGTTAGCAGTGAGCCTAATTAATTAATACACTTTATTAATTAATTACCTCACAGATCACACGACCATAGTCTAGCAACAGGTTTGTGACCCCTACCCGAAATGTGAATGTATATTCGAAAGAACCTTTTCAGCCAATGACATCATATGGGATACGATCCTCCTACCATCCTATCTCTCGATTAAGATCTAGGGCATGGGAATATAGAGAGCCCTACTAACCTTAATCTTAAAACAAAGTTCTCTTCATATTCTATTTGATCTCAATCCAAGAAAATCCCATTTTCTTGATGTCTTGATCTAACTACCTTGCGCTAGGATTTTTAGGATAGAATCATGAATGACTTGTGTAATAAGAGATCATCTTGCCTACAGCAAGTGAAGGTCCTTTATTGATTCCAACAATTCTCATATGCCATTTGTGTAATCCCAACGTAGGTCGTAGTTCAGGTGTCTATACGGCGACACCCTTTTGAGCCTATATCAAATATTACAGAGTTAGATCATATGAGATAATGTGGAATCTCAAGTCTAAGGATTAATTCCTCACGTCATTGATATGTGAGATATTTCCTAATCTGGAAGTTTCAGGAAACTTCCTTTCCCATTTAAGAATCTTCTCACACGGGGCACTCTCAGTGATGAAGTTCTTGTAACTATCACCCTTATGTATTATGAACACATCAACCCATGTACTTATCACCCCATGAAATCGGGTGATCCTTCTTAAGGATATAACTACACAAGCAAGTCTTAACAGAGGCAAAGTCGACACCCCCAGTGTCTATCGGCCTCATTGACTTGGAGAAGTTTCTAATCCTCGCCTATGGAGTTAAGAACTTGTTTCATGTGTTATTCCCATAATGACAAAGTTCTTAACGGCCACATCGGATTAGGGAAGTTCTAGATATGCACACGTAATGGAAACACACAAAACACGTATTGGCACGTAAGAAGTGTTCGCCTATGATTATAATCATTCATATATTATTCAAAGATTGTCTGTGATAAAGGAAAAGTCCCAAAGCATAATAGCTTTCTAGGGCACTATTCCCAACATTTATTATGGACAAGACTCCGCCAAAATTAAGGAATATGATTGAAAAAGCCTCAGCACACTCGTCGAAGTGCTATACCGCCCTATCCATCCCGCGAAATGTTAATGAAGTCAATTCTTCAACTTTTGATGAACTTAAAAATATAATAAATTCTTTGGCTGCTAACCTCACCGTAGGTACACCTCAAGTGGCAATGATTTGTCAACTATGTTCTATTACAGTGCACCCCATTTATGTATGTCCTTCTATTAAAAATAGCACATTGGAGGATGTTAATGCTGCATGGGTCCAACAATAGAATTACAATCCTTTTTCCAAAACATACAACCCCGGTTGGAAAAATCACTCTAGTCTGAGCTATGCCCCTAAACCTCAACCACCAAACTTCCAAAACTTTGTACCTAAACCTCTAAACCCTCAACAAAACCCACCTCTCAACCCACAAGCAATCCGAATAATTAACTTGGAATCAAACATGCAGAATATAGGGTCCACAGTGCAAAACTAAAGCTCCTCAGTTAAAAATTTGGAAACTCAATTAGGTCAGATTGCTGCTGCATTGAGTAGGATTGAGAATCAAGGGAAGTTGCCTTCGTAAACTGAGGATCCTAGGCATAATGTCAGCCCCATCACACTCAACAGTGGTAAAGAACTTCCGCCACCACTAGAGGAGGATAGGGGACAGAAATCTGGGTCCTAAGGTGACCAGGCAAAGGGTACGACTATAAAGTATGACCATAACTTATACTCAAACCACGACAGCGAGTCAAAAATTGTCGTGAAACCTAAACCCCCTGGTGATCCCACCTCCATTCCCTCAACATCTGGCAGAAACGAAGAAACAAAAGGAAGAAAAGAGCATTCTCGAGATATTTCAAAAAGTTGAGGTGAACATACCCTTGTTGGATGCAATCTAGCAAATTCCCAGATATGCTAAATTCCTCAAAGAGCTTTGTACCAACAAGAGGAAACTGGTAGGTAAAGAAAAGGTAAGTGTGGGGGAAAACATGACAGTTGTTTTACAAAAGAAACTTCCCCCTAAGTGCCGTGATCAAGGTATGTCTTCAATACCATGGAAAATTGGCAATTTAGGAATTAAAAGAACTGTGTGATTTAGGTGTCTATTAATGTTATGTCATTTTCTGTATATAATGCACTTAATCTTGGCCCCTTGAAAAGTACAGGTGTCATCATACAACTGGCGGACCGTTCTACAGTGTATCCGGATGGTGTTCTTGTTCAAATCAATGAATTAGCTTTCCTAGTGGATTTCTTCATATTAGACATGGAGGACAAGAATTCTGAAAAGTCTTCCGATATCCTTTTGGGTTGCCCATTTTTGAGTACTGCTAATGCTAAAATAGATGTTAAAAAAGGTCTGTTGACTTTAGAATTTGATGGTTGTTGAGTGTAGAATTCACAAGGACCTGAGCTTATATTATAATATATTTTTGTGTCATTTGATGTGTTTATGTGTTTATTTTGCTCCATTTAGGTGATTATTGATTTAGTGATGAAAAACGGCGAACTAAGGCCAATCCACGCATTTTGGAGGAAAAAAAGGAGTAACCCCGTTACACCTCGGAAGAACAAATAGGTTAACCCCCATTAACAGACATAGGAGCGTCACACTTGGCGAAATAGGGGAGTAACGCCCGTTACTCCCTGACAGCATAACTCTGCTAACGCCCGTTACCAGAGGTAGTAGGAGGAGTTTTTTGGAGTAGAAGGGGTAACGGGCGTTACCCCTGAGCAGAAAGAAAGTGGTAACGCCCGTTACCACTTATAAAAGCACAAACACGATTTCATGCAGTAACGGTGTTAACACGATTTGTGCATGGATAGGTAACGCCCGTTACTTATGGCGGCGAGGTAAATTTTTGCTCAGCTATTTATAGTTCGTTTTGGAATCTTTTTGGGGACTTCGTCTAAGATTTCTTCTCGAGTTTTGACCTAGCTTGAGAGAAGAAGACACGGAGCTTTGGGAGGACTTAGAGAGAATTTCGAGAAGATGAAAGGATCAAAATCTCTTTAATGCAATTTATTTTAGTTTTATTTATTGCTTTTAGTTATCAAAATAATTCCTTTGAGTTTTTTTTTCTATTCGTTAGATGTTAGATTTGTTTTTCCAGAATTCTTGAATGTTTATGAATTGATTTTTGAGACTTTGCTATACTTTGATGAACATGAATCTCTTTAATGCAATTTATTTTAGTTTTATGAGTGTTGTTTTAATTATGAGTAGCTAAAACCCTAGGGCTAGGTGAGGGATGATGATTGCATGATAAGTGTTTGATATGATGCTTGAATGACTTGTGCCAATTCTTAGTTTGAAAATTGGTTTGAATTGAATTGCAATGGCCTGATCACTCTTAGCATAATTTAGAATTACTTGAGAATTGAGAAATTGATGGTAATGGAGATGGTTTTCATAACTAGTAGATTGTAGGAATACAAAGAGATTTGGTTCTGATCTAAATCTTATTCCATGCCAAGCCGCTAGAACTAGATTTGCACTAGTCTTGATTTTGATGGTTTAGTTAATTATTGATGACTGCGAGAACAGCTTTGAGCTTAATTAAATACGTGGTTATACCTTGAGAGAGGATAATTCATATATAAGTGACTAGGTTGTAGAATTACACTTGTCGGACGAGTATCATGTTGAATCATGACTGCATGAATCTTTACTCCCCAACCTAATTAGTGTACTGATTTTAGTCTACGCGTTTAGTTGTTATTTGTGTTCTATTCTAGCTAACTATTTGATCCAGCTTTAGTAGATTAGTTATCAATTCGATTTTGTTCGATCTTTAGATTAGAAAGAGATATTGAGTAGTGATTAATTTCCCTTCCCTGTGGGTACGATCCTATTGTGTTACGCGTATGTTAAGTGTACACTTGCACGATTGGTTTTAACTTAGTAGAAAATCATACAACAAGTTTTCGGCGCCATTGTCGTGGAAGGTGTTTTAAATCAATATTACATAAATATTTTGATCTAGTGCTTTAGACCATTACTTTACTTTCGGTTTTGATCTTAGTCATTGTGGAATTGAGCTAAGGATTTTTTTTGCTTTTGTGCAGATTCACAGTGCATGCGAATATCTCAAAAGCCGGAATTAGTTCCCTACGATCTGAAAATTGTGAGAACCCTCAGTGCTATTAGGAAGAAGAAGAAGAAGAAAGGCAAGAAATTCCCAATCAAATTAATGGTTGTAGATCCGAACAATGCAAGAGGCGGAGGGGTTGTAGATCCACCACAACCACCTCCTCCTGCGATTAGAGATTACAACTTGCCAAATGCTGGAGCAATCCAGAACTCAGCTCGTCCCCCGATTGGAGCAAATAACTTTGAGATCAAACCAGCTATAATCAACCTGTTGCAGAACAATCCGTTTTCAGGATTATCACTAGAGGATCCGACATCACATCTTGAGTACTTTCTAGAGGTGTGCGATACCTTCAAGATCCACAATGTCACAACTGATGCTATCCGATTCAGGCTTTTTCCATTCTCACGAAGGGAAGGAGCCAAAGCGTGGCCAAGTACTGTACCCAATGAGTCCTTTCAGACGTGGGATGCGCTTTCTCAGGCTTTCTTAGCCAAGTTCTTCCCTCTCAGTAAGACCATGAAGTACAGGAATGATATTCAAGGTTTCAGACAACTAGATGGGGAATCCTTCTATGAGGCGTGAGAAAGGTTTAAGGATTTGCAGAAGAAGTGCCCTCATCATGGGATTTTCGGTTGGCTATTGATTCAAACTTTTTATAATGGGATGTCCCCTACATACAGAGGAACGATGGATGCCACCGTGGGCGGAGCATTTTTGTCAAAATCTGAGGCCATTGCTAAAGAACTGTTGGATAATATGTCACAGAATGATGTTTTTGTGCATGACAGGAGCCATTCCCCCAGTCAAGCAGTAACTGCAGAACAAGACGGATTAACCTCCATTAATGCCCAGTTTGAAGCTCTTAACAAGAGACAGGACCAACTTTCGATGAATGCAGTTGGGACACAAGCCCAACCTGTTCAGGTAATTTGTGAAATTTGTAGTGGTCCACATGCATTTAACGTGTTTCCTCATACCAACACAGGGGAGAAGGTGCAAGAGCAAGTGAATTATGTAAAGAACTCAAAACCGATGAATGACCCTCACTCAAACACTTACAATCCGGGCTGGAAGAACCACCCCCATTTTCCTTGGTCCAAGAATCAGAATGTCCAGCAACCACCTCAACCAAGACCACAATTTCAGCCGAGGCCTCAGTTTCAGCAGAGACCACCCGTTCCATATCACGCCCTACCTCCTCAGCAGGAACAGAAGCAAGGATGGGAGGCTGCGCTCGAGAAATTCATAGCAGTGTCTACGAAACGATATCAAAAATTGAAGACTCAAGTAGAACAGGTAGTGAACCAGAACAGAAATTTGGAAACTCAAATTGGTCAGATTACCCAATCTTTGAATATGAGAGGCCCCGGAATGCTGCTGAGTCAAACTGAAAACAATCCCAAGGAGCACCGTAAGGCCATATTTGTGTTAAACGAGGGGGAGAATGGAAGTCCAAGGTTGCTTGCAGATTTTGATGTTGATGAGTTTGTCGGTAAAAAGATTGAAGAGGTAGTTGAAATTGACAAGGTAGATATAGAGGAGCATAAGGAAGATCTCCCTTCCAAGCCAAAGGTGAGTGTGGCACCCAAGGAACAAGTTCCACCGGTGATTTTTCGTCAGAGGTTACAGAAGCAGAAATTAGAGAAACAATTTGAGAAGTTTTTAAGTATGTTCAAGCAACTTCACATTAACATTCCCTTTGCGGAGGCATTAGCTCAAATGCCCAAGTTTTTTACGTTTCTTAAGGAAGTGGTTTCAAGAACAGGGAAGTCTGAAGACTTTCCTACAGTTGCACTCACTGAAAAGTGTAGTGTCATCATCCAAGGGAAGCTTCCTCCAAAACTCAAGGATCCCGGGAGTTTTTCTATTCCTCTAACTATTGGTTCCTTACACTTTCATAATGCTTTATGTGATTTAGGATCTAGTGTGAGCCTAATCTCGTTATCTACGTACAGGAAATTGGGAGGGATGAAGCTAATCCCGACTAGTATGAAGCTCCAACTAGCTGACAGATCGGTGAAATACCCTGTAGGGATTATGGAAGATGTGTTGGTAAAAGTGGGTAAATTGTACATCCTCACTGACTTTGTAGTTATGGATGTTGAAAACGACTAGAACATACCATTGATTCTTGGAAGACCGTTTCTGGCCACGGCAGGAGCAAACATTGATGTTAAAAGTGGATGGCTTACGTTCACTATAGGGAGCGAACATATGAAGTTTAGGATTTGTAGCCCCGAAGGACCACCAATTTTGAACGAGGATGTTTTGAGCATGGCTATGTGGAACCCGAGATCCGGGGTAGTGAGCAGAAAGAATGAGGTCACGTCGTGTGACTCATCAATTTTGGATTTCTAGTCCCTAATCCGGTTGTCAAAGTCAAGCTAACGACTATCACTTAGAACTAATCTCTTTTCTTTTCTTTTCTTTTTCATTCCTTTTGTTTCGTCTCATTTTCGCATTTAATTTTAGCTCTCTCTCGCTTTGCAGGATAGATGTGGGGTTATCAGAGTAAGCGCAGGGGAAGCATGCAAGGATGTGACTCGAGCCTTAATGTCGACATTGAGGTCCAGTTAAGTTGTGCGTGAACATTAGTGTGCATGAGATTAATTGTGTGTATAGAGATAATTGATGCGACTTGATGCGTTATGTGCTTGAGATGGATATGTGTTTCGAGATTGGTGCACTGTGTTTTGATTGAAATTTTTGAGTTAATCTGTGTGAATTAATGTCATTAACCACCGACTGAGTTTGAGTTTGTTGAAATTGGGTTTCGGGCGAGAATGCAGTAACGGGCGTTACACCCCTTTAGGCTATTTTTGGTAACGCCCATTAATAGGTACAGGCCTTCAGGCAAGGGAGTGGTAATGGGCATTACACCTTGCGTGTATAAATTCGGTAATGCCCGCTACCCGAGCAAAATCACGTTTTTCTTAATTAGAAAGGGGAAGAGTCGTTTTTGAAGATAAATCTTAATTCCTCTCAACTTGGGCCCTCCCCCACCACAACCTATAAATATAGAACTCCCTCTACTCTTTTCTCACACAAACACAATAACTTAGAAGAGAAGCAAGCAATTCTTCCTAACCAAGGCATCACAACTATCACACATATTCTTTCCCCTTGTGAATTGGTAAGTAATCCCTCTCTCTTAGTTTGAAGTTAGAATGAATTCTTCACATCTAAGAATTGAACCCTAGTATTTAATGGCATAATTAGATGATTTTGTGGGTTACAATTGTTAAAGCTTGAGAAATTATGCATGGGTAATTGAATTGAAGTGAATCTAACTTGAATTGGGTAAATTTTGGAAGAATCCTAGTCTCTAGCTAACCTTTGAATTCAATTTTGGGATTGATTGAGGAGAATTTTGAACTTGAGCTATAACACTATAGAGCTTTGTTGAATTGGGTTAGATAGATGGAAGAATTTTGATCAAAACTCAAACCCTACGATAATGCATATAAGGTGTTCGATAGTTTGTTGGAGTGAATTGTGATTGATTTTTATGTGCATTGCCTTACTATATTTGCATATTATAGGTGCCATGGGACTTACTAAGCGCTCTTAACCTATTGAACCCTTCACTACCTCATCCCGGTTGGATCATCAACCATTGGTGTCGGTCAACATAACGGTGAATGCTATGGGAAATCCCTTTCAAAGGAATTTGTCAAGGAATATTATTTCTACTCGGTTCTTCAAGGACATGTGGATGGAGAAGCTTAAGGCTTGGGAAGAAGTGAAAAGGTTGTTTGATAACATCGGTTGGTTGCCATTCCTTGTTAGGAAGAATTTGACCTATGCTAAGATGACGGCGGCTTTCTTTACGACTATGAACTTCAACCTGGTGGGCAACACATTGACCTTCACTCTAGATAATCAGGAATCTCGAGTTTGAAATATGAATCGGATACGGGAGATTCTTCGTTTCCCGGCCTATGCCACTTCCTCCTTGCCTAAATGGAATGATGCTCAGAGAGAGGAAGTATGGAGCTCCTTCCCTTTGCGTAAAGGTGTGCCAAGTTATTCCCCACGATACACTAATGATAGCTATCTGGATTCATTGACTTGGGTGCTAGTCCATAGGATCTTGGCCATGGGATTTTGTGCTCGATATGGAAGTGATAGCCACATCAATGAGACCGAGTTGGGAATAATATACATGATGAAGGAAGGTATCAAGTTAGACGGTACGATTGAGTTCCTATGGAAGCTTCAAGAGATTACAGGTCGAGCTACTAAGACGATAGCTCACGGTGCATATGTGACCATGTTTGCCCGTGAGGTGTATTAGAGGCCTCGGGGATTGTTACCCGTTGTGTGTGGTTATGACATTGGTCTACAGTACTTGGAGAATGTAGGATTGGCTATTGCATGGGAGAGTGGACACCTCAAGGATTGTATTTTGCCATGGTGGCCAATCAAGGATAGAGATAGGCTCTGGCAGATGTATAGTTGGGGTAAGGCCCGGTTTGATGAGCTTTCAGAGGTGCAGAAGGAGTAGTTAGTTCAGATTCCTGATAGACCAGATGATGAGTTTGGGATTCTTCGCAGTACTGTGCCGGTTGTTGATGACACGGATGATGGAGCTTCGGTTACAGTGAGAAGCCTTCGCGCAGGGCTGGCAGGATTAAGAGCTGATTTAACCACTGTGATCGCCAGGGTTGAGGACCTAGCACATTATGTGGATGAGCGATTCGATGAGTGGGAGGCTCGATTGGAGGCGAAGTTCGAGGGGTTCTATGCTCGTCTTGGTCAGTATTTTGGAGGACCCCCATCACCTTGACGACACCATTACTTTTCCTTTACGTTTTTAGATATTCTACTTGGAGATGTTCTTTTTGATGTGTTTGGATATTATTTTTGATACGCTTATTTCTTTACTTATGTTTGAACTCCATAAATTTTGGTTTATGCAATTGTGCCCTTCTTTACTTGAATTTGTGACTTGTTGTTGATTGTTGATTGTTGATTTCATGTTGATTGTCAATTGTCGTTGCGCTTGATCCATGTTTTTCTAGTCACTTATCTCAGGTAATGGAAGCTTTGCTAGCACGTTTCCGGTCTTCATGAGATCAGGGAGTTTTCTTGAACTTTAATTCTTTCATTTGCATGAGGACATTGCAAAGATTAACTGTGGGGGAGACATGCATGTATGCTAAGGTTATGTTGTTGAGCTTAAGTGGATATTTGCATGATTAGATGTTGTGTAACACTTGTAAATTGTTAGGAATTGAGAAATTGTGAAAATTTTGAAAAAATTTCCCCGTTTTGAACTTTTTCTTCGAAGTTTGATTGTTTAGCTTTTGCTCGAAGGAGTTAGGCTTTTTGAATTGAGGAAAATTTGCATGAGATTGGAAAATTTAGTGTGTTAGTATGCCCGCATATTATGAGCACTTTTGAACGTGATAATGTGCTTTGCTTAGAAAGATAACTTGATAATTTCCAATTGAGTCTAAGAATTGATTAGGATGCATTTTAGTCCTATTGAGGCGAAATTTTGAGTTAATGAAAGATGAAGGAAGTGAAGTAGGCCTTCATTGTCGAAGGATTTTAAGGCTTTACTTTTAGCCTTTTTCACTAAATAGCGCAATCTTATTGACCCCGCTGAGCCTATTTGTTGTGCAAAGATTTTTGTAGCCACATTATAAGCTTAATGCACAACAAAAGAAACCACCTTGTTAATTTTATACCAAGGCTTGCTCGTTTGATTCTCTTAGTGAATATCTATCGTCGACCCCTTTTGATTGTTCTTGTAATTGAAATTGAGAGATTGACTGCAAAAGAGAAAAAGAATAAGAGAAAGTGAGTGGAAAAAGAAGAGAGAAAAAGAGCACAAGAAAAGAAAGAAAAAATTATGCAAAGAAAGAAAAAATTATGCAAAGTGTGAAATTAGAAGAGTGGGATATAAATATCCAAGTGTGGGGGAAATTGTTGTAAATGGCAAAAGAAGAGTGCTTAGTGAGTATAAAGGTTAAATGAGGTAAGCTTGGTGCGTAGTCACTTGATCTAAATTTCCATAACCTTACCCAAATCCTACATTACAAGCTCGAAAGACCTACCGATCCTGAGTTTGATTTAACTCCATTAGTGGAGATAGGTGCGAAGAGTGTATTCCGAAGTTGATAATTAGAACTTTGGAGGAAATTGTGAATTTTTTATTCTAATCTTTGTACATTGTTTCGTTCGAATTCACACACTACACAAGGGTATGCTTTTCATACTATGTTTGATGACCTTATGTTCATTAGTACTTGATTTGAATTGCTAGACTTATTTAGGCCAAGGTTCGATGATTGCTCTGAGGTTGAGGTTTGACAGGGATGTGTTTTCTTTATTTTCATATTACTCGAGGACAAGCAATATTCAAGTATGGGAGAATTTGTTGAGTGTAGAATTCGCATGGACTTGAGCTTCTATTAGAATATATTTTTGTGCCGTTTGATGCGTTTATGTGTTTATTTTGCTCCATTTAGGTGATTATTGAGTTGGAGATGAAAAACGGCGAACTAAGGCGAATCCACGCATTTTTGGAGGAAAAAGGAGTAACCCCCATTACACCTTGGAAGAACAAATAGGTTAACCCCCGTCAACAGACACAGGAGCATCACACTTGGCGAAATAAGGGAGTAACCGCCATTACTCCCTGGCAGCAAAACTCTGGTAACGCCCGTTACCAGAGGCAGTAAGAGGAGTTTTTTGGCGTAGAAGGGGTGATGGGGTAGAAGGAACATGGTAACGTCCGTTACCACTTATAAAAGTGAAAACACGATATCATCCAGTAATGGGCATTAACACGATTTGTGCATGGATAGGTAACGCCCGTTACCTAGGGCGGTGAGGCAAATTTTTGCTCGGCTATTTATAGTTCGTTTTGGAGTCTTTTTGGGGACTTCGTCTAAGATTTCTTCTCGAGTTTTGACCTAGCTTGAGAGAAGAAGACACGGAGCTTTGGGAGGAGTTAGAGAGAATTTCGAGAAGACAAAAGGATCAAGTTCTTAAATAATTTCGGTTTTTATAGTTTTATTTATTTCTTTTAGTTATCAAACTAATTCCTTTGAGTTTTTTTTTTTTTCAATTCGTTAGATGTTAGATTTGTTTTTCCAGAATTCTTGAATGTTTATGAGTTGGTTTTTGAGACTTTGCTATACTTTGATGAACACGAATCTCTTTAATGCAATTTATTTTAGTTTTATGAGTGTTGTTTTAATTGTGAGTAGCTAAAACCCTAGGGCTAGGGGAGGGATGATGATTGCATGATAAGTGTTTGATATGATGCTTGAATGACTTGTGCCAATTCTTAGTTTGAACACTGGTTTGAATTGAATTGCGATGGCCTGATCACCATTAGCCTAATCTATAATTACTTGAGAATTGAGAAATTGATGGTAATTGAGATGGTTTTCATAACTAGTAGATTGTAGGAATGCAAAGAGATTTGGTTCTGATCTATACAACAGTAAATCTTATTCCATACCAAGTCGCTAGAACTAGATTTGCACTAGTCTTGATTTTGATGGTTTAATTAATTATTGATGACTGGGAGAGCAGCTTTGAGCTTAATTAAATACGTGGTTATACCTTGAGAGAGGATAATTCATATATAAGTGACTAGGTTGTAGAATTGCACTTGTCAGACGAGTATCATATTGAATCATGACTACAGGAATCTTTACTCCCCAGCCTAATTAGTCTACTGATTTTAGTCTACGCGCTGAGTTGTTACTTGTGTTCTATTCTAGTTAACTATTTGATCCAGCTTTAGTAGATTAGTAATCAATTCAATTTCGTCCGGTCTTTAGATTAGAAAGAGATATTGATTAGTGATTGATTTCCCTTCCCTGCGGTACGATCCTGCGTATGTTAAGTGTACACTTGCACGATTGGTTTTAATTTAGTAGAAAATCATACAACAATGGTGATATTGTGAAGTTTAATGTTTATGAGTCAAGTAAAGGTCCTAATAAATTTTCTAGTATTTTTAGCATTGATGTGATAGAAAACTTGACTGATGAGAATTATGAGTTGAACAATGTAGAGGAACTAAGTCTTGTTGAAAATTTTGAGAGTAAGCCGAAACATATTGGGTTGTCTGATGATCCTTGTGGCATAGTTTTACCATTAGAGGCTTTTAAATCTATGAATAGGGATGTTCTAATTCTTGATGTGCTTAATGCTATAACTGAACTAAATTCCTTCGTGTTTCAGGCACCTATTTTGAAACTCAAGAACTTTTTGGACAATCTGAAGTATGCTTTCAAATGAGGAGGAAGAATTGCAAGTTCAGGCCTACACACGATGATTGCTGGAATGAATAGCTTTTCGACGGGTATGACAGTAAGTTTTGGCCATATCTAACAGTCATACCCTGGTATGAAGATATTCTTGACTATTTAACCACTATTTTCTTCAGATCTCACATATTTTGCGAGTTCAGGAACCCAAGAGCCATTGTGAGGGATCGTGGAAAAAAAATTTATAAGTGTCTGACGATGTCTGTACTGAGAGAGTGTCGAATTATGTTGAGAACCTTTACGAATCATCATCCCCAATCTAGAGGGCGTAATGGATTAGAAGATTCAGCTCCACATAGTCGAGGGGATTTATATGGAGGTTGTACCTCCATTTGAGTTGATTGCTGCTCTTGGTTGTCTTGCAGGCGCGCTTTGTTGCCGATTTGTACCTCCCAAATTTTGCCGATTTGTTGCTGCTACACTGCTGATGCTTCTGTACAGGTTTGACCGTAAGATTTGACCACACCTTGCACCCATACTGTTTTAGCGGGAAAAAAAAAATGACAAAAAAAAATCCCCCAGATCTTCACTTCAGGGAAGTCCTCTTTTCTCTTGATTTCTTATGCCTTGAGGACAATGCATGATTTAAGTGTGGGGGGAGGGATAAGCCTCTATTGTTTGGCTTACGTTCTTGAATTCGATTTTTTTTCCTGCATCAACTGTTTTGACTTGTTAAATTCCCTTAAAACCGAGGATGTTAGGAATCTTAAATAATTTGCTTCCATTTTGAACGTGTTTGCTTAAGCTTGAGCCTTGATGTTTTGTTAGAACTTATTAGGCAATTGAATACATGAAAGATTGTGTGATGTTTGATTAATTAGTACTTTGTTATGCCCTTATCTTTTGCGCACTAATTGAACAGTTTATGTACTTTGCTTAGATAGGTTGGTTATGCTTTTCAATAAAGTTCTGACTTAGGCATTCGTTGTCGGTGTTTTTTTGGCCTTTTATTGGATTTTCACTAAATAGCATAGCCTGATTGACCCCACTGAGCCTTAGTATTGTGCAAATTTTCTTTCTTAGCCACATTACAAGCCAATGCACAATACGAATTTCCTACCCATATCTTTGTCACACCTTGCTTACTCATTTTCTTTTTAGGATTATATTGTCGATGTTTAGACTCCTTTTCCTTGATTTGAAGAGAAAAGTTTCATTGTGTTGAATAGAAAAAATTGTGAGAGTGATGAAACAAAAGAAAAGAGAAAAAAAAAGAAGTCAAAAGAAAAGAAATGAAAAGTGAGCAGAAAAAATTTGAGCTAAAAAAAAAAAGAAAAAGCAAAGTGTGAAAAAGAAAAAAAAAAAAGGAAAAAAAACAGAAAAGGGAGTATGAGCCTTGTTGCAAATTCAATAAAGGATTGGGAATTGATTGAAAAGGGGAGTCCTTTGGGAAGAAATAAAGAGAAACACTTGGGGATTGATTTTAAATGTGTAAGTTTGGTGTGTTAGCCTTTTATTTACTTTTTCCTACCTTGGTACAATCCTACATTACAAACTCAAAAGACCTTTCGATCCCGAGTTAGTAGTTGGCTAAATTAGTGGAGATTGGAGTGAAGGGTGTATTCGAGTTGATAATCGATTCTTATACGAGAAACATTAACTTATGTGTCTAATCTTTGTACATTCTTTTGTTCAATTCACACTACACAAAAGGGTATGATTTTTGTACTAATTAGTTGAATTTCATGTGATTGACTAATGTGTTTAATTTGCCAGATTCATTTAGGCGAAAATTCGAAGTTCGCTTTGGTGAATGTGTTTGATGCGAGTAACGTTTCATTGCTTTTTATTTTCTTCGAGGACGAGTGAATGGACAAGTGTGGGGGAATTTGATAACATGCTTAATCCTCGTATTTTTCGTGCATGTGAGACTAAATTTTAGAGTTTAAATTGGATATAATTTGATGCCTTGATCAGTTTTATGTTTATTAGTGCAGCGTGGATTTTTGTTGTTAAATTGAGGATTTTGGAGACCAAATTGTGAGATTTCAGTGTTGGGCTATACGTGTGAAGTGTAGGAGTGAATTACCTTCCTTGTTGGGTTGATTTTGATAATATTGGAGTGGCCTAGTTACGTTGATGGCCTATTATTCTTCGAATTGGGCCTGAGCTATAGCTGGGCCAAGAGTGCGCTTTTGGGAAGGAGTCCAAGTGCAAATTGATTAAGTGATGATTATTGACCTAAAGATTAGTGGACCGAGAAGTTAGCAGAATTGGAATTAATTGTGTGAGCCCACTTTGGAGGCTTTGTTGGAAGCAAGTCTTGGGCAACAAGTTTACGTGAGAAAGTCAAGTCCAACTAGGATTTGGAATTGTTGGAAGCCAACGGATTGGAGGCTAATTATTCACGGGAATTGGAAGCAGATTGTACCCACTTTTTATACCATCTTGAGGACGGCTAGGACGAGGGATTTGAAGGGCAATACCCAATGGATGCTTACCCGCTGCCCAGGATCGACCAGTTGGTCGACTCCACAACCGGCTGCAAATGATTGAGCATGATGGACGCCTTTCAAGGATAATATCAAATTTTCATGGCTCTCGAGGATCAGTCGAAAACAGCCTTTATGGTTCTCAACGGTATCTACTGTTTCAAAGTCATGCCATTCGGGAAATAGGGAGAAACGTACCAGAGAATGATAAACAAATTTTTCGAGTCAGAAATTGGAAACACTGTCGAGGTTTATGTTGACGACATGCTCGTCAAAAATGAGAAAGCCACTGATCATCTCGACCATCTGAAGAGGGCTTTCGACCTCCTTAGGAAGTACAACCTCAAACTTAACCCGACAAAGTGTACCTTCGGGGTCAATGGAGGAAAGTTTCTCAGATACATGGTCAGTCAACGAGGAATCGAAGCTAACCCTGCCAAGATTCAAGCCATTCAACTCTTCCCGAAGCGCAACTCGATCCGTGACGTACAACGGTTGGTCGGTCGAATCATCTCACTCAATTGCTTTATTCCCCGATCCTCTGAGAAGAACTTGCCATTCTTCAAAATCCTCCGCAACATCAAAACTTTCGAGTGGACGCCTGAATACGATCAAGCTCTCGAAGACCTCAAAACCTACCTAACTTCCCCACCTTTGCTTGCAAAGCCGGTCGACGACGAACCCTTATATATGTATCTAGTTGTTTCGACCAAAACCATCAGCTCGGTACTTATCACTATTTAAGATCAAAAACATCTCCTTGTCTACTACGTTAGCAAGATTCTCCATGGCCCGAAAGTTTGATACCTCGAGATCGAGAAGTTTGCACTCGCTGTGGTCCACACCTCTCGAAAGCTTCAACAATACTTCCAGGCTCACCCGATAATTGTCCTGACTGACCAACCACTTAGAACAGTTATGGAAAAACCAGAAGTGTCGGAAAGGCTTACAAAATGGGCCATTGAGCTCGGACAATTCGAGATCTTTTACCGTCCTCGAGTGTCTTACCAAGCTCAAATTCTGGCAGACTTCCTCGTCAAGAAAAATGTGCCCAACCATGTTAGACACGATGATTCAGTTTGGACCCTAGCTGTCGATGGCTCTTTGACCTCTTCAGGGAGAGGGTCTGTATATCCCTCTCTAACACCAACAAACAAGAGATCGAATACGCTATCGCGCTCGAGTTTCCAGTGACAAACAACAAAGCAGAATATGAAGCGCTTTTAGCCGGATTGAGAATTATGAAAATACAAAACATCAGGAAGCTTACGGCCATCATAGACTCACAACTGATTGCTAGACAAATCAATGGAGATTACGAGGCTCGAGAAGAATCAATAATATCTCGCTTTGGCAAAGAGGGCCATCTCAAGTTTTGAAGAGTTCGAGCTCTATCAAGTACCTCGGTAAGAAAACATTCGAGTAGACACCCTTTCGAAATTCGCCAGCGGATCACAAGGAACAACCAATCGATCTATAACCTTCATGACATCATCCAAATGGTCGATTGATGCACCTATCCCAGAGGTCAACTCGATAGACGATGTCGAGCCCCGCTGGCTTGATGACCTTATGCTCTATCTTTGAGATGGCACTCTACCGAGAAACCCATTGGAAGCAAGGAAAATTAAAAATTGGGCCTTGAACTATTTTCTCGACTCAGAGGATCGACTGTACAAACGATCCTTCGTCGGTCCCACCAATCGATGTCTCCGACCATCCCAGGGCCAAAAAGTATTAGCAGAGATTCACGAAGGAACTTGCAAAAATCACGCCGGTGGTTGATCTCTAGCCCAGAAAACCTCTCCAGCTGGTTTCTTCTGGCCCACATTACATAAGGATGCATTTGAATTTGTAAAGAAATGCGATCGATACCAGAAGCATGCCAACTTGACTCATCAGCACCCTGCTAAAATGAACCCAGTCGAATCAGCATGGCCCTTTAAAAAGTGGGGGATCGACATCATCGGACCATTCCCGATCGCCACTCAACAGAAACAGTTCATCATCATTGCCATCGATTACCTCTCCAAGTGGGTCGAAGCCTTGGCGGTTCCAAAGATCACCTTTCATGTCATTCAAGACTTTTTATGGAAACACATCATATCTCTATTTGGAGTTCCTCAAGTCCTAATATTTGATAATGGTCACCAATTTTGAAGCTCACAACTACAAGCATATTGCTCGAATTTCAAAATTAGTCAGAGGTTTACATCGGTCGGACACCCGCAAGCCAACGAACAAGTCGAAGTTACAAATCGAACGATCATTCAGTACCTTTACACTCGAATTGAAGCAAATGAAGGAACTCTGGGTCAATGAGCTGGAATGGGTCCTCTGGGCCTATCGAACGACCCCAAGAGTTCCAACGGGTCTGACTCCATTCGCCATGGTATATGGCTCGGAAGCCATGATTCCAGCAGAAGTTCTTCACCAATCATCGCGGGTTGCCCATTTTCAACTCGAAAGAATCAACAAGCAAAGGGCTTTCGACCTCAATACCATAGAGAAAACAAGAGATAAGGGACACCAGAGGATGAAGCAATATCGAGCTATAATAGCTCGAGCTTACAACCAGAACATCTGACCTCTCTACTTCTAGATCGGAGACCTAGTGCTCAAAAAAGTTAAAGTGACAAGGCATGTGGGCAAGCTCAATAAGACTGGGAAGGTCCATATCGAGTCTCCAAGATAGGCAAGAATCGGCCATATCACCTCAAAGGTCTCGATGGAAAGCCATTACCTCGATCTTAGAATGCTCATAATTTGAAAAAATATTACATGTAAATCTCTCAGATGTATACCTTGATCAATGAAATAAAAGTTGCTCTTTTCTTGATATAAATGTTCTAATTCGATCAATTACTTATACGTTTTACATTACGTTGCTCGTATCTAACAAAAGTCATAAATTCGAAACATAAGAGTTGTTATCTTGACATCTTCTCGAAAAACTACTGGCATTGATTCATAAAAAAAAGAGGCATTTATCCAGAAAATCAAAAGAGCTTAAAGAAACAATTCATTGACAAAAACTCCAAAAGATTACATAAGCAGAAACTAAATAAAAGTCTCCAAAAGTGGCATTTTGCTCTTTGGTCTATCCCTTTCGACCCGAGACTTGGATTGATGGTGGCTAAACTGGATCTTCTGCTTCTTGGAATGGGGGGTTTCCGGCTCGTCACCCGCGCTCGGAGTTGTTCCCGTTTACCTGGGGCCTCTGTTGTCCTCTTCTCGAGGACCTTGGGTAATGCCTCGACCATGGTGTTGGTTGCAGCATTAATCTCTGAGTTGGAGACAACAGATGTTTCTTCTCGGTAGCCTTCTTCAGGTCCTCCATTACTTTTCTTTGAGCCGCTAAGGTCGCCGACATGATGTATGATTCTGCAGAAGAAAGAAAATCGATCAAACACTTGGAAAGAAATGCAAAGAAAAAAATCAAAGTTAAAACTGCTTCGAAGGACTCTAGTCGAGATACCGGGTTCATAGTATTTCTGCACTCCCCTGAGCCAACCCCAGCTCGATCAGCTTTTAGGGGTCGACCATTTTCCTCGACTCGACGCTCCCCAAGTCTTTTAATGCGGCCATCAAAGTGTTAGGCCAACCTAGATGCCCTCTCGGAAGATTAGCTCATAGGACCCAGCTCCACCCAGGATACTTCAATCCGGGCCAATCCTTCTCACACCGGATGTACACAAACCTCTGTTTTCAACCCTTGCCATTCGAAGAGGTCAGAGATCTCACTAGTTGAAAATTGTTTTTTGACTTAAATTGCACATACCCCGGTCTAGGCGCTGAGTTCTCGGTCATTAAAGAAGCCTGGAATACTTCCGATAAGTAGAAGATGTTGGTCGACATCCCCAAACACCTTAACGGGGCCCTCAACCCGTTCACCATAGCATAGGAGTTGGGCGTCAATTGAAGAGCACTAATCCTCAAAGCATTAAAGAACTCGAGCATCTCCTCGGGAATGGGCATCCTGAAGCAATTCTCGACCGCCTTGTAGTTTATAGCAATACAGTCTTTAGGCGGGTTTGTCATTCTGTCTCCCGCCTTGGGCTTGATGACTCGATAGCCCCCAAACTCCGGTACCCCTCCAAACAACCAGTACTAGATCTCCCTTACTTTATCCGAAGAAATATTTGGAGTGATGGCTCGAGGATCCTTCACCAATCGACCCTCTGGTTCGATGTTTTCCTCTTCCTCCTTTTCCTCATCCTCCCTTTCCTCTCCCCGACTGGATGTCGATGCCTCTTCCAATTCTACCTCAGGGACGTGGTCGGATACCCCCACTACATCGACATCTTCGTTGATCTCCATGGGATTCATCGACTTCGTCTCCATGGACAACCCAGAATCGGACGAATTCGAGCTCGAATCGGAACTAGGGCTCGACCCCACAAATATGGTTCCCACTTCCATTCCCACTGGCTCGCTTTCACCTCGATTTGCTGGCATCCCACATTTGTCAAAGGAATAGCTCTAAAATGTGCACTTTGTTGAAAGGATTTGAGCAAATCGAGGGAGAGAAAGCTTCGAAGAAGGAAGTGGCAAACCTCTCCCTCGTAGCAGTCGAAAAATAAAAATGAAATCAAATCGAGACAGAGTCGAGATAGTACGTTTGTGTGTAAAAAAGTGATCGAAAATCTCTCCCCTTGGAACGAGTGGTCGAAATCAATACACAAAGACGCTAAGTCACTCGAAATGGCTCGGAGCTTCTATTCAAATTCTTTTGAAAACGGTAAAATGAATTTACAGAGAAGACTATTTATAGGAGTGAAAATGGCGAGAATCGAGAAGATGAAACATCGCCATGATTACAGAGGGTCCCACCTCGGGAGATGAAACGTCGCCTCCACGTCAGCCCTAGCAGATGATGTTTCGGGGGGCTTATGACGTGGCATGGACCCGCCTTCCCACGTGGCCTTATCACAACGCAACACCTGTCCTCTCGATACAGTTGATATGCTCGACCGTCTTGCTCAACGCCCAAATTAACCTTCTCCATGCTTTTACTGCTCTGCACCTTGATCGACAGACATGCCCCACCATCGATCCACCGCCCTCGATACATCACCCTCGACCATTATCGAGCCCACAACGGACCAGCCCACTAACCCTCTACTTGTTGAGTGGCCGACCACGCATTTAATGCTAGGAGATAGTGGGACACCTGTCAGCTTGGGACAATGGCACGTCGACGTGGTAAATTCTCTCTCCTTACCCTATATAAACCTCTCATTTATTACACCGGTAAGTCTTCTCACCTACCACATTTAATACACCTCTTAATCGACCTTCTTAACTTGATCCTGACTTGAGCGTCGGAGTGCTAACCCGGGTATCACCCCACCTTTCCCGAGTTGGCCTCGAGCTCACGTTTCCTTTCATCCTCCTCAGATTTCGAGCATAGATCGGTGGTTCCCCAATCAACCTTGAAGTGTTCGGATCAAATATCCCGATCGATCGATCAACGAAAATTTGGCTCGATCACATGTTATTGTTTTATAATTTTTCTGCAGAAAATTATAAAGTATATAACCAAATGCTACTTGCAACCCTTAACCTAGATTAAGGATATCTATTTAACTCCCGAGCATAGATGATCGATGCATGGTCCGGCACACCAGTAACAAAATAGTTCTCCATTAATTTTTGCCGACGTACCGACGGAGATATCATAAATAGTTACAAATTGCTTGGTTAGCATGAGGGGTTGCTTCCACTATGTTGAACATATCTTTTTAGATTCCCTTTGATCGTGTGTAAGGCGTACATGACGTGGTTTAGTAATTTTGAGCATTTGTTTTCCTCTGTTATGTATTTTCATGGACATTCATGTTTGAATAGTGATAGGTGTCGAATCCATCAAAGATAAAAATAAATTCGGTCTACGACTAATACAGAGTATAGCGCAAACAGGTCGAACCAAAGAGATTGGGAGAAATTAATTCAATTAAAATCACATGATAGTTCATAAGAAATAACAAGTAAAAGTAGGGAGTTTTGAGTTTTAACTAAAATATTAAACTAAACTAATAAAAAGCAATTAAATAAAACTAATAACTAGAAGAATACGATCAAACACGTTGAAAGAGAGTTTTAAAATAAATAAGAGAAAACAACACCTAGTTAGAGATAATAATTCAGTTTCCACATCGATCACGGATGCAAAGATAATTTCAAATAATTCAAATAGGCTAGCTATGGTAGATAGAGATACTCGACTCTGCCTCATTTTCACTTAAATTCTCGAATAGCCTAGAGACACTCGATAGCTATTTTCCCTAATCCGTTTCACAACCCCCAGAGACACTCGACAGGATTTAATGAACAGACAACATTAAAATCTATGAAAACACTAACCCACATGTGCAAGATTTAAATCCGATTATTAATTCCCTTAACAATTCAGATTTGACTACAAATCCTATTGTCATTTTGTAAACTTCATGTATCGTGAATGACTCTATGCAATTAAATCTACTTAAATGATCGTGCACTAGCACTAAGCAAACAAATCACAATAAGCACGACACTAGGAAAATTAATAAATGCTCAAATTATATTGAAAATTAAAAACAATTAGGTCACGATGTTTTAATCGAATTATAAATCTCTAGCTAAGTATTACAAAATTAGTTACTCAAAGCCATAAAATCCAAAAATATAAAATAATAATTTATCAAAAGATGCCAACTAAATTGTCTAAAAGAATAAGAAATTAAAAATGAGGAAGAAGAACTCCGGAAGTTGTGTCGTTGCTCCCGAAATCTTCCCAAGAAGCTGCGTGAAAAGTCTCATCCAACCGTGCTCGATAGGGGTGTTCATTCGGTATTACCGAACTGAAATTTCGGTGTACACCATTTTAGAGAACCGAAGTTCGGTTTGGTAAAAACCAAAGTTATTTCGGTTCAGTTCGGTAAAAAATCGTTTTATCGAAATTTTATATAAAAAAATAAAAAAATATATATTATATCATATATATTATATTATATATTAAAAGTATTATATATATTTTATATATGGATAATAATCTGACCCTAATATGTATAAATATAATATGTATGATATATATATATATATATAATTTTGGTGTCCGGTACCGACCGAATTTCGATTTCGGTCGGTTCGGTCCGTTATACCGAATTTTGCACACCCTTAGTGCTCGAGATGGTGTAGAAGTAGATCCAATCTGCTCCCAATTCACGTTAATAAATAGCATCCCCAAATAATATCTTCAAGTCAATCTCAAGTCCAAGGAGGACTCAACTTTATGCATCAGACTTGCTGCCCAAGATTTTGCTTCAAATTAGCCTTAACTCATTAAATCTAAAGTGGGCCTTTCAAGTTTGTCCGCTTGGTTGTCCAAGCCCCAAAGCAATTGTCTCCTAGCCTCCAAAGTTGTCCACAAAAGTGGGCCTTTTTATTTCCTATCAAAGACAATGCACAGGCCCATTGCTCAAATTAATTCCAAGAATACATATGCAGCCCACTCCAATTAAAACAAGTCAACCCCTCTAATGACGTGCATGCATGCAAAATCCCTCATGATCCTCATGGTTAATCTGCATGCGTCAACAAGCATGCTCAGCAGCACCTACGTTCCAAGATTAAAGAGGGTTCGGCCTTTTGCGTGGATTTCTTCATAATTCGACCGAATAAGCTCAATTTCGTCTTCAGGCCCCAATTCTACAATTAACACAACAAAGCATTAATCCTTTTTAAATTAATATCAATTAAAGTACCAAGAATGATTGTATCCGTTTTAAATTAATATCAATTAAAGTATTAAACGGGACAAAAATCAATCAATAAAAACGATGAAATATCAAGCTATCAAATAGCTTTTTTGATCATTGGATCATGAATGATTGTATCCCGGTTAGTTTTGGTTGGTTATATTTGAGTGGGAGGCCTCGGTAAAATACTCCATCGCTTCCTTGCCGTGGTTTGTTTGTTTTTTTTTTTTTTTTTTTTTTTTTTTAAGGTATGACTTAATTCAATTCTGGTAGTTGGCAGTCGGCACCTAACAATTAACGGACCATTTCAGACTAACTTGCATGTATATCACACAATTTTCATACCTATGGGCTCTTTCGTGTAAGTGTTAACAGAGCAAAACATGTGACAGTCCTGAAGATAACCCTCCTAGCTAACAAATTTGACTTTCATGCATATATTTCACATATTTGTACCATTCACACCTAACAATAATGACCCAAAACAAATTATAATGGTATATTTTAGAAGTCACTATATGCAATGTAAAATATATTATTTGTATTTTACTAATATCAAACTAAGCCTTAATTAACGTACCAAAAATAAAACTAATCATATTTACAACCAATGTCTAACTTTCCAATCCAAGCATCATGAATCAAACACAATATGAGGACATATAATCGCATTAACCCCTAGCTAAAAGAACTATAGGTGTACGAATTTACATGAAACGTGGGCATGTATTCTTGGGATCTACAAAACATGAAGAGACACCAGTACTTATTAGTCCAGCCACCGACGCATGAAACACACACTAGGTGGAGTTATTTATCTGAATTTCTCGTACAATTCTAGTATAATCAAATGAAGTTCTTGATTCATTTGATTGATAGATCAACTTCCATTTTCTTACACCTATTAACGTTATAATTGCGCCACTATTTTTCAACTTCCAACTACTAACCTATAACCAATCCATAATTGATGATCACCACAATTCCCCTCTTATAAACCCTGCACAATTCCCAGGCTTTTCCCCACACACAAACAAGCAGAACAAAGTCTATAATACAATCACTTAATCAAGCACTAACTACTTGATCACAGCAATGGCAGGAATGGTGAAGGCAATGTGCATGGTTCTGTTCACAGTGGCGCTGATCGCAGCGGTTGCACCACCGACGGAGGCGGCGATAGGATGCGGGCAGGTGACCTCCTACCTAAGCTCATGCATCCCTTACGTGACCGACAAAGGTCCATTGGGTGGTTGCTGCAACGGAGTTAAGGGACTCTACAATGCTGCAAAGACGACGCCGGACAGGCAAAGCGTCTGCGGTTGCCTGAAATCGTTGGCTGGCTCATACCCAGGCGCAAACCTCGGCAAGGCTGCTGCACTTCCCGGCCAGTGTAGCGTCAGCGTCCCCTACAAGATCAGCCCTTCCACGGATTGCTCCAAGTACGCAAATATATCTAGTTTTAGCTTATCCTGATGAAACCATTAACTAACATATAGGCAAAATGCAATTTTTATCATATAAGTTTCTCTGTTTCGCAATTTTCTCCTCCTGGAATTTTATTTACAATTTATTGAGTTTCAAAAGTTTGCGATCTTTAGCTCTATTTTAATTGGAAATTTTAATTTTGGCCAGACGCTACCATTCAAATTTGGAAAAATTGGACCAATCAATTGCAGTGCCACGTGTGTGATTCCCGCTAAAGTTAGATTTTTTGAACGAAATAGGACCAAGATTAATACAATATTTTAAAATTTACCTGATCTAATCGTAAAATAGAATTTGAACATAACAAAATTGTCAAACAATCAACTTACAAGATCAATAGTGCATTTTTGCCTTTAACGTCTCTTTCATGAATATCAATTGTTGAAAAAGTGAAGAATACTTAATTAATGAATTAGAATATTCTTTTATATAACAAAGGTATTTGTGTGTTTTCAGGGTGCAGTGATCTTGTTAACTTTTGTGATTTGGGCAGCAGGGATGGGCATCTAAATATACTTCAAAAATAAATAAAGGATGTTGTGACCTTTTTAGTAGGCTTGTATAACATGGACGGGATATTTGTACAATCAGTACTTATGTTGTAGCAACGTTTGCAGTCCGATAAATGAGCGCTACCTTTTGAATTTTCATCTCATATGTCTTGATTATATCCTGCTTTCTCTTCTTAAAAGAACATAATCTGATTCTACAACATTGATATAGTAACATATATAATTTAACAAACTTAAATAACGTGACAGATGATAAGTGCTAAAGAAACTTAAGGGAATTTTTACTCAAAACTTTGTAGTTGTGAACTTGTTGACTGTTGTTAAGACTTAAGTCAGTGCCACGACGATGAGATCTGTAAAGACTAATGATAATCATATTACTTGTACCGTTCAAAACAGGATAATTCTAGCCCGAGCCTGGCTCGGCCAAACCGGTGTAATGAGGGGGCGAGTGTTTTACACTTGCCATGTGGTTGGTGGAAAATTTAGGGAAAGTGACCAATCAAATTGCGAGTGTAACACACTTGCCCTTTAATTGGTTGGGGTTCGGCCGAGCCTGGTCTGGGCTAGAATTTTCCTTCAAAACACTAGTAGGGATGGCGTGGGCGCTGGTGGGGGCTCCCACCCCCTTAGTTTTTGCTGCCAATGGAGGATTTCTTAATTTTTTAGTTTTGAGTACAATTTATTGGAAAGTTTGGAAAACAGAACCTTGATAATCTAAATTATGTTAGAAATTTTAATTTAGAAATCAAATACTATTTTATGAATTAAAAGTTAATAAATAAAAATGAAAATGTGCCATTATATGTGAAGAGTGTTGTCCTCGTACAAACAAGACCGGATTATAAATATGTCCTCATTCGATTATAATCAACACAAAAAAATATTTTTTTCGTGATCTCTTTCTTTTTCTCTCACATACATTATATCCGTGGTAAGAGTTCTAAATATTATAAATTCATTATTTTCGTAATTTATAGTGCTATTATTATGAAAAATAATTATTATTATGGAAAGAGTTGTCATAAGACCGTGTGAGCACTAGTGCGGTCGAATTCGTCTTAAGAACAAATAAGAAAACTCTTGATTCCACCAAATATTTGTTTTTCAAATCACATTTTTATGATATACCAAAAATTAGTTTTAATAAAATAATGATACTGTTGAAAATTCCATGGATATGCAGAAGAAAATGAGTGAAAGAGAATAAAATATTCTGTAAATAAGTAATTTATATTCTCAATGATTCTAAAATACAAACTACGTACATATTTATAACAACTTACAAGGGAAGTTATTCTAGATAAGAATAAAACACCGTTATAAACTAGATAAAACTAAATACTACATAATATAAAACTAAATATTAATTATATATTCTAACAGATACATGATTCCTAATAATCTAATTGCCAGTGAGATCGTCTCCAGGTTACGAAGAGTCCTGATATCCACGAGCTTTCTCATGGCCTAGGACTCTTCTTAAGGTCGGCCCCGTAAGGAGCTTGTTGTTATATATGCGAGCTCTCGAGTTCATGTTTAACCTTATTCGGGTGAGCTGGGCCGGACATTAGATGCATTGGATCCATCTATACATATAATTCCTTTCATATATTTACCCCTCCGGTTTTTAGATCTGGTATTTCGGTTGAAATGCGATTCATTTAGCTTCCTCAACATGTAATATAAAGTTGAGATAAATTGCTCATTTTCAAGAAAATAAATTTCATTACCTTTTTCCCTTTTTATCAAAAAATGATTTATGCTAATTAATTAGGAACATGCATGGTTGATTAAAATGAAATATAAAAGACCACGATTAACTATTGAGGACTGAATTCTTTCTAAAACAAAAGAAGAGGGGTCAAAATCTCATGATTTAAGAAGTCAAGGGTGCTTTTAAAATGAAATATAACTATACATATAAGATAATATTAAGCCTTTAGTTTAGTTTATATAAGATAATATTAAGCCTTTAGTTTAGTTTTTTTTTTTTTTAATTGATATTCTTTCCCCCTCTTTGATGTTTGAACTGAGTATCTGCTTTTTCATTACTTTGCTTATTGCTTTTAACCTGGCATATAATTCAATGCTTGCTATGTTTATAAAGTGATTGATTCATATTCTGTTATATATATGCAGAAAACGAGGCATTGCTTAAAGTTTTTTTTAACTTGATACAATAATAAATGCGTGTTGTTTGTATAAAGTGATTGATTCGCATTGTACATGCAACAACACGAGGCATTGACAATATAAGCACAGTTCGAAACTTAATGATTAAAATCTCTATTTAGGTAAATTAATTTATTAGGCTTAAAAGATTACGCTATAATTAATTTCTGATATTTAATAAATATGTAAAATATCTAAATATGCCCTACTTATTGTTTCAATCCGGATTTAATTTTTAAGAATAATTTCAAAAATTTTACGTATTTAAAATTCTTGGGTTGTCGTAATTTTTTAATTAGAAAAATTAATTGTAATTTTACCTACTGTTATGGCAGTAAATTCCCTAATAATAAAAGATGAAATATTGATTCAAGACAGGATCTTAATTGTGTCGTCTTTCACATTGCTTTTAAATTATTTGTCTTATAAATTTTGTAATCGATTAATTCATTCTTTACTGACTGTTTCTTTCTCCAGTAATTTTGTTATCTACATTTCAGTACTTAGTACTAATTATTCTAACAGTAAACAAGATAAATATCAAATAAAAATATTCTTATAAGAAGAAGTTTCTCGTACAAATTCGCTTCTGGTGAATTATTGAATTTTATAGCTAGATTTATGTGGCATTATTTCAATTCAATAATCTGTAATATTATTGTAGAATATCTCTTATAACATCAAAGTATACAGATTATCCGTATTAACAAGCGATTGATATAATGATAACATTTATTTGTTGTGTCTAAAACATGTTGTTTCTTTTTAGATGATCACTCTCGATCACTCATCAATACAAACTCCCTATATTAATAAATGTTATTTTAGATATAATAGGTAATTCTAAGTAGAATCGGACATAGTGCACAAAGTAAAATGAGAGACGATTGCTTTTACGCTGGTGGCTTAATTGGTAAATTTTTTTAAAAAAGTGATAAATTAAATAACAACTGCATATACACCAATAATATAAATTTAGGTTCAATCAAATTGAGTTTAGAAAGAATGTCTCGTCTAGTTGAACATGTTCAATTATATATATGTGAGTAAGTATAGTACAATTATTGTTTGATTATTCACTCTTTCAAAAAGTTATACAAATCAAGGCCAAATGTAAAATACTTTTATCTTTCATTACATTAGTTTTTCTAGGGCCGTAAACGGATACTAAACGGAGCGGATGTGCATTATCCGTATCCGAATCCGTTTAGCACATCCGCTATCCGAATTCGAATCCGTTATCCGACGGATAACGAAAATGTTATCCATATCCTTATCCGTTGGATATTATCCGGATATCGGATTATCCGAATCCGTGAAGATATCCGATTAATGAATTATCCGATATCCGACATCCGAATCCGTTTACCAATTTCATATGTATTTTTCCTTTTTTTTAATAAAATGTTGTCATATGATATAAGTGATATAACTAAGATTAAGATATGATATTAAAGATTATATAATAAAATTAATTTAATAAACAATAATAAAATTCTATACTAAAGATTATATATAATTTATAATATAATATGTGTTAATGGAAGTTTTGAGTTTAATCCTAAATAGAACTTGAATTTTTAGTATACTTTCCAATTTAATAAAAATTTTAGTTAACTCACTAATTATTCTAAAATGAGCTAATTATCCTTTATTTATCCATATTGTTGAATAACACAACAATTTCTCAAAATTTAGATACAATTCAAAGAAAAATTCTTTATTTAATAACTGATGTTTGTATAAAACAAGTTCTTCCATTTAACATGATCGGTTGATACTAATTTTTATAACTCTAAAATAATTATGTGATGCCTATCTTATAGCTCTGATTAATAACTTTGTTTAGTTATATTATTTTTATTTATTGAAGTAAATAGTTGGATAATTTGTAGATAATATATTATTAAGTTTGTCAACATACTCTCACAAACTAAATACATTAGGAAAGTTGTACACTCATAAGTATAAAATATAATTTGTAATATATGTTCAATGTTATTACTTATTAATGAAATATTATTAATAATATAATATATGTTCATTGTTATTATTTTTTTATAATTTTCAAATGATTATATAATTCCTAAACTAATATTTTTTCATCAAATGTAAAATAATATTTAGATTATATATATATATATATTATCGGATATGGATTACGGATAGTTCGGATAACGAATATGTTTAACGGATATACAAACGGATCGGATGTCTGATTACCGTATCCTTATCCGTTTATAATTCGGATGTCTATAATCGGATTCGGATAATATATATCCTCTTTGAACGGATGCGGATAATATCCTCTCTAAACGGATTCGGATGCGAACGGATATCGGATTTTCGAATATCCATTTACAGCCCTAAGTTTTTCCATACCTAAGTTTTTCCATACCTTAACACGGGGTAGAAACATAGATTTACCCTCCAATTGAAGAGGAGATTCTCAGGGTTGATATTGCACGGAAAGAATAAGCGGCTTCATTTCGATATGAAGAACAAACTATAAAAACTAGTACAACTGAAAGTAGCACCACCAAATAATAAATAACTCAATAGTCAACACTCACATATAAAGAAGGTAAATATACTAATGGCGGCAAGCTTCTCAAACTCCAGGAAAGACGACAAAAGCGGGAAAGAAGTTGTCAATGTTGCTGATGAACAAAGTGGCCACTCCACCACCGTCGATATCCCATCTGAAATCACGACGATCAGACGGCTGTACAGAGTTCCACCACAAAACAAACAAGGAACATATTTATGCTCCCGCCGTTTTCCCGCTGGGCCCATATCACCACGACGAAGTCCGGTTTGATCAGGCGGAGCAACTTAAAAACGAGGTCCTCAATATTAAGCTGCGGGACGAAAAAGATCAAGACTCCGCCAGTGCCGAGTTTCTGAAGCAAGCACAAGAAATCAGGAACTTCTATGGAGGCCTGAGAGGTTACACTTACGACGACGAGACATTGGCTGAGATGATGCTTCGTGATGCATGCTTCCTTGTATACCACATGGAGGTGTATGTTCATGGAAGCGAACAAGTTCTTTATCATATAAACCGTCGCCTTGGATTGTCCGGAATTATATTCATGTGGCGTGATTTCTTCATGTTGGAGAATCAGGTTCCATTCTGGGCAATCAAGCTCTTAATCAGACTAACATTATTCAGGGAAGATCATGATGATACTCGTGTGGAAGAGTTTATTCGGGAGTACATAGGAAAAATTGTTAGAAATTAAGGACTACATCTTTCTTTCCTGTGTTGTTCTAAAGTACTGAGAATACACGTTTAAATAACAAAATACAACCCTAACCACTATCCTAAATTAAGCCATAAATTAAGCCAATAATCCCTACAAGCCAGGGATTCAATAAATCAATTATATAAGGTAACAAGATCCTCTCTTCATTATTCGTATTTCTCAACACTCCCCCTCAAGTTGAGTCATCGGATCTCCGATATACAACTTGCTCAAGACTTGGCCGGATATCTTTTCTGTCAGATTCCGGTATTATTGTTGACGGTTCTTCAAGTTTTCGGCGACTGTTTTCTTGCCACCGACGATCCGGTCCTCACGATTCTTGGTGCGAACGGATCTGCTTCCTTTCTTTTGACAGTTTATGCTCGTATCAAGAAGCCATGATTTGAATAGTTTATGCTCGTATTGAGGAGCCTTCATTTGAATTTATTGATAGTTTTTGCTCGTATCAAGGAGCTGTGCTTTTCTCCTTTTGATAGTTTATACTCATATCAAAGAGTTTTGATTTGTTTGGGGCTGCTGTGCCCTTTTTTTCTTGGCGGCGTCTTTCGGACTCTTGTCGTGCCGCCTCTCATTCTCAAACTTGTTTTCCTCAACTGAGCTTTCAGATGAGTTTGATTCAAATTTTTTTTTTTGTTTTCAAATGGCCCATTTTCCTTTTTTTTTTTTTTTACATGGCCATCAACAATTTTTTTTCCTTTTTTTTTTTAATCGGTCCACTCTTGTGAACTCTTTTTTTTTTTTTTTTTTTTTTAAACCGATTTTTCAGATCTAAAATGTTGAGGGATTATTCTGACCTTCCTCCATACTTAGAGGACCAATCTGTAAATGGTCAGTAATTGGGGGGTCAATTTGCAAGGGATTAGAAAGTAGGGTTAGGATTGCAAATTCTCTACCCTAATACTTTGTGTATCAGCCGACACATCCCAATTTTTTTTTCTCAATGTTTTTTCTTCTTCTTGACCGGGCCCCATCTCTCTCTCTCTTCCCCCCGACAAACTTCAAAGTTCAAACTCCTTCTTTTCCTTTTTTTTCTTTTTCTTTTTCTTTTTTCCTTTTTTTTTTTTCCTGCTTCTTCGAGAAGAGCTCCTCAAAAACAACAACATCAAGCGTCATCTTCCCTCTCGACAGTAAGGAATGCAGAGCTTCTGCTCTTTCTTTCCGGTCTCCGGCGCCTGTCGCCACCGCCGGTAGTGCACCCTCGCTACGCCGCCTGTGTGCCGCTTCCATCTTTCTCTCTCTCTCTCTCTCTTTTTGTTTTGTTTTGTTCTTGAGGAGAAGGGGTTGATATCCTCCCCTTTTCGCAGATCGGAGTTGTGCTTCGCGGTAGTTGCTTCGCCGTCTCGGATAGGCCTTCTCATCGCCACCGCCGCCTGCTACTTCACCGCTGTTCAGGTAGGACTCTCACTTCCGTCTCCTTCATCCTTCTTGCTTTTGCTTTCCCGAGAAATCGAGGCTTAAATCTTTGTAGATCTAAGTGTTCCCTTTTGATTTCTTGCAGCGCCGCCACCGTTCCGCCGTAACGCCACTGTTCCGCCGCCGTTCACCGCCTGCGCAGGTAAGGCCTTTCGTTCCTGGCGGCCTCTCTTTGCTCTTCTTCTTTCTTCCAGAGCCAGTGAAGCTCTCATGGGCGCTAGAGGCGATTGCCTCAGATCCGATTGTTATGGATGCGGGCCTAATCCGCTAGTCGCGGCCGCGCTTCGCCGGATCTTTGGAATTTGAAGTGAATTGGAAGGCTGATTTTGGTTCTCTTGTTTTTGAATCTGGGTTGTTTCTGGGAAGTGGAGGGATCTTTGCTGTTGTTGAATTTGGTGTTTGTTGGTTTTTGATAATGCTGGCTAATTTAATGGCTAAGGAATCGATGGGTTATTCCGATTCCTTGCCGGTGTTGGATTGATGCTTCTGTGTTCGGCTATGGCCGGAGAAGGTGTGCATTCATGATGAGCAAGGTTCGGATTCCGAAGGATCGTCACCCGCTCTGATACCATGTTAGAAATTAAGTACTACATCTTTTTTTCCTGTGTTGTTCTAAAGTACTGAGAATACACGTTTAAATAGCAAAATACAACCCTAACCACTATCCTAAATTAAGCCATAAATTAAGCCAATAATCCCTACAAGCCAGGGATTCAATAAATCAATTATATAAGGTAAAAAGATCCTCTCTTCATTATTCGTATTTCCCAACAAAAATGTCTCACGAGCGTGAGTTCTCGGTTGACAAAGAACATGAACCTCTTCACTTTTTAGAACTCTTCCGTACAGCTCTCATCTTGACGCGGAGCAATGGTACTAATGGATCAAGAATTAATGAGTTTCTCCATAAGATTTTCAAAAACCTGAAATGGAAAAGTAGCCGGGATCACGAAATCCCAAATCACCCGGCTCGTTCCGTGATGGATCTGAAAGCAAAGGGTATTCAAGTCAGCCCGAGTTCCAAATGCTTAACAGACATCAGATTCGAGTCCTACTGGTTCTTTGGGAAACTGCTGCTTCCCTCTGGCCATATAATAACAATACCAAGGTGTTCTTCTCTAATCTAATTGCCTTTGAAATGTCCCCAGAAACTCATACACATTTTGAGGTCATCTCGTACGTTAATTTCATGCAATATCTGATTGAGAGCCCCAAGGACGTTAAAGAGTTGAGGGAACAGGGCGTGTTGTCGTCTTACATGAATGATGAGCAAGTCATGAATATATTCAAGGAAATCGACATTTACGGAATGGATACTCCCATTTTTAATAATGTGAGGTTCGATATTGACCAACATTGTCAAAGCAAGGCGAAGACATGGATGGCTGAGCTGCGTTACACTTACTTTCCTAATCCCTGGTCTGCTATTGCTCTCTTCAAAGCTGCTATTTTGTTGTGCCTCACGTTTCTTCAGACAATCTACTCCAAGAAGTCTGCTAAATAAATAAGAATCTGTATGCATGTTTTGAATAAATAATATCTAATAACAATCAAGAGTTTGCCAGGTTTAGTTTACCTACTCTTCCTGCAACTATGGCGGCCAGATTCCACGAGAACAATCAGGTGTCTGCATGAGTAATGATGTATCATTGAGCTCAAGTTTTTATTAAATAAAATTGTTTCTGCTTTTTAATATATAGCACTACTGTAATTATGTCTCCCATATTTGATAATTTTGCTTAGTAAGAGAGGCGGTCTCATTATGTTTCTTATGTTTGGCTATGAGTTACATGATGATATTCCTATGGCCATGGATAGCTCGAATAAAAATTGGTACACTTTTATCAGTGCCCAACTCATTATGTATTTTCGTGGGCACGTGTGCTTGAATAGCTTAGATGATCCTTGGATCATGAACATTTGTATTTTCTGGGCGTGGTGGTTTATATATATGAGGAGGAGGCCTCGGTAAAAACTCCATTCCTTTAAAAATAAAAAATAAAAAAATGTCTCCCATATTTCACTCAACCAACAAATATATTAATAGACACTTGAAATTAGAATAAATAAATTATCTTTTTAATTTTTTACATAGCATAATTGTGCAAATAACTTAAATAGGAGATAAAACATGTAATTGAAGTAGGAGATCCGATTGATAACGTCTTATTTATTTATGTAGTTTCTACCTTGAAGGAAAAAATTGCATTTACTACCCCTCAAATTATGGCAAATTACAAAGGCGTCCTCTTATTTTATCTTTTTCAAAAAAATTCAGTGATGTTCATGTGTTTTCAATTTTCACACGCAGTAGATGAAAATTATACAAAAGACCAAAATACCAATTATATCAAAATGAAAAATAATTTAACATTCGCGATTTTATTAAATTTGAAGTACCCTTAACTAACTTAAATTTATTATTAAATTCATAAATAACCTTAATTAGGTTCTAAAATAATGTTACCTTTAAGTAACATAATTTGCAAATGTAATATGATCACAAAAGAAAATCATACAATTTGTGAAGGTTTGGTGCTTTAGGCTTGTGATGTGGGCCTAAGCCCACTGGAATAACTGCACGTAAGCAACACTTAATACGTATTAGTCCATAGAAAGGAAGTTGGGCTAGAAACCCAAGCCCAAGCCATCAATAGACTCAATTTACTCCTATCCCTCAAAATTAGGTTTATAAACATTGTTAGATTATGACGCGTGTTCCCTACCATAACAATAACTATTGAATAACTATGAGCAAGCTTTCCATTAGGGGTGTACGCGGTCGGGTATGGGCGGTTTCTAAATAAAATATCACCCGACCCGAAGTATGCGGGTTTGTAAAAATATAAACCGTAAATACATAATTATTTTTTCAAACCGAGCGGTTCGGGTTGGGCGGGTACGGTTTTATAGCGGGCGGATTGACGGTTTAACGAATTTTATATGTATTTTTTAAATAAAAATATTTTATACTCATAATTTTAATTCAATAATCAAAAAGATACAAAGAGTGTGAGAATTTATTCTAGTTTATCACTTATTACAACTAATACATAATGATTTCAAAGTAGATGAATATATATATATATATATATATATATATATTATTCAATAAACAATATCATATTATAAATATAAATTTATTTTTTGTTAAAGAACTTGTATAATATTAGTTTAACACAAAAATATATCTTATATATATGTATAATTTGTATAATATACATGACAATTGTATTGTGTATCATGTATTTATATAACTATAATTACGAATAAAATATAAATATATGTATAGCGGTCGGGTAGCGGGTAGGCGGATTTGAATTATTAGACCCACCACCCGAACCGAAAGTAGCGGGTTGTAATATTTTTCAACCGTGGTTATTTTTTTTAAAATTTCAACCGGCGGTTTTCGGGCGGTTTGATTCGGTTCGGGCGGATTTAGCGGGTTGTGCGGGTTTATGTACACCCCTACTTTCCATATCCCATTCTTATAGCTCAAGCATATTCAACCACATTCACTCAAAGAATTAAAGGATTATCTAGACTATTGATGGTTATAGCTCTAGATTATTGATGAGATTACATGTCTTATCAGCTTGTAAATTAATTTAATTTTGTCAGTTGCATTCATAATGAGCAGGTTTAAATATGAGTTTTCACCAAAGTTGCATAAATTTCAAGATCTCAAACTAATCTTAATGATTTCACGTTACGAAATTGTGAGTGATCATGATCTGTTGCAAAAAAATAAAATTTTAAAGTTCAAAATTCGCGGAGTATAACTTTAAATTAAATCTAAATTACTATAAAAAAGAAATATCTATTGGACTTCCTAATTTTATTTTGGTCAAATTATATGTTGAGGGGGTAACGCCCTAATCCAAAAAATACCTTCGAACTCAATGAGTAGTTATAAAAAATTTATATTATAGCTCACTCATGAAGATAAGCGGTGAACTTCTCCTAACTTATGTATACTAGTGAAATGAACGTGCGTTGCACGTTTATCATTCAATTTTATTTAAATAAATTTAGTTACTATGTTTATTGAATAAATTAGGATACTAAAAATATCTAATTTGATTAAATAAATATAATAACATTTTTAACGAACCATTTTGATCTTAAAAAGTCACACTTACAAAAATATTTATATGAAATCTCACTTTCAAATCATGTACAATAAATAGAAACCCAAAGTAGAAAAACATTCAAATAAATAAATAATAATAATATTTAAAATTATATTATTATATAAAAAAAGGTTTAAAATGTATAATAATTTGTCCAAATAATTCTAACTTTTAAGCCTAAGTAATAGTTGATAACTTTCAAATATATTTGTCCTAATCATTCTTTTATCTCAGTTACTCTCATATTTAAAATATATTTGTCCTAATCATTCTTTTATTTCAGTTGCTCTCCTATTTTCGCTTTTGCCTTTAGTGATTCTTTTTCCCTTATTTATAGATATCAGACCCCTCTGGGTCTATGTTACTCGATCTCTTCTTAACCTAGATTCGTTCTTATCTTCAGGTTTAGTTATGACTTGTTGGACATTTCATAAAATCCTATATGTGCTAAACTCTTTTGGTTTTACCCGGCCCTCTCTCTCTCATTGATTAACTTTCATTCAATTTTTTTTTTTAATTTTGGAGTTCGGTTTTCGGTCGAAAACCGAAACCAAACCGAAAATTTTCGGTTAAAACCGAACCGAACCGTATGAAGTTCGGTTCGGTTTCGGATTTTTCAAAACCGAAATTCCGGTTAACCGAACCGAAACTTCGGTTCGGTCAAAAACCGGCCTTATGAACATCCCTACCGGTTCGCCTCACACCGTTTCCTTAGTTCGCCACCCGATAGAGAACTGACCAGTCTTCTCCTCAGGCAAGTTGATCTTAGGTTTGGGTCCATTAAAAGCTCAATGGGTATGTCTCTAAAAATCACCAATTTTAGTATAATTACCTTGAACTAAATATTCATCTCTCAAAATTATGGGTTTGGTATATATCATTTCAATATTACCCTCGTTCCCAAATCTCCATCTTTTTCTCCATAATTGTAGTTTGATTTAATTAGTATTTTTTTTTTTTCAATTTATACCTCGGATACTTTTTCAATTATATCAGCTACCGCATGCAATTTTCAATTGATAACTTCTACTCTTCGAATTGTAATGAGAAAACAAAACTTCGCGGATACTTATAAACTAAGGGGCTTTCAACCCCTTAGTTTAACCTTGATAATCCAAATTATGTTGGAAATTTTAATTAAGAAATTAAATATTATTTTGTGAATGAAAAATAAATAAATAAAAAAAAAGTGTCATTGTGTGAAAAGCTATGCACTCATACCAAATGACTCGGCACAATGATTATAATTTTTAAGAAAATTCTAATTCGAATTTGACCCGATCACACCCAACAAATTAAAGAAAATTGCACTTTAGATATACCAATTCATTCTAATTCATAATTTTGGTACAAAAAATTTCTTAGTGAAAAAATTAAACCATAACTCTAAAAATTCGCAATTTCATGTAGTATTTGACCAGAGTAGAAATGACCCATTGGAAAACCCACCCAAATCTCCACGTGTCCATTGGAGAATTTGCCACGAAGCGGGTTTTGCAAGTTTCAAGTGGATTTTCCATCGAATCATATCTATTCGGGTCAAGTAGTCATGAAACTGTAAACTTTTAGAATTATAGGCTAGTTTTTTTATCGAAAATTTTTTTGTACCAAAATTACGAATTAGAGTGGATTGGTATACCAAAATTGTAATTTTTCCCAATAAATTATAATGGTAATTGTATTGCATTATTACAGTGTCATTTGATTTGTTGTTCTTTCTAAATTTTCTACCAATCACACTATAAATATAAAATAATGACCTCCTCATTATACTAATTTGGTCAAATCAAATTCCGGCTAAAATTATTTTTGAATTTGTTTATTTGAATTACGCTTGAATTTGTTTATTTTTTTTTTTTTACCAAAACTCGCACTATCTGGACTATTATGAATATGTACTCATTCCATTATATATAATCAACACAAAAAATAATTTTTTATTATCTCTCTTTTTCCTCTTTTCATTGGTGGTAATAGTTCTAAATATTTTAAATCCATAATTTTTGTAATTTATAATTCTATTATTACAAGAAGTAGTAGTTGCATCTCTATCATAGAACTGTGGCATTAGTGCGGGGCGAATTCGTCTTAAAAACAAATAAAAATACTCTTGGATCCACCTTTACGATATACAAAAATTACTTTAAAATATTTAATCATTTTTAATAAGAGTGAATTACATGCAGACCCCAATTGAGTTTTTAAATAACAAAACACCCCTACATTTAGATTAAATAACATGAGACACCCAAATGAATATTAAAATTACAAATGATTCCCTCTCCCGTTAGAATTCTTAATAATTTTGTCAAAATTTTTATTTTAAATAAGTTTTTGAAACACAAAATACCCTTATGAATAAGTTTTACATCTAAATCACGAATCAATACAATAGTTTTTTAATAACTTTTTCTAATGGAAAGGGGGGGCGTTTGTAATTTTAAAATTTATTTAGGTGTTCAATTTTAAAAAATTAAAATATAAGTGTAATTTGTTATTTTAAAATTCCTTTGGGATCTATATTAAATAAGTCTTTTTAATAATGATAGTTGATGCAAACTCTCGGATCCACATTTACGATATACAAAAATTATTTTTATTGAAAAACCGAACCGCCCTCCTCTCTCCTTTCACTTTCTTTCTCTTATTCTTCTACATACATTATTATGGTTTGGTTTGTGTGTTAAAGGATCTGTTTATATAAGTGTGATCCTAACTACTAGCTAGTAATCTCTCAGTGTAATCGTAATTCTTGATTTATATTTAAATTTCTTTTAATCTTGTGCGTTGATCTTTTAATAAGGCATGTTACAAAGAGTCTTGTGTTCATGACTCATGAGCTTTCCAATGATCCCTAGGAGGCTAGGACTCTTCTAGGAGCTCGTCGCTATGCGTTCGTATTTAACCTTATCCGGAAGTTGGTCCACATGGTGGGACCCAGCAGTCATTTACATATCTCCAAAAAATAGAACAAATTAGATAACGGGAAATGACCCATAACTACCTAGAAGGGAGGTCAAATTTCTCTTAGTTCCCCGTTTTTAAAACTATCTCTACTAACTCCACAATCCACTTTACCAGTCTTTGTTAACTACCTAATGTGTGCAATTTTACTACCTTACCCTGATGGCAACCACTTTCCCTCCCATTTTCTCATTTTCGTTCAGTTGGTATTGAAAATTGAAAAAAAAACAAGAAGAAAACTAGAGCAAACGGCGAGTGAGCAAAAGGGGCCTGGTGAGACAATAACCGACCACTTTACGACGATATTAGGTGGCGGTGAAGAAGGTTTCCGACGCGTACGACTACCCTGGTGAGAGGTCTCCGGCAGTATGGAATTTCCCCGTTGTTGAGGTTGGCTTCTACCGCCGTAGTGTTACCGCTGCGGAGTTTACGGCGCCGAAGTGTTTACCTTGTTGACGAGGGCTGAGATTCGGTGTGCACCCTTAAAAGATTTGACATTTTTTTCCCTCTTTGATCCAATACAAAATATGAAGCTTTAGATATACTATTTCCTTTTTTTTTTGTACGCAAAATTGGTAGGGTTTAGGACCAAAATGCCCAAGGTGGTTGATCTCTAAAGGCCCTATTTGGCTTGGGGGGTTTTTGAAGTTAAAATTCGTTGCCAATTTTTCAAAATTTTTGTTGTAATACGAAATTTCTTTGGTTAGATACGTTATATCTTCTTTTTTGTACACGAAATTGTTATTAACCATGTGATGTTGTCCTTGGCAGGAATGACCACCCTTCAAACCCGATGTTCTCCTGTTGCATTTTGCAATGAAATGGAAAGTATTAAGCTTTTGATGAAGCCTGAACATCAAGAAGCCATTTCTCGATGTCCATTTGATTTCTTCATAAACATGCCATTTGCATTTTCATCCACTACTAGAATCAAGTTGCTATTATCCAGGTATGATGTGGATTCCTCTACCTATTCAGTGGGTGAAGAGATTGTTGTTCCCTTCACGGTGTCCGAATTTTGTATAGTGAATGGTCTGCAACACTGTGGATTGAATGTTGATCTGCACTGGAAAGTTCCTTCTACCACAGTAGCAAAACATTTTTATGGCGATCCCAGATTATGTAATAAGGACAATATTGTATTGAAAATGACCGAATTAGTGAATAGTACGGAGAAGTCTGACGTTGATGATTTTTGTAGGATGTATATTATGTTTGTATTATGTACTTTATTGTTCCATGTCAGCACCATGGTTGTGCCCCGAGGTCTAATTAGTTATGCGGATGACTTGTCTGCGATTGGAGAGTTTTCTTGGGGGATAGCTATGTATCGGTTCTTGGTAGGATCCATCAAACAGCATTTGGTAGGTGAAACATTATATGCGAACGGCTTTGTGGTTGGAATGATGGTATTTAAACAAGTTCAGAATTATATTTTTTAACTTTATACTATTATACATGTAGATTTGGTAATTGTTTGAAATTGGTTTTTGTTTAATGCCACAGGCTTGGTTTTATGAGCATTTTCCAACATGTGGTTGCCCTAGATCGCTACGGGCGTTTCCTCGACTCTTTAGATGGCAATCGAAAGCCAGTAATTTGCCTTTGAACATTGAGAGGGCCAATGAGATGCTGGATGCCATTGACATGCTTCAGGTAACTCAATTTAAATTTTTCCTTTTTTTTTGTATATATAAGTATGTTATGTGACTGTTGTATATTTGTAACATCATGTTCTTTTTATTCTTTGAAGTTTGTGGAGATTGTTGCAACGCAAAGGAGGGAGTTGCAATTGTTTGAACTTCCTGTGAAAAAAGATGAGAATGATGTGGGGATTCTAGCAACATTGATGAGGGAGATCATTGCTAATCAGAAGCAGGAGTTGAAGTTGTTGGGGTAATTGGTGATTGAGAAGACTGGAGTGGCTGCTGATGAAAGTGATAATGAACAAAATATTGGGGATGAGAATGAGGATGAAGAGCAAGTCGATGAAAGTGAGGATGATGAGACTGTGGGGGAAGGGGATGATGATATGGAGGAGAGTGACAAAGAAGTAACCATGGAGGAGAAGGGAGAGGAGGATGTAGCTGATATATTGACTGGTATGCATGATAAGGTTGTGGAGGAGAGTGTAGTTGAGGCTATGGATCAGGCTGTGGACAATGTTGTGCTTGAAGCTGTGGATAAAGCTATAGAGAAGGCTATGGCGGAAGATGTGGTGGAGGCTGGGAAGGATGTGGAGAGGGGTGTGAAGGAGGATGAAGTGGAGAAGCTTGTGGAGGAGTATGTGATGGAGGAGAATGTTGGGTTGCTGAATGAGAAGAATGACGAAGATGTACTCTCTCGTCTTATTGATGATTATGCTAGTGGTGATGATTCAGATGATAGCTGGCGTCATGAGATTAGAATGAAGTAAGTGAATGACACCATTAGCTCCATTGCATCGTCTGTAAGAGATAGAGATGATCGGATGAAGAAAAGAAAAGAACCCGATTTCATTACGGCTCCTTCGTCCACAGCCCCGAAGATGAAGAAGAAAGTAAGTTGTCATATTTCGTTTAATTATAATTACATGTTAATTATATGTTACTTAAAATGCCTTCTATTGTGTAGGTGAAATTTGGAAAGACCCCTATGGATCAATGCTATGATTATGTTGGGAGATTGGATTACCCTGGAAGGGATGAGCTGACATCCGGAGAGCAAGATATAATTGATGGTTTCATCCGGGGACATGCTAAAAATGCATCCCAAGTTACTGTTTACAGTGCAAATGATGTCGAAATCTTGGATTATGACATATACCGGTTGCTGTGGGGCCTTGAGATGAGACAATCCGTGTTTGAGGGATACATTAACATTCTCAGAAGCATGAACATGACAAGGATTTGGGCTATGTCTTCCCATGTAACAACTGGTATATTAGATAAACTGTCTCGTGAAAAGTTTATCAAAGGTTCGAAGAAGAAACTGAAGGCTGGAGATCCGGAGGGAATGAACAAGTTTCTAACAGACAATGTCATGAAGAGTGTGCGTTCATTGCTTTTGCGTTTGAATCCTGATATGTTGGGAGGTAACCATTACATTATTTTCCCATTGAACACAAAAAACCATTGGCATATGGTTGTCCTCGACACCGATCTGAAGGTATTTAAACGTTTGAACTCCATGCATTCTTCCATTG